>CM060947.1:202842062-202867062 GCA_030765055.1 Mantis religiosa | reverse complement strand
GCCTTACCACACGGCATACCTTTTCCGCTTCCTTTTACGGTTTGGTTTTCTGTGTAACCTAGTATCACTCCCTCCTTTGGTCCACTACTCATCTTTTTTATTTTTTCATATATTAGTTATCTTATTTAACTCACTTCTCATCATCCAGCAAGTGCATTACTTTCCCATTATCTAATCTGTCCATTCAAATTGGCCATGTACTACTTCTTCTTCACTTCCACACTTAAT
This sequence comes from Mantis religiosa, assembly GCA_030765055.1. NCBI lineage: Eukaryota > Metazoa > Arthropoda > Insecta > Mantodea > Mantidae > Mantis > Mantis religiosa. The sequence continues at coordinate 202,866,834 of CM060947.1, read as the reverse complement.
TCTAATTGCCTTGAAAATTGCCACAGTATTTTTGTTAGTTAATCAGGTACCGTCCAGCCTGTCCACCTTCAATGCTTGTTGAGTTTTTCTTGTTATCCCCCCTCCTTTCCTCTGTCGACTGTCATCATTCCTCTCTTTCACCCCTTCTTCTGGCTGCTTCTGCTTCACGATCTTCTGACGTAACTTTCTTCGTAGACGCTTCTCTATCTTTTTTCCCTTTTCTTTTTCCTCCATTGCTGTATTTCCTTCTTTATACTTATTCCACTTCCGCTGATCCATCCGCTCTTGTGTCAGTATGATGTTCAGAGTTCCTTTATTCGTCATCAAATGTAAGCTTTTTTTTTCCAATGCCTATTAAGTATCCTCGTCATTGTTGTCATATCGCAACAACCTGCTACTTATTCATAATTTATAAGTTCCTATATCTTTCATTTTCTTGCCAATCTTTTGTGGTCTATTTGCCTTTCCAATCGTTCTTTTTGCACTTAAGTCCATCTTAATGCAAATATCAGTAAGCTTATAGAATCTTTGCCGCTTTGTCCCTGAAAACCTAGTTCTGCTCCTGTAAATTTCACTCCGATTTTACTTCACCCATCACTCCTAACACATCGGAAACTGTTTCAGATTCCCTATCCCTTCACCTTCGTTCTGAAAGATTTTGTGATTCGCGCCCCTTCTTGCATTCTCTTCAGTTCCCTAAATCACAAATTCTATCCTGTGTTGTTATCTTTTAATCCTTTGTCTTTCATTATTACCAGGACATTTCTTATTTTTTCCTATAATTTGAACCTCACTTTACAATGGTTTGAATAAAAGCAGAAAAGTCGTGTGCGCAAAACATATCAGGTTCCCCTCTCCAAAATGATACTTTCACAAATGATGCAGAAAACAGTTAAATGAAAATAAAAAAATCACTGACACGGTCAGTGTTCTGATCTATAAAGCCCGGGCCTTAAAGTTAGCTGAATCATATGTTTATCAGTACTCGTAGAGTTTACCGGTTAAACCACAAATCAGTTGGAGTATTTAACTTAGAAGCTCAATGGTTAAGAGCAGCTGGACGGAGACGAAAGATCCGTGGTTCAAATTCCGGCTATGCCATTGAAGCTTTTAGTCTGAATCTACCTTATCAACATTTTAATTTGTTCTGAGGGTGTTATGAAGTACGATAATGACTGAACATGCGAAATTATATTAAAAGTCGATCTAAACGCTAAATGTGTTCCAAACAATGGTATTATTTTTCAAATGAATATATGTAAAGCATCATGAAAAGCAAGATATAATTAATTAGAAAAAAAATATTTAGCATTCAAATGGAAGAAAATGCGACAGTTCTTTCGTTTTCTGTCCCTTAGGGGTTGGTAAGGTGCTGGCGAAATATTTTATAAGTATTTCAAGTATTTAAGTGGACATTTTGGGGTTAATACGTACTTAATGAACATTATTTATACTTTCGGTATAAATTACGCAAAAAGCCAAAGATTTAGAATGTCTGTATATGTTCTTAATAGTTATCCTCAAATTTTTAAAGTTTTCCAAGTATTTATGCAATGTATTTTGTGTAAATTGACAGCATAAATGTTTACAGAATTTAAATAGGTACAATTTAACTGTAAGCACGAATGTCAGTATAAATTTTGACTATATTTTCTATACTTCTGTTTAAAAGAGTTACTGATATCTTATTTTTGCATTACTTAATTTATTTTCGCAAATTTTCGCTTTATTGTTCAGTTGCTTCTCTTTTATATATCACGGTTCATGTTGTACCACTTTGGCGTAACTTACTCTGTGATGGTTTATGTTATATTAAATTAAAATAAATTCACAGCTTATATAATGCATTTTATCTCATTATTTAACATTCACGTATATTAAATTCTATATTAGTGTTATTTAAAAATACATTTTCCCATTACAAAATTAGCACCACTTAATTCTATGTTTTTTCTTCAAAATGTTAAAAACCATTAAACTGCAAAGGTATGCAAGCTACAAAATCTTAAATGTGTAAAACAAAATGTTGAATTCATGATTAAAGAGTGAAAAACTCTTCCTCTTTGGTTTTTATAAATGAAAAATAATACTGTGTTATTTCAATACCATTCATTCTATCTTAAAGAACTTGAAAGAAATAAAACGCGATGAGAAATAAATGCATACAAATCGAATACGATTATGCTGCTTCTGTTTGGGTTAGTGAAGAGAAGTCTTCTAATCCATCACAGCCTGATCGATCTCTTTAAGCACTTAGAAACTCTTAACATGCCAATAATAAACAGAAATTACTGGAAGCGAAGCAGTTGGTGGTACGTGATTGATGAGATATTGCTTGATTTCCAGTGACTTCATTACACGGCTCCGTTGGCAAGATAAATCACTGCAGCTTGAAAAATGGAGATATATTTTCTTTCATGAGAGCTGGCTTTGGTTAGAACTTTTTAAAAATGACTTTGGTTATGTCAAAAAATTGAGTCTACCACCATGCAGGATTATGTTTGCAGATAAAGTTCACCGCTAAATAATAAAGGTGACTATCCAGAGAGGTTATGAAAAACAGAAGTCACCTGTTTTAAGCTACCCTTTTAATGATCAGAGCACATGGAGAGAAATGATCATGTCTAATTATACTCCTTAGTGTATTCAGAATTGTTATCTTTTCACAAATGGCTGTAATTCATACACAGTTTAGGATAATTCATCTCTAACTAGACGATCCTGTTGTAAATATTTGAGATGAGGAAGACCGCTGTTTGGCGGAGGAATATTCTGGGTGTTTATGGTTCGATATCCGGCGGATGTACATATATTGTCATATTTGTTTAATTTAACATCCGTAAATAGCATGAGATTATTTTTATTATGCGCTATTTAACATTATATAAATGCCGTTAAAGATGCTTAGAATAAGACAATCTTTTAATTCGGAAGAAGGATTTTTTACCTTTATGTCAGAAAGGAGGATTAATATGTTACGAAGTAAAGTTACAAAGTGTGTGTTTAGAAACGGTAGAAATTTTTGTGTTACACGTATTACACAAATTACATACTTATTTTGGATCATTAACATTTAATGGGACAAAAACGAAATTTCTCGCCTCTGTAGCGTAGGTGATAGCATGCCTGCCACACGTTCTGGAGATCCCTAATTCGAATCTTGGCTAGAACGAGCTCTCTGGTTTAGGTTTCTTCCGGAGTTTTCCCTTATCCTGAAAGATGAATGTCGGGTAACTCTTAGCTCTATGGACCCTGTGTTCATTTGAGCATCATTTCATTAGTCTCATTAATCTTCCCAACCAATTAAAAGACGTCAAATAAAATAAAATAAAATAACTAAATTGCATTTTATAAATATCGTCATATTTTTTTAATTCAAAAATAATTTTGTTACTAAACATAAAGCTTTTAGTTACAAAAACAGGTTACAGAATGGAGGAGGAAACATCAGACACTAAGATGTACCACCCTTCAAAAGAAGGGATGAAATGAAGGAAACATGGGTGCCGCAACTGAAACAAAATGGAAAAGGAAACAACGGAAATGAAAACATGGTAGATGAGAAATATTCCATCATTTGTATATGGCAAGCAAACCTATGAAAAACCCAAAATCAGATTAAGTTGTTGACGACTATCGAACCACAGACCTTCCAAATGCCAAACTCGTGCGTTATCGCGAGGCAATCTCGTTTGGAATGAAGTGATTAACATATTGTGGTCTTAATTGCTAACGTATCCATGCTATTTGGAAGAGGGTGTTATTATGTAACAGCTAGATTATTGTGATGGGTCATGATCGAGAGATAAATCCTGCACAGGTGCTCTATTTTCAACTATTTAAGTAATTACATTTCGAATTAGAAATTTTGTCCATTCAGTATGCTTCCCATGTAGGTGAAATAACGTCACATGGAACTAATTTTGCTAAACTTCATCACCAGACTACTGAGTTAAACTCGAAGGGATATGACAAATTATTCTAAATATCTACTCAATGTGCTGCAGCACATTCTTATCCACTCGCCCACTATCCCACTGAGGATGCATGGTTCCCTAAAGAATTATAACATTATAAATTATATACTGCCCGTTCAATATTAGTTCTATTTGAAGAATTGCAAGATATGACTAGAAATGTCGAAGCACATGTTTCGAGTCCCCCTGGATCTATTAAGAACAAATTTAGCAAAACGTTCCTGTCTGTTTCTTTGTGTCTGTCATGTCAGGAGCATATCTCCAAAGCAACCTTTACTTCTCATTATCTTCCTAATATTCCATCTTAAGATTTTGAAGAAAAGTTGTTCAACAGCAAATCAGCAAATGATCCCTTACATGAAAACATTTCCGATAGTTTTAATTTGCAAAAAAAAAAAAAAAAAAAAAAAAAAAAAAAAAAAAAAAAAAAAAAATCAAACACTTTAACCAATTACATCACAAACAAGTAGTTTTTAAATTGTTTGGAAATAGGCGTCGAAGTACTCTTCATTCATAGGGAATTTTGAAAGAGTTTTATAAGAGACAACCTCATATCGTATGATCTTTTTGAAACATACATTTCATTAGAAATAACTTCATATCGTCAGCTATTTCAGAGATTTACGTTGTTATCGGGTTAAATTTTTCATTAGCGCTACTTTCACTGTTCTAAGTGTGGTCGCTGTACAGTTTTTTATAATATAGAAAGATGACTCATTTCTAGTTCAAGATAAATCTCCCGTTTTAGAATGCTTGGGGTTTTGGAAGTTCAATGATTTATTGAAATAGCAATTTTGTCGTGCATTGAAATATAGTAAATTATTATAAACAAATTGGCAATATTGCACTTTTAATTGCATATAAAATAGCATAATAATGAAATGTGTAGTGTTTAACGTCCGCTTTTACTACATACGGAACCGCAGGCGGTGGCACTGATGATGCATGAGATGAAGATGGAGCACCGGTGGAATGAGTTGGCGGGGGAAACCGGAGGGCCCCGGAGAAAACCCGCCCCAACGCCGTGTTGTCCGCCACAAATCTCAGTTTGCGGTCGCCTGGGATCGAACCCGTGACGCCTTGGTGGGAGCCAAGCGGTCTAATCACTGAGCCGCGGCGTGGCCTGTTAAAATAGCATACTTAATTTTTAACTTCTTTAAACACTAAAATATTTAACTTTAGAATTTTTTATTTCTTATATGTAGGTCTGTTATGCTCTTTGTACCTACAATGAGATGTGCAAAATCTTTGTCACATTTAACGTAAAGTAGATGGAAAGAACATTTCGTAAGAATGGCCAGCACAAACAATCCCGTCCAGGACCTCAGTGGGTAGAGCCTCTGCCTGCTTTGCTAGGGATCCCGGATTCGATTCCCGTTGGGGGTGGGGATTTTTCTCCAACCAACGATGATTTCCCATCTTTCCCAGAGCCTAGAAATATGCATGATAGTGCGAATGTCTGCGTGATCTGACGATCACGATTAGATCCAAAGTAACAGCAGCCAAACGTATACCAGGCAACGCCATCGCCAATTGATCATATCAGAAATGCCCAAACGGCACTGTTATGAACTGATGACGTCACGCTGTCGTTTCACCCCAACCCCTTCATTTTGTGTTTGTGCGATGCAAGACCCACTTCCCCTCCACTCACTCAGTCAGCGATGGCTCTCGCAATGACAACCAAACGTACAGCATTCCAAAACGAATGGGTGGAAGATTTCTTTTCTTTCCTATCTTTTTTTTTTTTTTTTTTTTTTTTTAAAAAAAAAGAGGGAAACATAGTGAGGTGTCTGATTTCTAAACATCACTTATCATGCATAAAACATAAAAGGACACAGTTAAATATCACCATAATGATTATGGCAAACACATTCCATCAGGTAGGCAATCTTTGACGCAAATTTCGCGTTATGATTGAAATTCGTATTAGCTAAATTGTGCATTGATTTTGTAACTAATACATTTCATTTACAAGACGGCAAGACGGCAAAAATTGCAAAATATGAAAGCACCGATTTCTGAAGGCCCTCATTCTAAAAAATGTTGTTAAAGTATCTTACAGAATTGCTGAACAGATTGCAAAGAATATGAAGCCTTTTAATGAAGTGGAGTTCATAAAGGATCGTGTAATTATTGCAGACGAAGAAATGTGTCCCAATATAATGGGTACTTTTAAATCAATGAACCTGTCTCGAAATACCATGACAAGATGCGTGGAAGCATTGGGGAGTGATATTGAGCGACAGTAACAGGAAGAAATAAAATAATTAACTTTCTTTTCACTAGCGTTGGATGAAAGCACGGTCAATACTGTTGAAGCCCAACTGGCTGTGCTTTAATGGGGAGGGGGTTCATGCCAAATTCAATGTCACTGAAGAGCTTCTAAATGTAGTTCACGTTAAACACATACTTTTGGCGAATATATGTTCAATTTTGTGGGAGATATTGGTTGTAGATTGGAACTCCCTTGGGCTAAACTAGTTAGCGTTGGAACCAGGCCCCATCAATGAGAGGGGGAGAAAATGGTTTCATTGGCAGACTAAGAACATTTTTAAGGAATATGCTTGTGCCCCCGGATTTTTTTTCCGTACACTGTATAATTCACAGGGAGGCTATATGTACAAAATCAACTGCCTTAAATAATGTCATATCTGTCTTGGTTAATTGCGTGAACCTAATTAAATTAAGTTCCCTTCGTCATAGATAATTTAAGGAGTTGCCAGAAGAGCTAGGATCTCATTATGACAATCTGCTACATTGTCATATCAAGTGGCTCAATCGGGGTGCCCTGAAGAGGCGTTTCTTCTAGCTAAGAAATGCGATAAATAGTTTTCTGAACAAAGAAGTAAGTATGCAAATGTAAAATATTTATGTATCCATTATAAGGTGTCGTACAAATAGTTTGTTTTCCTAATTTATACTATTTATTATTATTATTGTAGGGTCATCAAATTCCGCAACTAACTGAAGAAGAATAGCTGTAAGATCTTGCTTTTGCGACCAATTATTTCACCATCTTGATATCCTAAACATGAGCTTACAGGGAAAGATGAAAGCATAATTACGTTAGTTGAAGTAGTGAATAAATTTATGGTGCAATTAACGCTATAGCAAGGTCAAATGGAAATTGTAACATAGGTATCATTTTTAGTCCTTGGAATCAATTTTTACCATTAATGCCAATCTGTTAAGAAAATATTTAACAATTCTGAAGGAACTGTATGACACTTTCGAGTACACATTTCGAGACCTGAAAACAATTACAGGAGGTAATTGAGATTTTTAATAATTCATTTAGTTTTGCCTGTAAAGACGCTTCGCACGCACTGCAAATGGAATTAGATGATTTGCAAAATTCAGCAACTCTGAAATATTCTCAGGAAAAAAGTTGAAACTTATTTAATTCACTTCCCAATGAAACATTTCCCAGGTTGCAACCGAAATGTCAATATTTGGGTCTACATAAAAAGGCAATATCTTAGGAAAATATCAAACGATCATTTGGTCCATCTTTTAAGTCTCTGTTGTTCATCCTTGGAGGCAAATATTGATGATCTTGTTAAAAATAAACTGTGTCAAAAATGGTAACAAAATTGACGGTCAGGAGGCGTTGTTAATATTATTTCCACTGAAAACAATAGTGGAAGTAGCCATTGTTAAAGAAATGTTATCGGGGTCTGTGAGTGTTATCAGTAAAGGCATTACGTCATAGCTGCGCGTGCTGTGGGTGGAGGTAAACATCTCCTTTCGCGGTTAGTCTTGGGCACCTCTGGGCTATATGTTCCAAAGCAGAAGGGCCGCCGATAGGACCTCTGCAATTAAAGGTATTGAAAAAACGATAGTCAGTAGTGAGGACAATGTGAATCTAAAAATTAAATTTTAATAAATAGCAAACCACTGTGCAAATCAGAGACTAAGTATATTTGCTTATATGAAAATATGCTTTTATAGTTCTATGATTTTATAGAAGACTAAGAGTAACATAATACCAACCCTGACTAACGGCGATGGGGATGAATTTCGTATGCACACTTACCATAAGAGTTTAGGGCAATTAAGGCAGAAGAACCATCTGATATCCCAGCTGGCTTTTATAAGCGTGCAAATTTCACTCCTTGGATCCCATTATTAACTGTTTTGTTTCATCTAGAATAATATAACGCCCTTTGCATTCAACTGTACCAATAATAAAAGGTTTGATTTTCTGTTCAACAAATGCCCTGAAATGTTACCGACAGTAAATGCATGGGTCAAAGCCAGCAGTTTTCATCTTTCAAGTCTTTAATGAATAACTTTCGGCTGATGGTTTTAGCGTTGTTGAAAAAGAAATATGAAGTATAATTTTCTCCCAGAAAAGTTGCACACAGAGACGATCCTTCTTTAATCTTTCCCGTTCTCCCTGATCCCCTTAGGGGATGTTCATTTTGCAAATGGGATACGACGTGCCTTCATTTCGTTGCTTTAATAAATCTCCTATCTTTGACCCTTTACATTTCAACCGTGAAAGCCAGCCAATAAATTTGACTGTAGTAGCAGGTGATGCATGGAAGCAGTTTGTTTCGTTCTTCCACATGCTGCACAGATTGTTATGACGCAGTAATGAGCATTATTATTCCGTAGAGATTTTCCGTTATGAATTATTCCGCTTAATCCTGGTTGCTTAGGGGCCCTGTGTTACACCGAATCAAGATTTGATTATGTGTCCTGTATTGTAATATATCGATTGAGTTAATCCATAGTTCAACGCCTTTGGTCTACTGTTATGCGAAATGGCATACCTCCAGTCAACTACAAAATAGAGACAACAGTAAATATGAAGGTCTATACAAGAGAAAATTGAAGGTTGACAAAATGCTACCTGGCCTATACCTACGCTCCTTGCTCTAGGGTACTCTATTGCAAAACCCTACAATTTCTTACTTCGTTAAGATCGCTCTTCCAAAGTGCAATATCTGTCGCAAGGGTCACATGAATATGTCCAGATGATAGAAAACATTGGATTTAAATCAAGAGTTGGAAAAGGTCTGTATGATCCTCCATGTACCAAAGAGACATATTTAATAAAACGATGCAGTTGATTCCTAAGCAACTAAATTATGAATGCTTTCACAATAAACGCCTAACGAAATCTCTTAATGTTCAGCTATCTATTTAGTAATAATTAAATATATTGTTAAGGATTAAATACAGCCTCAATAAAAGGCGGCCCGGTTTCGATCCCAGGCGACCGCAAATTGAGGTTTGTGGTAGACAACACGGCGCTGCTGCCCATCTCGGTAGCGTAGATGGTAGCGTGTCTGCCTGACGTTCAAGAGGTCCCGAGTTTGAATCTCGCTCAGGTAGAGTTTTCCCTTATCCTTAAAGACGAATGTCGGGTAGCTCTAAGCTCCATGGACTCTGGACACATTTTAATATCACTTCAGCCATTTCATTCACCGTCCGATATGACTTAATGTTGGAGGACGTAAATTAAAACAAAAACACACACTGTGCTGGGGTGCGTTTTCTCCGGGACTTCCGGTTTGCCCCGCCATCTCATTCCACCGGTGCTCCATCTTTATCTCTGGTATCATCAGTATCGCCGCTTGCGGTGCCGTATGTAGCAAAAGTGGGCGTTAAACACTGCACATTACATTTCCAACCTCAGTAATGAACAAGGTATACATAAAGAAGTTCACGAACATAACGCAGTTCTGTAACATGCCATGGCAGAATATTCCTCACACAAGAGTCCAAAATTTTGGTGCGGTAGCTTCTGAATAGACCAATTAGATTGGGTAAACCACTATAAAAGCCTATGGTATAATGAAAACATTGAAACTATGGTCTTAGAAAATGAACACATTGAAGAATCAGTAGATCTTATCACCCTTGAAGAACTAAATGAAGCATTAAAGAGGTCCAAGAATAGGAAATTTGCAGGCACAGATGGTCTACAAGTGGAATTATTTAAGTATGGAGGTATATTACTTACACTAAGACTTCTACATTTAATAAATATGTGTTGGAAAAGTAAAAAAAGTACAAAATTAATGGAAAATAGCCTAAGTAGTCTCTGCTTTCAAGAAAGGAGATAGAACTGGCTGCAATAATTATAGAGGTATAAGTCTTTTAAACACTATGTATAAAGTATATGCACGAATAATATGTAATAGATTAAAATAATATCAGATACAAAAATCATGGAAGAGCAGAGTGGATTTAGGAAAGGAAGGTCATGTGTTGACAACGAATTTATCCTTAAGCCAATGATAGAAAAGAGAATAGAATTTAATTTGGAGACTCACCTTGCCTTCGTGGATTTTGAGAAGGCTTTCCACCGAGTAGAACAGAATAAATTATGGCAGATATTAAAGACGAAAGTTTACCCAGAGAACTTGATTAAAATCATACAAAGTTTATACGTAGATAACATAATGGTTATTGAAGTAAATGGGAAGTTAACAGAAGAAGTTAGAATAAATCAATGACTTAAACAAGGATGCAGTCTATCACCCATTTTATGTAATATATATCTAGACGATATTTTAAACAAATGTAAATTTAAAGCAAATAGTGGTATTAACATAGGATAAAGAACGATAAATATATTAATGTTTGCTGATGATGTAGTTTTAATTTTTGACAATGAGGACAAGCTGCAAAAAGCAATATATGAATTGAATAAAATCAGTAAAATATATAATATGAAAATTTCAAATAAAAAGCCAAAGTAATTGCATTCCACGGAAAATACCCGGTAAGGACAAAAATTGTAATTGAGAATAATATTATTGAACAAGTGTCACATTTTAAGTATCTTGGATGCGACCTAAGTTATGAAATGGATCAAGATATAAATCAGAAAATAAGTAAGTTTCAAGCAATAACTGGAACAATTAAGAGAACACTAAAAGGTAAAAGAAGAAGAGAAACTCAATTAAAATTTTATTCTGTCATGACACTCCCTGTCTTGCTATATGGAAGCGAGACATGGACATTAAGGAACAAAGATTTTAGTAAAATACAAGCAGCAGAAATGTGTTTATTAAGATCTGCTGAGGGATGGACAAGGGAAGATCAACTTAGAAATGAAGACATAAGAAATTAATTAAACAGCAACTCTGTTTTATTAAAATTACTGGAATATAGAGAAAATTGGCTCCAACATTTAGGAAGAATGACTCCAGAGAGAATCCCTAAACAAATAATGGAATACAAACCGAAAGGACGAAGATCAGTAGGACGACCTAGGAAACGATGGATCGATGTGAGACCGGAACAGGCTATAGCCTAATCCATGGAGGTAGAAGAAGAAGAAGATCTTCTGAATGTGACACCAGTACACATATTCCTGCAAAGTTCTCCGGATAATCATGTGACTAAAACCTAATCTTACCTCAATTGGTCTTATACTATCTGATAGGCATCCTCATTGCGTGCCTCGTTTGCCCTTGTCCACATTTGTAGCGTGGTGGTAGCGTGTCTCCCTAAAATCCAAAAGATCCTGAGATCATAACTTGGTCAGGGTGAGTTATCTTTATAACGTTTTTTCGGAAGTTTTTCCTTCTATTGAAAAATGAATATTGGGATCATTTTATTCTGCGTCCGATAGTTCTACGTTAGAAGACGTTAGTTAATTTTCTTCTCCCAAAATCCGAAACATTCTTCTCAAGCGTTGATGAACTCGTGCAATGCTCTTAAACAAGAACCCTTTAGATTACCTTTCTACACAAAACTTTGCACGCTCTATGCATTCGTCCACAGCACAGTCATATGTCTGGAATATAGCTGCCATTTCACTCTTGGGTCCACACAACAAGAAATAGCGAAGAATCAATGAGCAACAATTTTATTTAGCTAATTATCAATTCTTTTGCTGCGCAACAAACAGAAAAAGAAAACCAAGCAATCGCGGAGGACATTTTAATTGCCTTATTATTTTTAAATTTTGATGTTTAGGGGTTAACCTGAAATACTAGTCTGAATAATGAACAAAAGAAGAATGAAAATTTACTGCTGAAGTTGAAATTGGTGTTTTAAGACCGACGCTACATTTTCAAACTTAGCCTTCCTACCTTACCTATTGAAGGCGTATTATCCCTCATTGGTTTAATAACGTTTAATTATGAAGCCTACATCAAATACTTACCATATTTTATGTCGCCATTGGCTTAATTTGAAAACGCCTATGGTTTACCCGAAAACATGCGTGTTATTGGAGAAATTTAGAGCCGACATACTTCCTTAGTAGCTACTCCTTAGAGCGACCGCACTGAAGACCGGAGATCCGAAATTCAAATCCTGGCCATGTCAGTATATTTTTAATTTTACTTAAGATTTTCAATGCCAACCTACAAACAATTTTCGTATAGCAATTATTAACATGCTATATGATGGAACCAACTATTTTAGTGTAGGCTACACACAACTTTCGTGGAAGAGCAGTTAATTAATTATATCTATATATAGGAAAAAATTCAACTGGAAAATTAAATGCCACATTCGAGATTTGAACAGTTTGAATCCTACACACAGCTACTGTGAACGAATAGTTTATTACCATTAATTAGCTTAATAGTGTTAACGATGAAGCCCGGGACTTATAGATATCCTGAGAGAAATCCAGGTGTGGGTAAGTAGCCCGGTCACTGGAATGAGGGAAGTACGAGAGATGAACAGAATAAGAGGGAAGTGGATGAATGGATACATGATAATAGAAAATTGGTGGAATAATGGTGGGAGAAACAGGATGTCTTACAAAAAAGCTCGCCCCACCAACGTCCATCATTGAATTTGCGGTCGCCTGGGATCGACCCTGGGCCGCCCTGGTGGAATAACTGTTTCAATAAATTAAAATATGAAGAACAGAAATATACAACATGAAGAACATAAATAGTCAAAATTTAAAATATAGTTTAAAAACTGATATTTCTCTTGGCTTATACACTTCAAATAAAAGTTAAGAAATTAAATAATACCTATCCAGCATTTCCGTATTGTTCTGTGCGTTTCTGGAAGGCACTGAAAGTAAGAATACCATTTGGTTCCTGATTGTGAACTATCATTTGTAGATTAATATTTTTATGTTCAGCAGTAAGTTTCTCCTTTCCCTGATGAAGGCTTGGAATAGTTTGAGTCTATAAAAAGGAAAATGTAAGATATTAATTGAACAATACAGCCAATTTCTTCTCTCCGACATTTTCAGACATTCAAACTGTCAGTATATAAGGTTCATATTTTTATCAGATCACCAGAAAAGTATTTTATGAGATCTACTAAGCATAAAATAGCGTTAATTAGAATGAGGTAACAATGAGGAACAAAATTTAGACTCCAGCAAATTTACTGCTGAATTATCTGCTGTTGTTATGTTGCTCCTAAGCTGTAGGTAGTCCCGTTATAGCTGTTGAGCTTAACTTCATCTACAATCATATCATTTGATTGTTGACTTCACTAAATGTATACCACACTCGAAGTGGCTCGTTCATTGTTATTCAACCGGAGGCATGTACATATGCGCGCTTGTCACTTGTTGTTGTATTTATTATTAAGATAAGATAAATGCAGCGAACTGCAGTGCGGTACATGATAAACTGTATCAAAACTTTTGCCTCTGTCACACTCAAGTGGGTCAGTAGACATCAGATACCAAGCCGTGAATGGTAAACATTTACATCCTGCGACTAAACGAATCTACCATAGTTAGTTCAGCAGTATCAAAGTTCAAAAGGACTGCGGACAGCAATTAATCTCTAATTTATCTTCAAAGAATAAAATATGCAAGGCTAAAGGGCGGAAAATCCACGGTAAGCATGAGATTCGTATTCGGAAGGTCTACGGTTCGTTACCTGGTAACCACCTTATCTGACCCTAAGTTTTTCGTGGTTTCTCCGAGTTCGTGGATGAATAATGCAATTATTTCTCTTTTACCTCGTCTTTGCTCTCCACTCCCTGGCCTCAGCATCTCGTTCAATGTAATCTGTTAAATGGCAATCAGTGAGTTGCAATTGGGCAGCAGTGGTACGCTTTGTGGAGATTTCTCCCAGGCGAAGTAGGACTGCTGACGGGTCTATCCTCTGTGAACGGCTGCCATAAAGCCCATCTCTAAAACCTCAGGATTGTGGGTGGACCCAAATGGCGTCGGAAGCGTTCACTCTCGTACCTCTAGGGGTCCCTTCGTTGTTTCGCACATCGTTCCCATTTGTGGTCACTCGTGAGTCTCTCCCTCATCCTTCCCTCCCTGGGGTCACATCCAAAGCACAAAGGGCAACATTGGTCTACCTGCGATTTACTGCCCCGGTTATGTATTCCTTTACCTGTACCTTACGTTCTGAATTACAACACCGTAATATCATCTTTCCGTAGTTTTCCTTATTTATAGCAAACAATGCGTAATACTCGTATACAAATGCCTGAGTTATATGCCATCACTAATAATTAACTTTTTAAGTATTAACAAAGCAAAGCTTAATAACTACGATGAGACTTAACTCTGCAGCAACTTGAACCAAAAAGCATTGTTTCCGAGTTAAGTTATTTACAATATAAATAATATTCAAGATGGCTAATAATTCTGATAGTTTTTAGTAACATAATAGAATTCAACGAATGTTTGTAGAAAAACATGAGTATGAAAATTGAATGAGTGGAGCCAGACAAATTCAATGCCATTACTGGGATTTGAACTACGGATCTCACGCTCGGTTGCTCTAAACCACTGTGTTACTATGGCCAACGTGTCGTCATTACATTAAATTCTCCAACTGACTCGTATGTTTCCCGGTAGACCATGAGGGGTTCTCATATGTCATGAGACATGCACCGTTTGTGGTGACTTACTAAGCTGTAAGTACTTAAGTCCCAGACTTCATAGTTAAACCACTATTCTTTTATTTTAGGTAAATTGGTGGAAATAATCATTTCTTCCACACTAGCTGTGTGTAGGCTAAGGTTTGAATGAGTAGAGCCAGGCTGAAAAATTCAATGCCAAAGCCGGGATTTGAACCACGGATCTCCCGCTCTCCGTTCGATTGCTCTATCACGTGCTGTCGTGCCATGTGCTTGACAGCAAAGGAACCTCCTCTTTACTTCGTTTAAGAATTAACATGCATTTTAGATAAATCAACTCTATTGCGTAAGATATATAATTAAAATTGTTACGAAAATATAAATCTGACAATTCTCTTCCAACATATATAGATATATCACCATGTTAAATAACGAACTAATTTTTACCGCACAACAGTCTATACTATAATAGCAGCCAATGAGAGATGATAAGGTCACGTGATCGTTAAGAGATACGAGGCTAGCTTATGTGAAATAAGGATTAGTCAGGCGTCTTATCTTTTCATATCCCCGAAACCAGATATTCTATCAACATGGTGTTTGGGCAGTCTTCCTCAGAAGAAATAGCTCTGTGACATAGGATAAACAAAATAATTCTGTAATTAGTATCTTTTGAGCGCGCCAAGAAATTATCCGTACGGTTCGGCCAAGCGAGCCAGTATGCGTGCTTAACTGTAGAACATTACACACACCTTATTGGGTAGACAACGATAGACCAGCCACAACTAGCCCTGCCTTATGTTCATTCCTATTTTGTAGCTATCTTAGCAAACTGTTTTCCACGTACGTGGGGGGGGGGGGGACCAAAAGAAACCGGCCTCCAGGGGCGCTGCCACTCGTAGACGTAGTGCACGGTTCTCACGCTAGATGGGGCTGGTAGAAACCTTCACGAAACAGCTGTGTAGACGGCGTCAGTGTAGAGCTGAACGTACAAGTGTGGTATTTTGTTTCTCTGACTGTTGGCGGGTTACCTCTGCAAAGTCGATATGGTAACTTTGAGAGAACAAAGAGTGTGTGTGAGCTTTTGTTTCCTGCTTAAAAAATTGCAACGGAGACACACCAAATGCTTCCAGGAGGACGCTATGAGCCGCACACTGGTTTTCGAATGGTTTAGGCGCTTTAAACGTGGTGAGATGTGTGTTGAAGACCAAGCTCGTTCTGGGCACCCTTCAACATCGCGAAATGAGGAGAACATTGAAAAGATGTGCCTAAAGATCAACGAGGATCGTCGCCAAACGATCGACCAAATTTCAGCAGCGACAGGAATCAGTTGGAGCTCGTGCCAGCTAAATTTGAGAGAGAATTTGCACATGAAACGTGCTGCTGCTAAATTTGTCCCACGCCTTCTCACACAGAAGCACAAAGCCATCCGCATGAATGTGTGTCAGGACTTGAAAACAGAGATTTCACGTGATCCAAACTTCTTGAACAAAGTCATTACAGGGCATGAGAGTTGGTGTTACAGGTATGACCCAGAAACCAAGCTAGCATCAAGCCAGTGGAGGACTCCCAACTCTCCCAGACAAAAAGATAGCAAGGCAAGTGAGGTCCAATGTGAAGACGATGATCATTGTCTTTTTGATGTTTGTGGAATTGTGCATCGGGAATTGGTACCCCCTGGCCAGACTGTTAATCAGCACTTTCACTTGGATGTTCTAAGGCGTCTGCGAGATGATGTGAGGAGGAAACGCCCGGAACCTTGGCGATCAGGTGACTGGTTTCTGCATCACGACAACATTCCAGTACACACGGCCTTACGAGTGACCCACTATTTGGCACATCAGAGGTGGTTTGTCATTCCCCACGCTCTGTATTCGCCGGACTTAGCCCCGTGCGACGTTTTCCTATTTCCACGAATGAAAAAAAACGCTAAAAGGGGAGCGTTATGACGATGTGGAGGTGGTGAAAACAGCTTCGCAAAGGGCACTGGATAATATCAAACAAGTAGAATTCCAAACATGCTTCCAACAATGGGAAAAGAGACTTCACAAGTGCATCGCATGTAATGGAGAGTATTTTGAAGGTGACTGAAGTAATTTTGTAAAAAGGTTCATCAATAAAGTTTTTATGACAATCCGGTTTCTTTTGAGTTCCCCGTCGTATAATTAGATTCTAAATCAACAGTGGACTTAGGAGTATAAAAAAAGAACAAACCTAAAAACAGAGCGAATACTAAAATGCCGTAGTTCTTCTGTTAAGCGATTTTTCGCTATTCCTTTGTGCAAGCTGTTTACTCATATTTAACCTTTACTGCACCAGTAAGTTCATGTTAGGTAAGCTATCGAAAGCAATATCTGAAAACCTGCCGTCTAATATTAGGAAATAACATATCAGTGTTCTGTTTTGTTTTTGAAAACGAAAAAACGCAAAAATTTGAATCAATACCAAGTAGTGAGGAAAACTTATTTCTTTTTATTGGTTACAAATGTCACCATGACCTCATTGTGGATGGTTTCCAATGAAACTGGTCGCTTTGGCAGAAGGTAATTAACTGGATATTTTAAAATGTTATATAATGGTATTTACTGTAAAAGCTTTGTGATATACAGAAATAAATTGACAATTACTTATTTCGAGATGCTCTTATTCTGGGCTACTTAAAAAATTAAGAAAGTTTGTCAAAACGAAGCCATTAAGTGCACCTTTGTTATCTATTCTTTATACGAATATATTGGAAGCTTAAAGGATGCTATTTAGTGCGTTTTTTAAGGTTCTTTCTGACTTTTAATATTCGCTTTCAAGGCGATTCAGGGTTAATAGCTAAATGAGATTATCTCTGGAAGCGAAGCAGCGAAGACTAACAAAATTAGCTCCATAGTCACTTTGAGGTAAACTATTCCCTAAGAAATATGTTGTGATGTGTACATTGCTTTAAGAAAGGAGGCATTGTGGCCCTAAAAGCTTCTTTTTTCCTCCTTCGGCTTTGGGCTTTTAAAACGCCAGAGAGCCAAAACGCACTCTAAGAGAGCTCTTTCTTCAGTTAATTCTTCTGGGCTGCTTGTGATGTGTAGAAAGCGAACAACTAATAGAAGCAACAACATGCCAACATGAAGCTGCTGCTAGAGAAATCTTCAAAGCAATTTCTCCTTGTCTTGCTCTCCGGCTCTCGTCTACCCTCTTTGTCCCTCTTTTTAATTTATCTGCATCTGATCCCCAGGATATATGTTTTTGCTTCTTTCTGTGTTCACTGGTGACGTGAAAGTAACCGGATAAGCGTGTTATTTGGTTTTCTAAAGGCAAGTGTCTGCCAATACCAGTTTGTTGAGTGACACTTCAATATGTGCTTTAAAGTGCCACATTAGTACTAAAAGCATTCTCAATAAAAATGAACACTAAAGAAGAACGTTACAGGAAGTAGTCTAGAAATAAATAACAGTAAAGGAATCTTACGCCTTGAATTCACATGACTTTCTCTACCCATTATTTTACCTTAATTTCGACACGGTCGTTATCTAGTTGGAGCCAATAACGTTTTAACTGCTATTATTGACTTCCTTGAATGTTTATCAGTACTGTGAAAAATTAAATTCAGTTATTTTTTATTTTTATTTTTTATTTTAATAATATTAATGAAAGATTATCACAAACGACAATGTTAATAGAAAGGCAGTAGATACTAAAATACAGCATGAAAGAATAAATCATATCATTACATGGAAAACAGAACATATAGACAATATTTACTTAATATAATACATAATAGCTATTTATTCTAACCTTTTAGCCCCTCTGTTATCTATTTTACAATAATAGAGAAATGTACACTCAAATTAGATTATTTTCACATTTCAGTCTTTGCTATAGTCTGTAATCATCCTGATCCTTTTCGAGCATGTAACGTGATATCTACCACACTTCTGTCAGCAAAATACACACTTGCAGTCTTTGTCTGACTCATAGAACTTCTTGTTTAAATATATCTTGTGGTGAAATCCGTGGATGGAGAGTCGTGTTGTTACCTGGCACTGCGTATTGTACTCTCTAGTCCATCTGTCGGCCATCATCGTTGGTGAGGTGTAGAAGTCAAGATCAATTTCACTTTTCTTCTTTTCCTGATGTTTAGTAGGGCCCTGCTTGCTTATGTTGATTGTAAGTAGAATTGTGCTCGTATATCTTCTATGAAGTACGTCTCCCTCATCGTTTTATATACCATCCGGAATGGCGCTGTTTTCCAACTCAGGTAAACCTGTGCATGAACATTTTTGTAACCCTTTATTTAAAGTCACCTAACTGCATGGTTTTATAGCGAATTAAAAAAATTAACACATTTTCAAACTTTGTTACAAGTTATACAACGACATATACGTTACAATTGATTTTACAATGTTTAACTTGAATTAACAAAACAATATGTATTTTAGCAAATATTTAACATTTAAATTTTAACCAATTTAAGCAAGAACGCATAGTGTTGTACATTTTACAATTTTTTGTTGCATAGATTGGTACATTTAAAATACCGAATTAATCTATTACATGCATTTGTATCGCTCGTTGACACTGTGATATGTCTTGAATTTTTCTCTGGAGATGTCATGTTGCTGGCAGTTCTCGATTATATGCTGACTGGTGTTTCTTATATTGCAGGCTGAGCATTCGGGTGGGTTATTCTTTAGATAGCATATCGGAGTGAGTGAGTTTAGTATGTCCAATTCGAATTCTAGTTATGAGTATTTGGTCTCGGCGGCTTAGGAAATTAAATGAAAAGGGCTCTGTAGAACTATTTCTTGCAACATGAGGCTTGTTTTTCGGAGAATTGACCCAAGTTTGTTTCCATGTGTTGCAGAGTGTTCTTTTCCAATAAACGTTGACATCTTTAAAAAGCAATTTAGCTTAGGAATTTGTATTTGGTATATTATTTGCATCCTTGGCTGCTTTGTAAGCCAAATCGTTTCCACAAATATCAGTGTGCGAGGGAATCCACATTAACACAACGGTTCTGTTCTTCATAGAGATTCTGTGAAGCTTGAGATGTATTTCATTAATGAGAGGATGAGTTGCTGAAAGATCTTGGAGCGCTAAAAGATCACTTATGTAGTTAGTGAGCACGAGAAAAGGTGTATTACTGTCCATTTCATTAATATATGACATAGCTTCCTTAATAACAACCAATTAACATGTGAAAATAGTGCATAGATGTGGTAGTTCATGGAGCATCTTGTTCTTAGGGTCAATAACTATTACACATCCACCACCGTTATTAGTTATCGAACCATCAGTGTATATGTGTCTATAGTCAGGATACTTTTCTAGTGTCTCTTTGAACATCTTTTTATAAATTCTACATAGATGGATCAACATTGCATTTGTTCTTTCTTTTCTGATCAGGTTTCCGATCTTCAGCTTTTCCCACACGATCTCAATTCCATATGTTATCACTGGCGCTACTGTCGCCTTAAATAGTCTCATCGCCGTGCAAGTTAATAAGTTTGTTATGTTTGGAATGTTGTACGAGACCCTGATTTCTGCTGCTGCTCTTTCTTGAATGTGTATACCAAAGGACGTCACTGTTGTCTGTAGTGTTATTCCCAGATATTTATTTCCACCGCCCAGGGCTCCAATCTGTGTACTGCCCTTTACACGTCCCCCTTCCCTGTCGCTCCGAAAACCAGGTCGGCCGCGTATAGGATCAGCTCCATTTTCGATCCTTCCTCTACTATGCTGTTCACATCTGCTGTGTAACTGTTGAAAAGTTGGGACCCATTGGATCCCCTTGCATGACTCCGTTTCTGTACTATGTCTTCAGAGATTTCTACGTTGTTGTTTATTCGGATTATGTTCCTCTGTAGACAGACTTCAATTATTCTCGCTAGTGGGTCTCTCAAACCGATTGTCCGATTGTACGTCGTGCTGAACCAAAGCCGAATGGGAATAGTTGAAATTGGGTTTGGCTCGACGGAGCAGTGGTTCCCGACACTCTGGATGGGTATTGGACAACTCTGGATGGCTTGGTCTCAACGGGGTTAAGTGATGGCTGATGAAAATCCAGGGTTTTAGTCGGCATGGTAAACTAGCGGCCCCACCAAGATTTTCGGCAGTCTGTCCCTGCGTGGTTTGATGCGTAACTGGCATATCCAGTTCCACCCTGTAATGGAGAGTGGTATTTTAAATTTATATGTTCTGGCCTACTGGAAACTACTTCGGAAGTAATTGCTTCCCTTGTAATAGGGGGAGGGAGTCATGACTTCTTGAAGTCCTCGTACTGAACTGTTTATCGGTTTATAAAAGTCGTATAGAACTAAAAAGACCTCAGAAGCTAATCACAGAAATTTGAAGCTCTAATTTAATTTGTAATTCAGATATCTCAGGGTACGCCTCGGGAGCGTGGTGGTAGTATGTCAGCCTCACGTTCAAGATTTCCCGAGTTCGAATCTCGGTCAGGGTGAGTTACCTGGATAAGGTTTTTCTGAGGTTTTCCCTTATCCTGAAAATACGAATGTCGGGTAACTCTAAGGTCTATGGAGCGCGGCCTCATTTGAGCATCATTTCACCTACTCCATTCATCGTCCGATATGACTTAACTTTGGAGGACGTAAATTACAAAGAGAGAAAAAAAATCAGGTATCTCAGACTATGTTGTAATCTGTTCTAATCAAATAGTTAAAGTAAGAAATATTTTTCATTTAAGGTTCATTTCAGGGCGGGAGATTTTCCTTTAGATCTTCGAGTAACATATATTTTGGGCATTGCTATACTTAAATTGAGTTTTAATTTACCCATTCCATTCATCTTCCCATATGATTTATTTACCCATTCCGTTTATCGTGCCATATGAACTAGCTTGTTGCAGGACGTTAATCTTAAAGCATAATGTAAAACAAAAGGAAAAAGAACTTCCGATTTCTCTATTCTCACCAAGTGATCTATTAAAAAATTACGCTGAAGTTCTTTTTCTCCCATTTATACCCCGACTTTAACTGCAGTGGGCATATCGGCTGTCGCTCTCTTTTGGAACATATCGAAGGTGTTAACTCGTGATCGTTGGGTTTTAGTCATTAGATCACGCTCACATTAACACTCTCATTCATATTTCCAGACTCTGGGGAAGATGGGGATTCTTCTTGGTTAGAGAAGAGTCCCTACCGCAGTCGGAAAAAGAACCCGGCACCCTTAGCACGACAGGCAGGTGCCGACTGATGAAGCTTTTTGTTATTTTATTTCTACGGCTTTTTTATGATATCGCTAGTTTAATGCTGCTATTCACTGAGGAAATAGTTTTCTAACACATAAATAGTTTTAATAGGGAAAAAATCCATAAGGAATTTGAAGATCCCTGGATGAAACAAGCTCAGTTTATACCGATTTTCATTTCTCAGTTAGTGTATAGAGAGAGCTGTAGCAGTTATTGCTTGTCATGGCCACATTAAATGACCTCTAAAGTGTATAGACGCTTAGTCTATACCGTCGGAATTCGGGAAAAAGATGAACCAAGTGTCCTTTACCGTTCCCCTTAATTGTGAACGCTCACATTTAAACAAAAGTGTATTTTAAGTTTCTTTTAATTATGTCCTCCGACGTTCAGTCATATCGAACGTTGAATATAATGGGTGAAATGATGCTCAGATGAGTCTGGGGTCCATGAAACTCGGGTACCCGACATTCGTCTTGCGGGATAAGAGAAAACCCCGGAAAAAACTTATCCAGTTAACTGGCCCAGACCAAGATTCGAATTCGGGACTTCTTGAACGTGAGGCAGACATGCTCTCATCTCCGCCAACGAGGCGGGCATGTGTATTTTAACGTCATCGTACTCGTTCTGGTTTGCGTTCTGGAACCCGGTATTAGAAGCACAATCCAAGCGGCGGAAAACTGCTTCTACAGTAATTTAAGAGCTGCATTAGAATGTGTCATAAAGTACAAACAAATGAGAGAAAACTGGTGTTTGAACCATTTTACAATAAAGAGAAATATGCAGAAGAAAAGAGATGGAACACCTATTGTTGTTTACAGAATCATGCGATACAAACGCTAAGCAATGCATTATGAAAGAAACTAATAAAGAGTAGCCAAAAATAATGTAGAGAAAAAATATCAAAATAGGTTAGATCCTAAATTTTGAAGGCACAAGATTTAGACAGGATGGTGAGAAGCATGATCAAAGACTAGAAGGGAGGGGAATACGATTATGTAGTTGCACTATGCATATGACAATCTACATTTTTGTAGGCAAACAAGTTTATTTCTTTGATATCTGTAAGATCTAGTAACTTTGCATTCCATCAGAGATTTGATATAGGGAAAACGATTCATTCCATAAGTATAAGGTAGTTTCTCAATATTTTAAGTTGGAAAAACCTAAGTCAGACGGTCTTAGCTAAATTTGAACTGCATACCTTCCGCGCCTTGGGCTACCCATTCCGGTATTTTGTATTTGTGTGAGAGAGAGTGTGTAAACAACATATACCAACGAAATGTTGGATAAATATTCAAGGAAAGCTATTTACAGAATGTGAAACAAAGATTTTTAGGAAATTCCTGCTCCAGATTATGCTTTACATAGTACTTATTAGTTTAGAGACAGAAAATTCAGGGAGCACGGTCTTGACGGAAATTGGTCTAGGTGTCTCAGTTGGTTTTTTGCTGGCGCACCGATCCCAAGGTTGCGGGTTCACATAGATTGCTTTCAAGTGTACTTAAAAGCCACGTTGTATGTCAGTAGATTTACTGACATGTAAAGTACTCCTGCGGGATCAAATTTCTGACACATGGGGGGGGGGGGGGGCTGGCATGATCTTGGTAATTGACACTAACATTATTTGTGTATTTAACTATTTATTTTGACTGATATTTACAGCAGCATATAGAGCAAGTGTTCCTACATTATTAGATATTATAGAATAGCATTTATATTTCGAAGAATAACTTAAATGGCTTTTAAATAAGAATCACCAAATCATCTTAAGTACATATTATAACTAATTATAATGAACTTTTACTTGTAAAAATAAAATGCTATTCGTGTTGTTATAAAATAAATTTATTCAGAGCGTTGTGACAAATGGAGGTTTATATGAAATAGTCGGGTATTATGGCATAGGTGGTTTAAAACATTGAAAAATCATTTTATTTCATAAAACATGAAACATGATTGGTTTAAAATAGACAAAATATATACAAACAAATCTTTATAGGCTGGCCCCGTAGCTCAGTCGGTAGAGCACCTGCCTACCATGCTAGGGGTCCCGGGTTCGATTCCCGGCGGTTCCCGGCGATTGCCCAGAGTCTGGAAGTATGAATGAAAGTGTGCATGTGTGCGTGATGTAATGATTAAAAAAAAAACAAAAGATAACGAGTTAACACCTTCGGTATGTTCCAAAGGAGAACGGCCGCCGATATGACCATAGTAGTTAAAGGCGGGGTATAAATGGAACAAAAAAAAAATCTTTATAGGCCAAAACTAGAAATAACGGAAAAATAGCCTTTTTCAGTTGGATTTAAATTACGCCCACTTTATATTTATGGAACTAATAATTTAGCTAGTAGTATTATATTCAAAATTTATTTTTAACCTTATTTCTATTCGGTATACTTTGCATGGTTATATGGAACATTATAGTTAAACGTCGGGTATTACAAATACCTGGTATCTATTCTTATAATACCCAAAACAGTATCCTGGATAATTAACCTTTAGAGTAATAAACAGTAAGTAAATAACAAACTTGGGGTTTAGATTCAGAGTTTTCCAAGGACTACTAATTTCGAAAAAGTACTTCAAACCCTAGTATTTATCATAAACAGCAATGTTTGTTTGAGTGTGCGTGCGTGCGTGTGCGTGTGTGTTCAAAAATGCATTTAGATATTTTGAAAGAGTAGAGCCAGACTGAAAAAATCAATGCCATTGCTGGGATTTGAACCAAGGATTTTCTGGTTTCTGGATCTTCTGGCTCCACCCATTCATAGTGCATCATATACACGGCTAGTGTGAAAGATCAATTAATTTCCATTAATTGTACATAATA
>CM060947.1:202549562-202837062 GCA_030765055.1 Mantis religiosa | reverse complement strand
GATGCTATGCACTTGTCCCGGCCTTTCGCCTGTCTTCAAAGACATGCTGAAAACCATTTTTTGAGAGATGCTTCAAAATCGCCTCCGCAGCCTTCACCACTGCTTCAGATGATGGATAAAGATCCCACGAAGGCGTTTCTTAAAGTTAGGGAATATAAGAAATCACATGGGGCTAAATCCGGACTATATGGAGAATGAAAGATATACTTCACGTTGATTTTTGTAAGATACTCAGCAACAACATTGACAATATGCGGCCGCGCAATATCGTGGTGCAGCATCCAGACTGATTCACGGATATGTGTTCTTCTGCGCCTGATATGGACTTGCAACTATTTTAGGACATCCCTGTATTATTGTCCAGTTACTGATGTGTGTGCAGGTACAACATGCTGATACACAATTCCAAGAATACCAAAGAATGAGATGACCGTAACTTTCCAAGCAGAAGCACCCACTTTTGCGATTTTTGGGGCATGGTGATGGGGATTTCCTCTTTTAGCTTTGCTGTCTGCTCTCAGGATCAAAATGACGTAGCCAAGTTTCATCAACAGTGATTACGATTCAAAGAAGCTCCGGATCTTCCTTTAACATGTACTTTAACTGCATACAGGCCTGCATGCGAATGACCTTTTGTTCGGAAACCAACAGCCTTGGAAGCCATCGCGCACAAACAGATCTCCTGTATAATGTATCTTTCACCAACGTGTGTGTGGTACTCACTGAAATGTAGTGTATTTCAGAGTGATCTTAAGGTAATTTGTCGATCCTCTCTCACAATGGCAGCAGCAGTGTTGATGTTTTCTTCCGTAAGAGCACTAACTGGAGCACCGGGTCGACCTTCCTTTGCAATTGATTGCATTCCCTCTTTAAACGTTTTAAACCACCTTCGAGTTGTGCTGTAGGGAAGAACATACTCTCCCTAGGCCTCCTGTAACATTGTAAAGGTCTCAGCTGAAGATCTGTTTAGACGAAGGCAGAATTTCAAAGCCGCATATTTTTCCTCGCGTGTTGCCTCCATTGCAGTGGTAGGGGAGACTGAACATGTCTGAACTTACCTGTTTCTCTAAGGCGGGAACCAGGAGTACCAACAATAAAACTACTACGGCGTGTTTGTTTCAAATTAATCTAACAGAATATAATAAGACTGAATTTTAGTGCGAAAAATGATAACCGTAAAAAATTATGACCTTTCTTTATTGAACAGTCATCGTAATTTTTATAATGGATGGTTATTGTGATACAGTGAAAACTGATATTCGTTCCTCAAAGGTAGCTAATACATTAAGTGGTGACAACAGCTTTCTTAGAATATAATGTATTATAAAATAACATTTGACATGTTAGAGATAAATTTAAGGTAATGTATTAAGGGCAGTAACTGCAGATATTTATAGTGGTAACTCAATACAATAAAATGAACATTAGAATAATATTTACTTCATTTGCAGAGTGATAGTATTAGTTGATAAGTGTAGCAGTTTGGTTAGTTCTAGGTACCTGTGGCACACAGAAACCACGTGTGTTTACTTTGCTCGAGAGCGCCTGGAAGTTGTTAGTAGAATTAAAGCAAATCGGGCGGTCTTCGCATTAACGGACATTCAGGTCATTCGTACGAAACTAATATCAAATGTTGGAATCACTCACTTAAACAGTCCTTATCTGTGTTACACTTCCGTAGAGAAGGAATCTAGAAATAAACTTGAAGCATTGAGAATTTATTGCTTACCATTCCTGCATTATCCAATGCATTAATTGCTTAAATGTGCAATTGAGATCGAATACATTACGCAAGGCTGGCTGCCGGGCTGGCACCTCAGATATTGACGTGTGAACACGTGGAAACGAAACGGATGGTGTGTATGACAGATGTTCATTTCGTGACATAGTTACTACCGGACAGAAAACATCAAGTGTAAATTTATGTGATGTATTGCAAAACTGTAACACACGTATACCTCTAAAATCCTGTACGAGGCTGTGCAAATAATATTAAGTGACAGAAGCGTTATATTTTTATGGTTATTTAATATTTATTATTCAGATTAGCTAACAACTTGGCACTGACTAAAATGTTTAGCAAACATATAAATTTAAGCCTAACTCAGATAATCTATCATTTCATTCTAAATGGTCTTAAATACAGTTTATGTAGTATATATTTGCAGCAAGAGTTCATGAAAACCACCACAGCCATTTCAAAATGAAGATCAATAAAAGCAGTTTATAAGCCTCATTTAATTCAGTATCTTACACTAATTTACATTAACACCGCTACCAGCTTACTGACTAGTAGCTCAGTTCAACACACGCTACATATTTACTGTATCTAACAATAATGGTATATCACAATTTTAACTGCTGTACAAGTTAATCACTGCGCTCAGTGAAAGCAGCCAATCTGGATGTTGCGATGGAACTTGACTTCTGAATCAGTGTAAGGGAGCTCAAATTGGGTGATGTAGGGCTCCATAGAACCACTGAGCCAAGAAGAGATTAGCTTCCAGCGTTCCTTTTCGCAGGAAATCAAACCATTCCCTCTGTAATGCCACATTTCCAGAATTTTTCTGAATTATCCAGTGTAAGGTTCCCATTACCAACCAGATCGCACATCTGTGGAGCTACGTGTATTTAAAACTGAATTCCAGTCGCTGTAGTCTCCGAAGACATGGTGGAAACTCCGGCGGGCACTATTTTCCAATAAAGTCTCTGAGTACCATCCAGATATGATGCGCCTGTTTGCAAGAGGCAATCCTATGTTCCAAGGTGTCTACTTGTGAACAAATTTGGCATAAGTTAGATGTTGCACGGACATGTCGCCATAATTTTTCCGCTGTTGGTATGGTCTCGTTTAATATTTCATATGCTGTCTCTTGCCAATCAGTAGGAACAAA
The DNA here is from genome assembly GCA_030765055.1 of Mantis religiosa. Lineage (NCBI taxonomy): Eukaryota > Metazoa > Arthropoda > Insecta > Mantodea > Mantidae > Mantis > Mantis religiosa. The sequence continues at coordinate 202,834,168 of CM060947.1, read as the reverse complement.
TTTATTGAAGAGATTCTTCTATATAAGTTTCCACTCTCTGTTCTCTTTCTCTTCAATCCTGGGTGTACACTGCGATGTATTGAGCAGCTGATATTGTTTTTCCGTTGATTCGAAAACTGCAAGGCCATCACTGGTATCCAGCAGATGTCTGAGATGGTTGACAATGGGTTTAAATCCCGGATATATCCTCTGAGGGTTCTGTATCTGATCCTGCCAGAAACTCTCATGTATCGATGGATCATTACCACCCAGTGATCTGACAGCAGTTTACCCTAATAAGGCCATGCATTTCTTGGCGATGTCCACCAGTCCACATCCAACTTTGGATTGCGGCAATCGTAACTGTACTCTGCTCACCCTGTAGGCTTTAGCCATCCATAAGAAGTAACTAAGCAGTTGCTCAAGTTTCTGTGCGTCACGTTTCGGAATTAGCAGTATCTGTGCTAGGTACCAAATTTGACTGAGATCAATCTTAAAATTGTATTCGCGAACAAGAACAGAATTAACTGCACGTGATTTGAATTTGTTTGAATTTTATTTGATGTGAATTTCGATGTTACCTTTGTATACTTATTAAGTTCAGTTCATTTCGCTCTTCAGATTTCAGGAGTTATTAGTAAATAAGGACACTGATTACGCTTTGCGTATGCTTGTAGGTTCTATAATCCAACGTGGAACTTAGAAACAGTGAATTGATACAGCCGTGCGTTATTGCCTTATTTCACTACGGAATATCTAGACAGATCTGTTACTGAGTGAAGCGAACGTCACGTACAGCAGGAAACGTTTAACACTTTGCCCTTCGGAGTGTCGTCAACATCTCCTTGCTCTCTCTGGAGACGTGATCCTTCCTAACTAGGTTACCTGTGTCACATCTCGCGGTTTCCATAGTCTGCCTCTTCGCGGTTTCACGGCATAAACAATCACACACTTTTACACTGCATAGCTTAAATCATAACAATTATACTTTGTAGCAGTACTAACAACTCTGCATATTGCTTTCGTATGTTATATCGCGCTGTCTCCATAAGTCTATATGGAAATAGAAAGTGTATATGAAATGTCACTCAAAGGGGTATGTTAGTAGTTGTGGTGTATTTCATTTTAGTTTTTGAAAAAGTTGGCCACACTGTGATATATGAGACGTGTTTTAGGAAGAGTTAGGAGTCAATACATGCTGAAAGCTTCACCCTATTCTAGTATATATTCCTCTAATCGGATAGTCTTCAGTACTGACTTTAAGTGAAGGAAGTATTGAAAGCTATTTTATTTTCAAGTTGGTAGCGCAATTTATCTCGTAAGTAACGCGATAGGAACCTCCGAATCGCCTCGGTAGCATGGTGGTAGAGTGTCTGCCTAACGTTCAAGAGGTCCCGATTTCGAATCTCGGTCAGGGTGTATAAGGTTTTCCGGGGTTTTCCCTTATCCTGAAAGGCGAATGTCGGGTAGCTCTTAACTCTATGGACCCAGGGCTCATTTGAGCATCATTTCGCCCATTCCTTTCATCGTCCGATATGACAACGTTGGAGGACGTAAAATTACAACACCTCCGAACTTCACGCTTATAAAGAAGTCCATCACTCAAACGGTTAATTGATGAGAAAACTGCAGTGTGAAAGTTAATAAATATTATTTTCTGTTTCTCTGCCGGTTTTTGTTATATGTTTTATGAAAAATGCCTGGAACTTTCTGCTTAGATATATGTGTAACTTTAAGTGCTTTGTTGCACTTCGATGTCGAAGCAAAAACCATTGCCAAGAACTTAGACACATTGGATCACGAAATTACCCTTAGTGGTTCTATGCTGTTGAATTTGGTGATTTAAATTATTTTCAGTTGATATCTAATCAAAATTATAAGTTAACAAATTGTATTATCCTTTGTGTCTGAGTGTGTACAGGCATCCTGCCTTAGTTACCTTAATTAAAACTTTGAAAGAAAAATTAAAAATTTTACAATTCATAATTTTTGCTGTCACGCTTTTGGCATTTCATGTTTTAAAAAACAGCTAATCTTGAGACTGTGAAAAATGTTATTCTATATTTACATTTAATACAACACTAAAATAAAATGTAGTTTAAATTTAATGTTTAGTAGACCTTTGGCCTACGTTTAGGCATGTATAGTGTAGAGTTTGAGTCACATTTGAAGAATTCGGGTTACGTCAATAATCAAACCGTTTCTAATCATCCTCGTCATCATCATCGTCATCATCATAATCGTCATCATCATCATTTCTGTTGGCAGGCTGGGGGACAGCCCATGGTGTGTCATGCGTGTACTTGTCCTAGGAAGGACTTAACCACGTATGACGCAGATGGCGATTTGAATTTAGATTGATGAAAAGAAGGGTCAACGGGAGATAAATCAGGTGCAACAACCACTTGTGCACCGCTAGTTTCCGTTTTTTTATCTCGATGCTCTATACAAATATGTATTCGCTGGGTTCAAACAAAAAATGTATAATATATGTCATTTAGCTTAGGGGTCCATATCCCAGGACATGCCTCGAAATTTCTCTAGTAGTTTTTAAAGCTGAGTGTTTTCTTAACTATAAGAGTATTAGGGTTCGTTTACAACTTGAAATACAATTACTCACAGAACCAAATCGAACATAACTTAATTTTCTTCTTATATTGCACACGCTTTTACGTTTTCTACTAAAACTAATCCTCCAAATTCTCTTTGTAAGCAAGTTTTTCTAAACCGATTTTCGAGCCAGTGATTTTCAACATTATTATGTCTCTTTCGTTACTTTTCGGCGTTAGTTTCGCATTCATTTGTCTCTATATTCAAGCTTGTCAAACGGTTTCTATTGTTTTTCCTCAGATCATCACTGCAAAATTGTTTTCACGCTATACAATTCATACTTCAGCCAAACGTTTAATTAATCGATTCCATAGATTTCCTCTTCTAAACACAATTTCTTTCATCTATTTCCTCAAAAATTGATTTCCCGTTAACTGCTCTACTTGTATTGCGTCCTTGGGATCTGATGCTGTTGAGCATTTTTTGAGCCTCGGGGTAACAGTATGTGACGCAAAATTTAAAATGCATTACTTGCTTTAAGGATACACTCTTTCTCACTCTGATTGTGACACACAGGCTTAAATGGTTCTTTTAAAGGACTGCAACACCGAAATTCGCTAGAAATATGGGAAAAATATTTTCTGAGCTAATAAAATACTTTGAACCTTATAGTATCATAATCCAACTAAATTTATGAGTTCCAGGTATTTAAATACCTTCACAAGACAATTTAAATGCCAGTGCGCACGTGCATGCCAGCCCTTGGATTTACAGAATACTGTCATTAGAGTTCAATTGAATGTACTAAATTTATACATTTGAAATTAGCGGGCAAAGTTTCTGGTGGAATTTTGTGTGTTGGTATGATGGTTATTTATTACAATATGTGGCACCAAGGAAACAAAACACTGGCTACAAATACTGAAAGCAATTATCAATGTTTATATTTTTCTTTTGTGTGAATTTCTAACTTGGTCGGGTTTTTCTTATGTTTCTCGTTAAACTACATACTGTTTATATATAATTGATGAGTTTTAGTTTGCCATTTAACATTTATATAGGTATTTTATACATAAAAACTTGCATATAACATATAGGTTGCAGGTAAATTATTATTTGAAACAGCTGACCTTTCGTTGACTGTGTACATAGTTAGGCTAAACGATACATGGTAAGAAACACCTAAACATAACACAATGGGAACATACTTGAGGCTTGATGTGGTAAGAACACTAATGCCTGTGTACCAAAGGCTGGCATCAGGTGAAATCCTAAGGAGATGTACATTGGGTAATACACAAAATGCAAATGAAGGTTTACATAACATGATATGGCATAATTGCCCAAAATAAATATTTGTTTCAAAGAGGAGACTTCAGGTTACTGTGTTATCAACCATCAGTGAATTAAATTTTGGTTGTTCTGCCTCACTCAAGCTGCAGTCAGACATAATGGACACAGATTTAACCACCATCTCTAAAAGTTAGACAAGGGAAGGATCAATTACGCTTACTTTATTCAGCAATTTCTGCGAAGGTAACTTCTAAAACATCCAGAAGGAAACTAAAATTGAAGGAAACTACTGCAAAAGGGAGAAGGAAGAGGCAGGAGGAAGAGGTAGGAGGGTCCAACTTATATATCTGGAGGGTTTCAGTCTGCTTCAAGGCATGTAGCTGAGAAGGAAAATGTTTTGGATTTTAAAATTTGATTTACACAGTTATAGTTTTTTCAACATTTTTTGCAATTCAAAATGTTCCACACGATGCAGTTTTGATTCAGTCCCTATAAAATTTTCAACACATGTTCTTAGAAAGCAAACAAAGGCTTCTATCATACGAATTTTTAATATGCATTATATTTTTATGGTTATTGATTTATAAAATCAAAGGTTTAATATTTTTGGCTATTTTGTTTACTCGATGCCTAATTATTTTTCCCCTCCGGAACTAAAGGCAGTATAAGAAATTCATAAGATAGATATTTTCTTCATAACTATACGAATACTTTTAGAAATAGAAAGATTAAAATTTTGAAAATTTTCATCATGTGGAGCGGTTTGAATTTTGCCCAAATTTTTAATTTCATTTATTAATTACTCAAAACCTAATAAAGATTAAATAACCAAATTTTGAATCCTGTGCCCACTATGCATCAGGACTAAGTGGTAGCGTTTTCAGCAACATTGGTTGAAAATTGCTGGATTTGGGGTTTTCGGTTCTGCATCCCCTTAATGCTGTCGTTAATATATAGCAAACAAAATTAGTTTAGTAAGTCAAACTTGAGATAAATATCTCTCTAATTAGCAGGTTAAATATAATTGGCAACTACATAACAGTTAATGAAATAATTGAACCATGCCATAAGGCACACGAAGAATATCATTAGTGGAGAACTGAGAATGCGTGATTCAATGTGATCAATGAAGTGGCAACGATCATTGGTTGTGTTCGTCCATTTTGAAGCACCTACGGGCTAATTAATTATTGAAGGTTAAAAAGTTGAAAGAAGAAGACCAAGAAAATGGATACGAAATTTCAAGAATTAATTTGTAACTTTAAGAGGTTTAATCAGATAACATTGGGACTCCATTAATAATCTTTGGGAAAGCTGTAGTAATAGTTCTAAATAGCAAATGAATGAAGAGTTTCGTGAATAGCAAACAGAGAAAAACTCCTCGTTCAGTTATAGCCGGATACACATTTGTGCCCGAAGGTAAACTGTTCAATAGCCTTTTTATACGGTTGCCATAGAAACAAACTTATTTTGAATACATTTTACGTGTCTCTTTCAAATATCCGCTTCCTTTTATGACTAAACCACTTCAATATATTTTTACTAGATAATTTCGTAGGGGAATTAGAGGCATGCTGCTATCGTCTAATACGAAATGTTCTGTTTTTATTAATAGAAAAAGCAATTCATTGAACCGCAGTGCTCACATACACTTCATAATTGAATATTTTATTGCTTCAGTTTATTCTAAACCACATGTCCAAGTTATAGAAAATATGACTCTTGATTAAATTGAATGTCGGGATTTTAGTTGAAGTAAAGTTTTATAACTTTATAACTTAACCAGTTTAAAGTAATTAGAAAACGTGTGTTGGTGTATGTATATAAGAGGGAGAGAGAGAAAGACTACTCTTAAAATCAAGTGTGATCAATTCACAGAAAATTGCACAAAACTTACCGCTGTGAGCAGGAAGGGGAAAAATGTTATTTATTTCACCTTTATGAAAAGTAGTACTAAGAATTTTAATTAAGGGATGGTGTTAGTCTTTCAGACAATGCACTCAAAATACATCTTTTGAATTTTCTATAAACGTTATTATGTCTTCCTCAATCTTATAGTATTTATTATAATTAAAAAGATACAAAGAATGTAGCTACACACGAATCGCAAATCTCAATAACCATGGCACTGGTCGTTTCAGGCAACGCAATTCTGTGTTTTACATTTCGTAGAATTACATTCATGTTATGCCCCCATCTAAGCAACACATTTTGTCTTCCTTGATCCTCAACCTCGGTTTCTTGTTTAATGGAGCGTTATTTCCACACCGTGAATGACTTTACGGACATTGGAATAAAGTTTCAGCTCACCAGGGTGTCCCTAAAGTATATAGAACTATAGGTATATCAATTAATTTAATCTTCAAATTTCGGTGAAATTTAATTAATAGAGTGTTAGTTCCACGTAGTGAATGATTTTACACACAGTGAAATGAAGTTTAGCTCACCAGGGTGTCCCCAAATTATACACAACTCAAACAATTAATTTAATATTCAGCCTTTAGTGATAAATATTATTTTCTCATCTCAGCTGCACAAAATTTTGTTCGAGATTTCATCCTAATGGCATTTAAACTGGCAATCGAAAGAAAAGAAAATATGCAAGACTAATGACTACAGTGGCAACATTAGAAATCAATACGAGATGTTAATAAAATAGAATTATATAATAATAAAATAAAATATAAACTAAATATAAGTAAAGGGCATCTAATAAAGCGGTACTTTTATGTTGGTATTAGTTGATTAATTTTAGAAAGCAGTGCGCAATTTTAAATTTAGTACATTCATACAAATATTTTTCAATATGGCGTAGAGGGTCACCTCGCATATTGCGACCTGTAGGAAATCTACTACGATTACAGTCTGCTTAGGAGAAATATAATAGAGAAAGCTAAAGTAAGCAGGACAGAAACGGAGATCAACTGGCGGCCCTAACATTTTCTAACTCGAAGACCTGTCTCTATATTGGAACCGCCTAGACCATAGAGTAAGTTATGGAAGTCCAAACAGACAGTCCGCCAGTGTACATAAAATGTATTCTCTTCTTGAAGCAAGCATCTACGTCATCTATCCGGCACCACAACATATATGGAACCTAGAAGCTTTCTGAAGATATGAATAGAAAATAAAGTGAAAGGGGAATATATAAAACGAAATAGAGGTAGATATTAAAGCCACTTAGCTTCTCCCGCATCTGTAGTGCGTCTTGCCTCATGTTCAAGAGATCCGAGTCTCGGTCATGATGAACTATCTGGACAATGGTCTTTCAGAGTTTTCCCTTACCCTGAAAAATTGTGTCGGGTAACTTTAAGCTGTAAGGATCCTGTGCTAATTTGGACATCATTTCATTCATTTCATTCATAGTCCGTTAAAATTAGAGGACGTTAATTAAAAATATATTCACCAGAGAAAACCTAATCTTTAGGTGTTTGCTCAACTAAATCGAACCCGAGTCCCCCATAATTTTGCATGTTACAGTGAACTAGCCATGCTTGGAAGTTAAATATATGATATTAAATAATTAATTTGACACCAAACGTTTGTGAATATTAAAAGTATTAAATTCTCTTCCAGAAGTAGTCTACATGAATTGATAAAAATACGGAACTTTCAAATATAAAATGGGTCATTAATGTTACAAGGTGTACAGGTGCATTTTAATATATTTAAGGCTAATGTTAAACTATAAATAATATATTTCACATTTATGAAATCTGTCAGCTATGCTAATAAAGTATTACTTTATGCTGTTAAAATTACTTCGTTCATTCCCTTTACAAATTAATACAATGAGATAGTTCAGGAACTGAGTACTATTTAAGTTACATTCTGTGAAATAAAATAATGTATGAAAGAAACAGATTTGGAAAACTTAAAAAACGTATTATTACTCTCAATTTCTAATGTTTATCTACATAATATATAATAGATCATAAAATGCATAAAAAGTTTTAGCTTATGTTTTAGAATAAAATGTAGTCGTCATTTTAATATATCTGTTGTACAGTGCTGCAAGTTACAACAAAATTGCTTAATATAATAATTAATTCAACATTTCTCACCGTTATCAATTTATGTTTAAAATAATTTTATTAATCTCAACTTAATAACTTAAATTTATTTTGTTCATATTCAAGATCATTCTAATAAAGTTGTGAGACATCTAAGGGATTGAGGGTTAAACTTTATTACTATAGCGCAGTGTTCAAAGCTTCCCCTTTTGATAATTCAGATCTCATCCACTTATCCCATAGTTTCGGAAAGGTATTCGAACTCTGGTTTTGTGGTAGACACTCCATCCCAAAAATTCGGAGATAAAACATTAATATAACTTTACCAAATACCAAAAGTACTTTCTCGGGTTTCTCATCGCTTGCCTATTGACTTTTACATGTGAATAACTCATTAAGTTTCCAATACATACTGGCAACGAAGATTAATTCCAACTTTCATTTTAATGTGACGGCCTTTGTGGTCTATAATTAGATTAGCCTCAAGTCGTCTCTACAATTCAAATGTATGAAGTTTCGCTGTGTGCTGCGCACGTAGGTGACGAGGGTGGCCACCTATACATGCATATGTAGCTGCCACGTACGACTAACTGCATAATTAACACGTCGAGAGAGAGAGGGAGGCTCAACGATTATTAACCCTGGAGCTGCTGACATTTACTCTTGCCATTTCTGTTCCTGACGACCGCTGTTCCCCGTATAATTGACTTACAGGAGCGCCTTAGCTACCATGTTTTATTGCCAGAGCCTTGCTGGTATGCAACACACACGACACCTAGTCCCCTCGCGCCAGCTGTCACGGCAGATATCGGCAGTATGCGATGCATTCCCAATCGCACCTGGTCGATATGCCCATGATACTGCACACAGAAGGTGTTAGTTTAAACGCAATTTATATGCGTACCATTTCAAACAGATTCTAGTCATTAAGAAGGAAAACTGTTCAGAACTTACTAAGAGATGCACAAACTCTTACGACATTATAATTCTCTGCCATTGCGCTAAATTTGACAGTCAACGAAGAAACCTCTCTCAGTAGATATTCACAATATTTTAGAGACCAAGAACACTTAATATTGAACTAGTCAGAGAAGAAAACGAAATATCAGCAATAATATCCATCTCTATTAGTAAGTGTATGTCAGTCCCTGATCATGAGTATTGGTGTTTCTATCTCCGGCAGTGCCTCATTGGTTTCGTTTGCCGCTCCCCTAATAAGAGTCCTTGCTTTAATTCTGGCTTCGGGGTACCTATTTTAAGTTCATTCAATCCTAGCCTTCACTTCCGACTAACTCATGGCGTGAAGTATATATTTGCAAGACCCAAGGTGCTTCGTAGTTCGCGGTAAAAGCTACAGGTCCTGTGATTCCAACATCATCACCTTATCATTGGAGTATCGGACTGTGGTTGTATCCAAGTTTTATATGAATTAAAGAATTATTGTGCATATTCCAAACTTTTACAACTTATAGCTTTAGGCTATATGTATTTGTCTTTAGCTTTGGCTTACATGACATGCTGGTCTTCTGCTCTGCCAGCTTTTAACCTCCATGACTCCTTACTCCTTGTTTAGCCACCTTCTTCACCCACAGCTTCCTTTCTTATGTTCTTCATATTTCTTGTCCATTTTCCTTTTACGTTCTGTTACACCTCAACAATATACTCCCTACCTTCTTTTCCTCCTTCCCCGTTAACATTTTATAGCTACTATCCTCTTCTCTACTTCCTCACATTTATCCTCCCAAACCCTTTTTCTTCACATTGCAACCTCCTCGCACTCTGTTACTTAGTGTTCTATGCTTTCTATTCCCCCCACACAATTCACAAGTTCCCTTTTCCCTACCTCTTATCCCTCTTAGAAATGTAGTTCCTGTTCTCATCCAAGCTAGCCCTTCTCTCTCTCTCTCTCTCTCTCTCTCTCTCTCTCTCTCTCTCTCTCTCTCTCTCTCTCTCTCTCTCTCTCTCTCTCTCTCTCTCTCTCTCTCTCTCTCTCTCTCTCTCTCTCTCTCTCTCTCTCTCTCTTGCCCATTGCAGTAATCTACGTATGCTTCTCGTCAGAAGTTTATACCTATTTGTAAAATTGTAATAATTTAATATTTTCTAGACTTCTCCATATTTCCTGACTTTCTATATCTTCTATTCTGCATTTTACAAATTTACTCACATCGTTTGTATTCCTTTCCTCTAATCTCCATATATCTCCCATTCCTATTTTTGCCATAATTTCTCCTATCTCTGCCCATCAACTGTTTGAGATCTCTAATCTGTTTGTAATCTCATGCTGTCTCATGCATAATTTCATAATACCCCCTTCTTTGGCCAAACACTTATACCAAATTGTTAATATTCTTTCCATGATTACTCCATTTCATCTTTTTGTTCCTAATTCTGATAAAGTTGGTGCTGATCTTGGTAAGCCTAGTAGCTCTTTACAACACCTTCTGTAGTTTCGGCCCACCGGTTTGTTTACCACTGCGGCCCCTCCCCCCAAATCTATACTGCCTACAGCATTTTGGTTTCCACTAATGCTTCATACATTCGTTCTAATCCCTTAGTAGTCATTTCTAGGTTATATATACATATTGTTATCCCATTTATTTCCGCCCTTCCTTTTGCTTCAATTTTTACCCTGTGTGCTCCCCATTTTCCATTGTTATTCAACTTCACTCCTAAGTATTCAAATTCATTGACCATTTCTACCCTTTTGCCATTTAGTACCCAATTTTCATCTTTTTTAGTTGAACTCCCTTCTTGAAGACCAGATCTTTCAACTTATTTATGTTTATTTTTATTCCCCACTCTTAACAGAATTTCTGGATTTCATTTATTGCCTTTTGCAATCCTACTACCGTTATAGATCCTACAATTAAGTCATCCGCATATGGCAATCTAGGAATTTCTTTCTTAATTATATTTAATTTTTCAGTGATTTATATTTTAATTTTTTCGATGAAATAGTAATTTTGAGAGGATGTTTATAATTCCTGCTTTATGTTTAATATTTGCTCTTAGAACTGTGTCTAGGCATTGTTTGCTGGAATGATGTTTCCCACAAGGACATAAATTATATGGAAGCATTAGAGAAAACAACGATGTATTTCTAACTCTACAAGAGGATTTTACAGTAGCCAATGTGAAAGTTTAAATGCTATATTACGACAAATAAACCATTATTTTCAACAGAGAGAGAGGAAGGAAATACCTGAGGACAATGTAACAGGTAACATGTAACAGGTGTGAGGAAAGAAAATTGAAATTTTCGAAGACAAATTGATGTGAGGAAAGAAAATTGAATGTTATTCTCCGGGAACCCCCAGTTTCTGTAATCTTAGACCACACAGACTCCAGCTAGGTGACCGCGCTTTGGGAAAGTTTAGCCTAAAAACACTAATTTAAAGGCTCAATTACTTTAAAATTGCACTCAAAAAATAACTTCTTGAAGAGCCACCCTAACAGATTTCAAGGGTGCATGTAACGTTTTATCCTTTTAAAAAATGTTTCTTACATTTTTCATGTAATTATTATAAAATTCATAATGCAAGGGATCATTCAAATGAAGAATTAATATATATTTTTAGGATTTTTGTGCTTTAGAAGTTATTTTACATGCAAGCCTCAAGCATTTCGATCTTCACACTCACACTTCTTAAGCATATATCCACTCTACTTAAATTCCAGTATATCGATTTATTTCCAGGACCTTATGTTCCCTGAAATCCATTGAGGAATTATATTAAATAAAGCTCTAGATCCTGACTGTAATACTTATGGTTATTTATACATTTTTCAAAGAAGTTAATTAAAAATTCGAATCATAAAACGAATTTCGGAGAGTTCTATTGAAATATCTATAAATTTCTTCCATGTACGCGTAATCTTAATTTTAGAGGACTCCGTCACAATAACCAACAGTGACAAATTAGCTTTATTTATCTGCTTATTATTTAGAGAGACGGTTCTGAAGATAATATTTTTGGAAGACGAATTTAATTAAGTAACTTGAAATAGTCAATCACTAAGAGAATATGATCAAAACTAGCAACTGCAAATTTTGTATACCACTTTTAAAGGGTTAGAAATTTTGCACAGCAGCATAGCAATATATTTGGGTTGCACGTACAGTACAAGAATGTACTAAATGAAAATTATGGGTAGTATATTCACAGAAAACCTGATTTCTTTATTGGGAACGAGAGAATCTATTCAATTTCATCAACAGCAATTCCAAAATATGACTAAATCGCTGTACTTGTTGGTTGATAATACCGTGTTTCTTGACGTCTAATTTTCAGCTTTTACCGGTGTACCCATTAATGAGTCTTCCGAGCAATGAAGGAGCGGAGACATTAATTAAAGAATTCTTGTGCTCTCACAGAACTGAGATTGCTTTCAGCCTTTATGGGATGCAAGCGTTGGAGCGACTTCTACTTTCAGGCAGCAGAAAACAGCGGAAGAATTGTTTAATTTACTTCGCCTAGGAGGTTTCATTCGCCTTTAAGGTCTTCAATTGCACGAGTTCAAGCATGATTCCGCCGAGGCATTTGTACAATAGAGAGATGCCAAACACATCATCGTTGCCCTTAGCTGTTTGTAGGGTTTCTTAAGAAACTATGATTAGCCTCAGGACTAAATCCAATTTCACTGACACTATTCACAAAAGCGTGTAAAATTCGCAATCGGGACGTGCTGGGTTTGATTCTCTTAGTTATTTTGTGGTTGTGTTTGGTTGGTAGGCAAATGTTGAAGTGGTGTCTAAGCTCTACTCGATTTCCTTTCCATAACCATCATTTGTCTTGCTTTCTGCTCATTAGTAATTCTATGTTTCGTGGCTATTTAGATGCCCGAGAATTTCACGAATGTCTACACTTTCCCGAGTCTCTAGAGGGCTGCCATGTCAAACAGTCGTTTATCGCCCTCTCTTGTCAGCTTTGTGAGCGGTCTAACGTTTCCCGTGGATACTACACTTTAACCCTTCCTCCTGATGATTCACAGTCACAATATCAGAGCTATGTAGATCATAGTGGTTAAGGCAGGAGGATAGGTCGCGTACTGCAATCTACAAAGTTCCTTTATTGTGGCTATCAAACTGCAGTATATATGCAGTATATAAATTATAGTGGTATGAATGAATGTAACTTTCATTCCACATTACATAAAATACAATATTTATATTGCCTAGCTTATTCTAAGTACAAATTGTAGTCTAACCGTTCATATTCCCCTTGGACACCCGGGTTGCCTGGCTCCCTGGCCTTTGGCTCATCTCGGATGGCCCTCGCTCTAATTGATCCCTACTCTTTCCCTTTCTTCTCACCTCCCATATTTACTCTCTTCTGCTCCACTTATCTTTCATCTTCTTGAAAAACTCTCCATGCGCTTATTCTTCTTATTCTCCTTTCATGTTAGCATTCACATGGCTACCATTTTTATGTCCCGTTTATCCCACTTTTCCTCATATATCTTATTTATCTACTGCGCTATTTCCATGTACTCTATCATGTAATGCTCCATACTCTGTTCTCCTACAAATAACTCAAAAACCCCTGTTATCTCTCCTCCGTTGTCCCTTCAGAAACAGTGTTCCTGTTCTCATCTAAGCCAGCCCTTCTCCATTTCCCACTCCCTTTACATTATTCTATAGAATTCCAGTGATAATATATTTTCTAAGCTCCCCTTATTTTCCTGCATTCTTGTGTCCTCTATCCTATTTCTCCCCATCTTCCAAAATCCTTCTTCACTTTACCCCTCCTTCTCCCAGATGTCAACCAATCCTATTTCATTTTATCTTCTACACCTATCCACCATGTTCTTTTACCTTCCATATCATGGCTGATTGGTTAGACCACTCGACTGTCACCAAGGTGGCACGGGTTCGATTCCATGCGACCGCATGTGAGATTAATAGAGGACAACATGTAGCAGAGGCGGGTTTTCTCCGAGATCTCCAGTTTTCCCCACCATCTCGTTTCACTAGTGCTTCATCTTCATTTCATGTGTCACCACCTGCGGTGCCGCATGTAGTAAAAGTACGTTAAAAACTACACATTCATTCGTTCGTTCGTTCATTCGTTCGTTCGTTCATTCGTTCGTTCATTCCTTCGTTCATTCTTTCGTTCGTTCATTCGTTGGCTCGTTCGTTCAATCATTCATTCGTTCCTTCATTCGTTGTTTCATTCATTAATTCATTCATTCTGATATGATTCCTCAAAGTTATATATTTTTTGCTATGGTGTTATAAGTGATTCTTCTCTATTTCTGAATGCTTCAATTAGTAACAAAAACTTTATTAATATATAAATCAGTGTGTTATCTTTTGTATCGGGCCTGCACTCAAATCTCTGTTTTTAATTTCACATTATTTGTGGCCAAATAAACATCGTAGCTTGTGTATTACAACTAACCTCCCCTCAGGTCGTTTCTTTTCTAGTTTGCTGAACAGGGATTGGTTTAACTTTTTGATAGCTAAACATAAGCGCTATAAATTAGATTATTCCGAAACGAATAATGATAATTCTAAAATCTCTGTCTCAGTTTTAAATAAAAATGTTTCTATAATTTTTACAAACCTCCGTCATATCACTGCTATAACAGCCAAATTAATATAAAAGCTGTTGAAAGGGATGACAGTATTAGCTTTCAAAAATTGAGGGTGGCTCTGATATTGAAAACAATTTCATCCCATGTTTTAATTCCACATGCACAAGGCTATTAGGGACATACAAATTGAATTACGTTTTACTTGTTGGCGTGTTGTCACAAGTTGTTACCTGTATTTACATCAGCAGGCAAAATCGAGCTTAACGCCACATTTGATGGTACTCCGTAGCGGATCGGTTTTCGTCCGGCAATGGATTTGTTGGTCGACATCCGCCGGATTCCCTTCCAGTCCACTGGAGCCAATTGCCGGTTGTTTACATACTATGATAGACCTGTCTGGAAACATTACAAACTGATTTGTTGTCAGCAACTAAAATAAAGATCGCTGTAACAGCGTGGCGGTAATTTGATAACTCTTGAGACATATGATATGGCTCAGTTCAATTGCAAATGGTGATGATCAAATTACGGGGTCAAGAGAAAAGTTACAGAGTAAACACTGGAGACCGGATTTCTAAGCGAAATGCTTATAAATGCTGTTTTGCTGAAATACGTTCTTTCCTTGCTAATGTTATGCTATTTTAATTAAAATAGCGTATTTTATCCAAATCATATTAATTTTAAAGTAAATTTTCACTCCTAGCCTTACACTTTATCTTCAGACAGTTTACATCGTCTCGCTGAAAGAGCTAGGAGCCGATATAAAAACGCGGATCTTCTTGTCTCTAGAGTAAATAAAGTGTTTGTACTGTGGCTATTTAAATAATAAATAAACCCTGGCGCGACAGCCCTAACAGGGCCAAGGCCTACCAACCCGACTGCCGGCCTCACTTCCACTTACGCAAGGTAGAGATGGGCAATCATCCAACCGATACGGGAAGGAGATGTGATCACACCTCGGCATCCCCCAGCCGGAATGTTGGTTTTCGTGACCAAGGCCGCCTACCTAGCGTAAGCTCCTCACTTTCCTACTTAAAATCAGTACCCTATGGGTGGGATCGAACCCTGGCCGATTTACTCTCTCCGATTAGAGTTCAAAAATTTCATGAAACCCCTCCAAGTTTGTCTTTACCTCTTCAGCCATTTTTAACTCGATAGAGTTCTTGGTTAAAGGCTGTGTCATTCTACGCAGAATATTTCAATGGAATAAAACAGTGTTGTACTCCTTAGATGCAGAAGATACAAGTAACCTTTCCACAGCACAAGAATGTTTTGCTAATATTGGCATCCATGATAGGATAAAGTACATCCATAAGCGCTTCTGCAAAATACTTGCTATTATAATGCAGTTGGAAGCTCGAAATAATACCTTGGAACATTAATTTTCTTTGATAGATGAAATTTCAATAACGTTGTCTTCAGAGACTCGCAATATTGTGAAAACTGCCTTTGAGAAACTCGGGAATTAACGAAAAATGCTGGCTGCGAAACACCATGTAAAAATTTCTTGAAAATTTTCTGGTACACAAACGTATATCGAAGATAAATTCATTCATAATGAACTGTGGTGCTTTACACATGTTCCAGTAACGTCATGTGGCGTCGAGGGATCCATTTCATTAAGAA
This sequence comes from Mantis religiosa, assembly GCA_030765055.1. Classification (NCBI taxonomy): domain Eukaryota; kingdom Metazoa; phylum Arthropoda; class Insecta; order Mantodea; family Mantidae; genus Mantis; species Mantis religiosa. The sequence goes on along the minus strand of CM060947.1, from coordinate 202,818,170 downwards.
ACGCAGGAGCATCCCTCAAGATAGCTCTCTCGTGTACTGTAACAAGCTTGAGTAACGTAAAATTTCTACCAAGCAATACGTTTATGATAAAATTTTTATTTTTACTTACTTATTTTGGTGCTTATTTGTTTCATTTTTCATGCTTATTTGCCTTCTTATTTCACATTTGATTGTGCTTAAAAATCCGGGGTCCAGTAATCGCTATTACACGTAAACCTTGACCTTTTGAACTAAGGATAAGATTACTATGGAGGGAATTCCGCATAGAAACCTTGGTTTAGTGTACCTAAGACCCAAGTGGGGCGTTCCTGGGAGAAAGGCGGCGAGAGAAGACAGAGGCGGTGGTTTCAAGGAGTCACGACACCGCCGAGACACCCGGCGACACAGACTACCAGCTGAGAGATGTTAACTCATAATGGAGGTGAAATGGAAGAAAAGGAAATTCCGGGTATGTAATTAACCTACCCAGCATTTGCCTGGCATACTGGGAAAACTCCCGGAGTAAAATTGTGTGTCAGGTAGGTTCGGTCACGGGAATCGAAACCGGATCTTCCGAATGCGGGCTACAGACAAATCCAACTGAGCCTTACTAACTAAAGACTATAATGTGGTATTATACTGATCTTGACAGTAGGTATTGCATCAGCAGTAACCCGCAGAAATAGTAGTTGCCTAGCAACATGCATTTCGCATATTTTCCATCTCCTTTCCATCAAAACTCCCCATGAAATATTTATGTATGAGGAAAGTAATGTGTTAGTGTAATACTTAGTAAATAAACAGTTTGTTGAACTGCATGTCCGTTATGACTTTAATCTGGAATTTCACTTTCTTGCTTTATGAATTACTGATCTGCTTGTAAATGCGTACTCGTACAGATGTATTATTTTATCTTGACAGGAATCCTGCGTGGTAGAGATGAGTAGCAACTGTGATGGGGATAGTGCACCACAATGCGTCACACACATTAAGATTACGAGAGGAGAGTGCGGTGGTTAAGGTGTCTAAACACAAATCTCACTCTCGAAGCCAGTATTGCAGCTCTTATAAACTAAGTTGCAATTCTTAATATGGTAGTAATCCCCACGCTTTTGCTGGATCTTAAATAGTTCATAGACGTTTTATAACGAAACCTGTTCTCCTCCAGTAGGCATGACAACCAACTATCGGCCTTTCTATATCGCAGCAGAGTCCCTGTAGCGAATTTTATTCCAGGCATATGGTCTAGTATATGTTACATTGATACAAGTTTCATCCATATAAGCCCTGTAAACTTCACTGCGATATCTCTGAATATTTCGTAAATACTTAAGCCTTTTCGCCTATAATAAAATTTGTCTGTCACTCTTAGTTTTTTTCATATAAATCTTAACTTCAAAAGAACTCTTCTTAATGTTCAGAAACTGCCTTGGAGGTCAATAGAATTTTGAAGCTTCATAACCATTTTCTTCAGAGTTGGTCTTTGTTTTCCTGTGCTTTAAAAATTATTTATAGGTCGCCTAACTACTTCTGAATTAAAACATCCAAATTAGATATTGTGCTTGTTTTTAATATTTGTTTACAGGACACAGAGAAGGACGTTGTTGCACTAACGCCAATGGCTTTTCTTTCCTTAATAACTCTCCTAAACTGCTTTCAGAAACAACTGCTGCGTCAGATGCCCTATCCCAGATTTTTATAGCAGACGCAGACAATTGTTCCTTTTTTATAAATCTATAGACATTGGTTATTACTTCTCGTGTTTTTAAATGTAGAACTCTATTTTCTAATGTGCTGCTAGGAGACGTCAGTTATAAATGCTCTCTTGGAACCAGCAGACACGCACATTTTTTAAACAAGCTGTAGTATTACCGAGTAGCTATGCACTTTTTATTTTTAATTTACGTCCTCCAACGTTAATTCATATCGGACGATGAATGAAATGGGTGAAATGATGCTCAAATGAGTCCGTGATCCATGGAGCCTAGAGTTACCTGACATTTGTTTATCAGGATAACGTAAAACCCCTGATAAAACTTATTCAGGTAACTCACCCTAACCGAGATTCCAACTCGGGACCTCTTGAGCGTGAGGTACATACGCTGCCATCTATGCTACCGATGCGGGCTAGCTCTATACTTGTTTACTTGCTCACAACTGATACGCAACTGACCCGCCCTCCCCTCCAGTTGCAACTGTTTTGAAGTGGACTTGTCCAGATACCACTGCGCATCGCTCTCCATCTGTCAAGATATAAAAATACATCTGTACTACTGTCGAGTATAACAAGTATTTTAAGATTACAGCCACTGACAACAGTGAATGCGGTAAAAGACATTTGAATGTTGTTATAACAAGGTGGTTGTAAGATGTAACCAAGTGATCTTTTGTTTTGAATCAGCCTCACGTTATCTTGTTATTAAATTTTAATATTTACGTATATTGTGTGGTATGTACGTTTCTGTTTTCTCCTTAAGAGTTCCAGTAGGGATGTTCAAACTTGGATTTCATTTTATTGTTATATGCCTTTGTTAATAATGTAGCCTTTTGCATCTCTGAAGATCAGATTGACACCTTCAAGCATTTTTAAGGTAGTTCAAATGTGTTGTTCTGATTGGCTTACAGCTAAGCATCCTCACATCAATTCTCGCACACATACGAGATCACATATACAAGTGGCATCATTGATCCCTCGGGACATAATGTTGGCAGTTTCAGTGATTTCAGTCCTTTTGGATTTTTACATTGAGTATCAGAATTGACTGAGGTGTAGGATGGAGAAAATTGTGGCTCGTAGTGTGATCAAATTCCTGCATTTGAAGGGCAAAACTGTCCGGGAAATCCATGAGACAGCGGCTATTTATGGAAATGATCGCCCATCATATGTCACTATTGTGAGATGAAAGAGAAATGTTCAAACTGGTCTCATGTCCCTGACAGATGAGCCAAGAACTGGTAGACTGTCAATGACAGACGATGCTGTCACAGTGAAGAAAGTGGAGTGTCAAATACTGGAAGACAGACGAGCAACCATCCAAATGATCATAAATGAGACATATCTTAGTTGTGGTAATGTGTGGAAGATTATTCATGACAAAATCCACATATCTAAGGTGTCTACAGGGTGGTTTCCACGTTTACTAGCCCGTTTCCAAAGGTAAACATTGCGTGACCTTTCAAGATAATGTTGATGCTGTTGGAAAAGGATGAAGATTAGTTTTTGAACGTCTGGTAGCCATATATGAATCCTCGATCTATCAGTATGATACAGAGAAAAAAAACGATCAGCATGGATTGGAAACATGCAGATCACCCCCCTCCCAAAAAGGCAAAGGTGCAAAAGTCAGCTGGGAAGTTCATGATTTGATTTCTGGGACTGTCGGGGAGCCATTATTACAGATTATCTTACCAAGGGTCAAACCATCACTGGCAGTTACTACTGCAATCTTCTGGACAAGCAACGAGCAGCTCTGATTAAGAAACGGCGCGCATGCTCTCCATAGGTGTTCGTCTTCTGGCTGACAATACACCAGCTCATTCATCTCAAGTTGCACTTGAAAAAAACAAGGGAATGTGGCTTTGAGACCTTACAGCATCTGCCTTATTCGCCCGATGTCGCACCAAGTGACCTTATCTTGTTCTCGGAAATGAAGCATCCGTTGCATGGTTGCCGATTTCACAAAACAAATGACGTCATTAATGAAGTATAAGAGTGGTTTAAAGCGAGGTCTGCGGAATTGTACAATCAGGGTATTTGGAAGGTCAAGAAACGCTAGGAAAATGTGTAAAACTGAATGGTCACTACGTAGAGTAGATCTAACGGGAACATATCAACACAAACTCTCTATAACATTTTTAAAGAGAGATAATTAAAACTTTACGACACCCCCTCATATATTCATGATGAATGAAAATCTTAAATGCGGGAGCACTGACACACAGGAGCAGGAGTTGAATCTGATGTGCATGTCATTCTAATGTTTCTGCACTGAAGCAGTACAAAGCAAATAATCACAATTCTAGCAGTGCAACCACAAGGAGTACACTATCTTCGGTAATTGGTCATATTCATTTGTTTCTTCTATTCTCGACATTTTTCCCCCGACTTCAGCATCTGAATTGCATGCATTTTCATTGTGTTTTTCGCTGGTTTCTGTTACATTATCTTGCATAACATTCCTAGTAATCCTGAATTTCACGTTTTCGACATGACGACATATCTTTTATATACAGTATCTCCAAATTCCTGAAATCATTACCTGGATTTAAATTCCTTTATTTGAAAGTTGCGCTTCTAGCAGCTAGCTTGCCAGTAACTCAATAGAATTCAGGTCTGATATATGTGCTGGAAAATTTGTTCAGTCAATATTTCAACCACCAAATATTTTTTCTCAGCAGATTTCTTGGCTAAAATTAAATCATATCGTATAAATATGTATATCCTACTGCTGTGCCCATCAAAGGAAAAAGACTCTATATCTGTTTTAAAGAATGTGAGGGTAGGAGTTTGTCCAAACGTGTACTGCGATAAGAGCATAATAAAATATTAAAAGGTCTTTAGAAACATTTTTCTTATTTCTTTAAGCATTTTCAATGGTATTGTTTATATGATTATTCCGCATATCTCATATGTGCTTTATTGTGTCCATTATGAAAGCAATGTGGTAAAAATCTACGAGCTTCATAAATTATATAATTTGTTTGTAGCTCGTAAACTACAAGGTTACCTCTCACAAACTTGATACCATAAAATATTTCAACTTCACCAGTACGTACACAAGTAGAGAGAATATGTCATACTAGAGGAAAGGATTTTTCATTTGAAACTTCTAAGAAACTAGTACGTGTTTATTACTGGCATATAATGGAACATAGTTTTTGGCTGATTAAGTAAATGTGTAGCATTTTGTCAGTTTTTAATGATGATGCTTAGTTCTTATTTATGTAAAGCAATTTTTTGAAAGCCAAAGAGTACTAAATTCAGGTGAACGTTTTAGATTAAAGCACCTTCGTTATTAGAAACAAAACATAAAACAACCGTAATTGTCTATACGTAATAAATTTAATAAAACATATAGCTTTTCTATGCCTTTATTTTACTGTTAATGCTTTATTTCTATATCATTATTAATGATTGTTTTAATTATATAATGTTTCACAATGTATATACTAAATAACGAATCATCTTATAACGGGGAAGCATTGGTAGGTAATCCTTGTGTACATTATAGCTTTTAAAAACTTAAAACATACGAGATCAGTGCACATCAGGATCAATTAATGTTGGTGTTTTATCTGTGGTATGTGAAAAATGATATTAAGTATTAATTTTTCAATGTTGCCTGTGTGCATAAAATACACGTTGTATAACAGTATGAGTATTTTTTATTACAAAAGAATTCATTTGCCAACTAATAGATTGTATTATATTAGAGAAAGCTGAGTAAGTTGGGTAAGCAGGCTGCTGAAGTTGTGGGTTTCGGAATAATCCGCAGTGATCAGATGAATCTGATCATTTCAAATATCTCTAACACTGCCATAACTTAAGATATAAATTGTAATTATGGAGCATCCTGTTTAAATAGCTTCTATAATTAATGATAATTGACAACATTTGTAAAATACATTTTAAGAAAATTTTAATATAGATTTGCTTAAGAGGTACACAGTCATTGTGAAAGTTAAGCTATACATTTCATCTATTATTAGTCATTTAAATAAATAAACAAGTATATATAATAGTTTATGTAATATATCAGTTACCTCGTTCTTTCTCATTTTCTTGAAAAAGTATGAGTGTAGTGTCATAATTTTAAGTTGAATGAATACAGGAAAAAGCTTAATTTCTCCTAATAAACGTTCCACCATGTCTTCGGAGACTCTAGCGCCTGGAATTCAGTTTTAAAATCATGTCACTCCAATGATTTGCGTTCTGGTTGGTAATGGGAACATTGCAATGGATAATTCAGAAGAAATCTGGAAATGTGGCATTACAGGACGAATGTTTTGACTTCCTGAGAAAGGAACTCTGGAAGCTAATTACTTGTGGCCTTAGCGGTTCCATGAAGCCTTACATCATCCGATTTGAGCTCCCTTACACTGATAATTGAAGTGAAAAATAAATTATGTATTGTTTTGAGACTCCGAAGACACTACCCAATCTTCCATACCCCTAGACGCCCTCCTTTCCGCCCAATGAATGAAAATGCTCACTACACTAAATAAATGACAAAATCCTTGACTATCACCTAAAAAATAAATGTTTATTAGAAAAATCGTAAAAAAAAATGAGACCCCTCACTGAAGACTAAAATGAGGCCAGAATTCTCTACATAGTTATTTCACGAAGAAAACTAGATAACATATGTTGCGTGAGTAGAGGCTGAATTTGATAAAAGGACCAGGTATCATCAGATAAAGCTTACAGAAAGTGTATTATGAAAACGCTAATAGCTTGTGTTTTTATTTGAAAGCTCACTGATAACACAGCAATCGAGAATAGTCGAGCAGGGAAAATACGTCGGCTAGGACAGTAAAATGAGAACTGTTCATCCATAAAGGAAATAACCATAATGTTGCAGCACCTGTCAATTAACTGTTTCACACAACAAAAACAGATAAGCCACGAATTTCACATGTTGCTGTCCGTTTTATTATTAGTACAACTTGACATTTGTAGATATATACTTTAGAGGTTTCCAAACAATGTGGTTTTTAGGTTGCTCCTGATAGTCCTGTTGGATAGTTTATTGATTGCAGCAGCCTCATATACTCCGGGTCATATGGCAGCGCTGAAAAACAAAACAGGAATTTTCTGTGTTTCCTGGAGGTTCAGCCGTTGTGCTTCTTTTACCAACATTCTTTACTTCCATCCCCTTTACTTCATCTCATTATCTCTGGCTGACAACTAAAGATGAGGTAGTGATCTATTTTCTTTACTTCACTCTGAAAATAGGTTCAAGTGCTTCGACAGCAAGTAAACGGAGTGGTCCAGAGACCTCTAAATAGGATTCTTGTGTCTTAACACAAAGCAATATCTTCAGATTGTAACAAATGAGGTTACATGTTGATGTTAAACACACTTTATGCATCACTTAGGCGCTTACAGTAGCGCTGACGTTACAGAGACGACATCATTGCAGACATTCAAAACGTCTCAATACTTACGTGTTTCTTAAATAGCTGAATGAGTGGCAAGAACACCATAAAATCATTAGCAGCCATGAGCATTAATTTAAGTGTATCCTGTTCTTGCGGCTAACCTTTTGGCCTTGGAGTGTTACCGCTCATTTTACTGTTGTTTTCTTTTACTCTGTTCAATTTTAGTGCTAGGATCGAACCTATGTTTAATCTAAAGTGTCGCCTTCACGTACATAGCCTTCTTTATAGCTGCTATCCTGCCCTTTCCATCCTCCGACTATGTTTTTCTCCTCTAGACTGTGTGGAACGTTTCGAGCACAGATCTTGATCTTTATTTTCATCTTAAGCATATGTAGAATTACACTAGGAGCAATTCCAACTTACTTTGCTAGTTCAATACAAGTCCAGCAGGGATGTTGGATCTGAGAATGTTCATATGGACATAATTACTTGCTGATTGTGGTCTACCAGGTCCAGTTTTATGACGAACATCTTCCCTACCTGTGCAAAATACGTGTGCCCACCTAGCCGTGCTTCATATTGTGATGATCTAACCAAGGATGGTTATGGACAATATCACATGGACAGGCTTTACACGGGGGGAGCTCCTAAGATAGGATTCGCATGCTTTGCGGAGAGATTGGGATTTTCTGCATAAAGGTTCAATTACATTACAAAATACTGAAACTACAATTTAGACATGAAAGGTTTAGTACAATAATAGAAAATACACAAGTGGCCGCATGGCTGGTTACCTTACGTACAGCGGACATAGGTCCGTACTTGTTCATAGCTGGCTCACAAGAGAGAGAGAGCACCTCCTTGTACAAGCTTCGCTAGAGAGGTAGGTCACGTGACATGACGTCACACACAAGTCTAGTCAAATGATCACGCAACATACTGTTTGAATTAAACAAAACAGTTACTTATGACAATTGGAAATGTAAATGCTGTCTCATAACTTACAAATATCACACATCAGATATCCTTCTTTCTTCTAATTAGCTTATATTATTTACCTCTGAGCGCGCCACTGGCATTGTTGCCACCAAATTTGGATAACCCATGTATTTTAATCAAGATGTTTTCATGTGAAATATTGCGCATTTTTGATGGTGGGATTTCTTTTAAATTCTTCTTCTCACACCTTTGATAGGTACCAAACCTAAAACTCATTAGGTGTTTAACCAACTTATACGCACGTTTTTATTTCAAAAGGTGAATTTCCAGTTAAACAGGATAGGATGGAATCGTACAAAGGGGCACTGCGACCACTCTTGATCTATTGTAGGTATGTCCCCAAATTTAGCATCTGCGGGAGGAAGGATAAAATGAGAGGAGAAAGAGGACTACCAAACCAAGCAGTCTCCGACAGTACAGATGGCAAAGTCTCTTCACTTTTACCAGTTGGAAACTCCCCGTCATGCCAGTACAACCGGTATCCCAACACCGTGGTCCTGAAACGTCTCGCAGGTAAACAAGGAGACCGGTGACCATCTTACCGGAGGGCGAAGTGTTCATTAGCGCCTATAATCCTGCAATGCAACGCCGAGTTTCCTGCCGACACTTCTACACCGAAAGAGATCTCCAGATGTGAGATGATGGAGATGAAATGGAGGTACAGAAAATTCGTAAAATGTAATTAACCTACACGAAATTCGCCCAACGACTCAGGGAAAACCCCCGAAAAAGCCGATGGGTCAGGTGGGTACCCACGGGAATAGAACCTGGACCTCCCTAATGCGGGCGAAAGATGGAACCTCCTGAGCCATCCCACTCGGTCAGTGAAACATATTGAATGTTTATGTGATATAATGATTCCTCTCCTCACTAGAACAGGATTAAGTAAAACAAAAGAGAACCGACATTTAGATTTATCATATATTTTGATAGTGTTGTGGTTCATAAAAGAAGATAAATGTAAGTAACTACTCCTGAGGCAATAAATATTACCAACTAGACAATTATTCAGTGCTAAATTCTTTCATATTATGATGTAGATGCGTTAATTTGGTTGGTACTCGCTAATTCATATTAAACTGAATAAAGTACAGGTGAAATGTAATTTCTCACTATGAACGGGTGGTAGAGCTAGAAGATAAATATATGGCTTTTTTGTTAGCACTTTGTTAGAACAATGCGTTATCTCGTTTCCCTTCCTTCTTCTTTTTGCTCCCCGTGAAACTGAAAACTGTGGAGTGGGAGAACGTAGTGTTACCAACATAAAAGTTGTGTTTGTCCATCGCAAACCTTTGTTTGGCTCTAGGTGTATTTATTTGTTTATCTATGCACTCCTGCACAGAGAAACTTCAGCTAGTGCATGAATATAGAGGAAAAAGTAGGAAGACTAAACACAACATAGGTGGCGATGTAATTTCCAAAGCTCACTAACAGAAGAGAGATAAATAGAACAAAAACTACCCAGCGGTTTAGCTCAGATATTTCCCATGCAGAAGTATAGTTCAATGTAAATTCTTGGGCTATAAAACAAATATGCTACGGCGAGGTTTTATTTACATACTTAGAATAAAAAGGAAATGCTTACAATATTTTCCATTTTCAGCTAAACAACTGAAATGTATGTGTTGTCAGCTCTAAATACGTTTATGTCCAGTTGGCAAATGCTCATGGGAAGTTGACGCGTTTCATCTCTTTAGTAAATAATACAGTGAATTTTAAGGAACATTACATGTATTTCAATTTAGCAGGGAGAGTGAGGATAATGATGGACTGAAATTCAGAAGATTGTTTTTTTTTTTCTTTTTTTTTTCTTTTTTGTAGTTTACGTCCTCCAACGTTAAGTCATATCGGACGATGAATGGAATGGGTGAAATGATTCTCAAATGAGCCCGCGGTCCATAGAACTTAGAGTTACCCAACATTCGTCTTTCAATATAAGGGGAAACCCCGGAAAAAACGTTATCCAGGTAACTCACCCTGACCGAGATTCGAACTCGCTACCTCTTGAACGTGAGGCAGATATGTTACCACCACGCTACCGAGGCGGGTTTTCAGAAGGATTAGGTAATTGATAGGGGAGCACAGAAGGGGGAGCAAGAACCAACGCCACGCACGCACACACACATACACAACTATCAGATGTAAATAAATCTGAAAGAATAGTCCGAAGTGGGCTATATGCATATCACATTTTTGCTATCTCAAAAATTTATATACCATTAAAATGGAAAAAGATGAAAAGAAACAATCTAGGGATAATTAACACAGAAATACATATATAATTCTCATTCCTCAAGATGACATTTATGCCAAATAAGATTATCTGCACCTACAAGTGAAATTATTACTGCTGAAGACGTGGATGAGGAGTATCTACAATTAAAAAGCTATGTTAAGACTGCAACTGAAGTATGGACCAATTGTAAATAAACGAGTAAAAGAGGGCCAAGATTCTGGAACTAGGATATTGTTGAAGCATTAAAGGCTAAAACCAAATAGGAAATCCGTCTACAAAAAGCGATACAAGTAGCAATATGTTAAAAGGAATCATTATGAAATAAATTATTGGCAATTAAAATGTAAAAATATCAAATCAAATGAAAATTAACATGTAAATTCATTTAAAGCTCACAATATTCAAGAGGAAAGGATTTACACCAAAGAACACTACTTTCACATATAAATGAAATTGTTACCTCTGAAGACGTGGTCGAGGAGTGGCTGCAATTTAAAAGGGCTAGATATAAGTTTGCAAATAAGGTATTGGGAACCATGTGTAGATACGAGTAAAAGAGGGCTCAGATTTTGGAACCAGAATACTAAAGAAGCAGTAAAGGCTAAAACAATTACATTAAATGTTCTATAAAAGAAAGACGATATAAAGAGAAAAAATAATAAAAAGGAATCATTGCAAAATAAATTAAACGCAAAATGCATTCGGAATTCTGCGACTGATATAAATATTGAACATGATGTCCATGGGGGACAAAAATTATTCGCTTGGAATACTCTAAGGGGGCTGAAAAAGTTTATGTTATAACATAACCACGGAAAGTATGAAAGTAGAAAATGAACAAATCCAAGCATCAGTAGGTTTTATTATCCTTGGAGAGCTAAATAAAAGACTAAAGAGGTCTTGGAATAAGGAAGCCAAGGAACAGATGGTTTACAAGTGGACTTATTGTAATATGGAAGCATACTACTCACATTAGGGCTTTTACACTTAGTAAACATATGTTTGAAAAATGACAAAATTCCCCTCAAAAAACTGAAAATATCTAAAGTAGCTCCTGTTTTCAGGAAAGGGAGTAGAAGTGATTGCAATAATTTTGGAGATGTAAGTCTTTTATAGTATATACTCTTATAATATGTAATCGATTTAAAATAATATGAGCACCTAAAGTTACGAAAGAACAGAGTGGGTTTAGGAAGGGATAATGTAATTCATTCCAAAACAAATGATAGAAAATAGAACCGAATTTAATTTGGAAATGCACTTTGCCTTTGTGGACTTCTAGAAGGCTTTCAACCGAGTGGAACATAACGTATGAAATATATTAAATACACAAGATATCCAGTATATTTTATTGAAATAATACCGTCTATATAGATAATGGGATGGTTATTTATATAAATAGAAATCTAGCAGCAGAAGTTAAAATAAATAAAGGGTACAATTGCATCAACTGCGATTATTAATGCAACTGAAATAAGGATGCAATTTAACACCTATCTTATTTAACACATATTTAGATGGTGTTCTAAATGAAGTGATATTTAAAGTAAACAATGATATTAACGAACCATGTGGAATATTAATATATAAACATTCGCTGATGATTTAGGTTTACTTTTCGATAGTGAAGATGGACTGAAAAGAGCAGCGTATGAATCCCATAAAATTATTAGGGTATATAGTATGGACATTTTAAGTGAAAAAGCACGATAATGGCAAATTAAAATGAATAATCAGTAATAACAAAAATTACAATTGAGAATATCATAATATACCATATTATATTCATATACTATATATCAAAATGTGACATTTTGAACAAGCATCACATTTTAAGTATCTCGGATGTGATTTGACTTACGGAATAGATCAAGATATAAATCAGAAAATTAGTAAGTTTCAAGCAATAAATGCACAATTAAATAAATATTTAAAGGTAAACCGGGAAGAGATACACAGATAAAGTTATACTCGTTCATGCAACTTCATGATTTTTATATAGCAGCAATGCCTGGACATTAATAAATAAAAGTAAATAGCAAGGAGTAAAATACAAGCAATATAAATGTGATTCCTAAGATCTCTGAAAGGATGTACAAAACAAGACCAATTTAGAAACGAAGATATTAGAAATAATTAAACGTATATTCTGTTTTAACCAAAGTAGTGGGATATAAAGAAAACTGGGTTCAACATTTAGGAATAATATCTACCGAAAGAATTCCCAGAAAATTAATGATATGTAAACTAAGAGGACGGAACCAGCCGGAAGGGCTGGTTTGAAGAACAGGCAGTAGCCTAATTGTAGAAGAAAAGGAGATTAGGGGACAACATTAAGTGGAACTAAGAAAACTTGTCAATCAAACGCTTTTTTAGTTTAGATTGAATTCACTCATGATCAACATTATTGCTATCAATGGTCTGAAGATCTGTCGGAGTACCAGGAGATTGTATCGAGATAAACTGTAAATCGGCGGACTGTAAAGTCACACAAATTCAATTTATTTAATTTAATTTATTTAAATAAATAAAACAGATATTTGGAATCCTTGTAAATTAATAATTTAGGTTTACGTAAATAAAAACAAGTGAATGCTAGTTTTCCTCATTTCAGGTACATTATCATTTTAAATACACTGAGAAATAATAATTATAAATATTTTTAACATTAAATTGCTTTTATGTTTAGAAAAATAGAAAGAAAATTTTAATGTTCTTGCAATCTGGTAGGAAATGAGATTCTAAGAAAAGTAAAGTGCCATGAAAATGGGAAATTGTTGATATCCATTTTAATAAATTCAGTTAAAATGAAGGTACATCTTTCCGTACAAATAAAAAGTATTGAAGGCGGAAGCATAACAAGCATATTACAAATGTAAAACTAAATTTCTTAATTCTAGTCTAAGATTTTGGATTTTTAGGAAAAATTTCAAGCAATGGTTAAATATTTATGTATGTGTATCCGGAGAATAAGTTTCTTCTATTATTATTTAGCATTGTTATTGGGACCGCTACCTTCGATCGGATCACCGAGGTCGATGCGTGGCCACCTGGACCTGGGAGCAGCTACAGGCCAGTAGATCAAACGCCATAAAGTGCCTGCTCCCAAAACTTCGTTTCCAGTAGACTCTCTTTCTATACAGCCTATATTGACAACACCAGGCAGTGAGTCAGTCAAGTCCAGTCGAGTTGAATGGAACCGACTCGAAGTTATCAGGGAATATAGCTGAGATCGGACAGATTTTCAGTGGACAGCAGTGAGAATTCAGTTCAGGTGACTGTACTGTGTCACGTACAGTTCAGTTGCGAGTTGTGACTCCGCAATTCAGCTATGGTTTGATTCGATGGATCAGTCGTATTTTATTCTGGTGTGTGCAATGTATCCAAGCTGTAATGTGTGTGCCACGTTAAGCTCCCAAGTTACCAAATGTGTATAGCAATTACCTATGGTCTAATTTATTGCAATGCATTGTACTAAAAGAGCATGATTTTTAAAGTGCAATATGCTTAATAATGTTTATGTCGCATATTAAATCAGTATACAATCTAACTATAATATGGCTTTTATAACAAGCACATTGCATTTATTTCAACACACACGCGTAGTTAAAGACTTGGTAGTGTTTTGCTAGACATATTGAAATCTTCTATCAATATTTCCTAGCTATTAGTAAATCAAAATGGAAATCTTTATTTCGAATGTACCAGGGAATATTTGGATTTCCACCAAGTACTTTATTTTTACGCTAACATTGGATGTACTGAAGCAGTCCCATACTTGCATTTCATAATGTCCATATATTGAGGATAAAATACTCGATTACGGATTGACAGTTCATAACTTGTTTGAAAAGCCAGCAGAGTTTTCTTTACTCTATACTGAGTTCTTCATTTTTCTTCTTGAAGTGTTTCTTCCATTTTAATTTGGAATCTAGTGTCACAGCTAGATATCTGACGTATTAGCATGTCATAAATATTAATGAAAATGGGAGGTTAGGTTACTTATTTATAAGTGAAATTTTTAAGAGGGGATTTTGTTTCTTTAACTTAATATACCACTAATTAGACAAGTTGCTTACTTTTTAAGAGTATTCTGGAAGTTATTTGTCACTGTCTTCATTTTCCCTTTAACAGGGAGAACTGCTATGTCATTTACATATCCTGAGTATTCATCACTCTTAATTGTAAAGTACAGGAAACAGTGGACCTCTTTATTATATGTGAGATAGACAGAAATTACTGCTTACAAAGGTAGCTTCTTAAGTTGATCTCGATGCCTTTATGTCAAAACTACATCAAGAAGGATTGCAGTAAGTAGTGTGTATTTCCTTCTCTGAGAGTGTTCTCAAATCAGATCAGCAACCCTATGAAGTTGATGTAGGTACAGTGTTAATTTCTAAAGAAGTGGGTTAGAATCGGTTCTCTGCAGTGTATAAACATCATTGATAGCTTTAACAGTAGTCTACCTAATATTTTTGACATAATGGGAAGAACATAATTATTTTGGTCGAGGTAACGTTATTTCAGTTGATGCACTACAGCCACTTATCAGTGCTTCGGAAAAAAGAAAACATCAGTTTAACGCATAGGTTTATAAAGTACGAGGGCTTTACAATAAATAATGATCATAATTTCTTTACGGTCATAATTTTTCGCAATAAAATTCATTCTTATTATACTCTGTTAGCTTAATGTGAAACAAACACGCCATAGTGGTTTCATTATTGGTACTTCGTGGGAAGCATTATCCATCATCAAAAGCAGTGGTGAAGGCTGCGGAGGCGATTTTAAAGGATCTCTCAAAAATGGCTTCCAGCGTGTCTTTGAAGACTGGCAGAAACGCTGGGATAAGTGTATCGCATTCAGGGGAGACTATTTTGAGAAGGACCATCAAAACTATGAGGATCAGTAAAGGTACGTTGTCAAAAAAGATTGTGATCATTCTTTATTTAACAGCCCTCGTATCTACTGTACTTTCTTATGTGATTGTACCAATTTTTGTGTGATCTACATTTCGCACCTCTATCAGAAAAAGAATGTGCACGCTGGCTGTTCTCCGTTTGTTTGGAGTAGCAGGTGGGCATCTGTCTCGAACTGAGATTATCTAGCCAGTTTAGTTACGAATCTCGCAAAGTGACTTGCACTTCTGTTCTTTACGCGTATGTAATGTCGTGTTGCCATTTAAATAGCAAACATTTGTTCTTAGTCATTTCTAATGATCCACTTCATATGTATAATACATATTTATATATAATATATTTATGGTATTTGTTCCACAGCAATTACTTAGGTATGGAACAAAGTGAAAAGTAGGATAGGTATTTATGGATAGATTGAAAAATTCACCGCCATAGCCGGGATTTGAACCACGGATTTTCTGGTTGCCGTCCAGCCCCCCTAACCATTGAGGTACTATGGCCAACGTGCCGAAATGACATTAAGTTCTCCAACTGACTTGTATTTTTCGCTGTAAACCACATAGGAGTTCTAATAAATTCGTGAGACAGCTACCTTAATAGCGACTTACAACATGTATATACATTAAGGCCCGGGCTTTACTTGTGTGAAAGAACGAATAATTTCCATTAATTGATCTTATGGTGGTTAACTATAAAGCCCGGGCCTTAAAGTACTTACATGTTGTAAGTCGCAATTAAGGTATTTGTCTCATGTGTTTATGAGAGCTCCTAAGCGGTTTACCGGGAAAAACATGAGTCAGTTGTAGAATTTAATATCATGTCGGTATGTTGGCCATAGTAGCTCAATGGTTATAGCAGCTGGACAGCAGCCAGAAGATCCGTAGTTCAAATCGCGGCTATGTCATTCACTTTTGCAGTCTGACTTTCCATACTTTAGCCTACACACGGCCAGTGTGAAAGAACAATTAATTTCCAGATAGGTATTTGCTATGATTTTGTGATTTTATTCGAAGTAGGTTTTATAGGAAATGTTCCAAAGGTGTAATAGGTTCTAAAATTATATGGGATTTTTCTCCACCCTGTTTCTGACTAATTTAGTTCCCGGTGGGACAGGTTGTTTTTCTAGGTGTTCTGAGTAATAGTTACTACAGTATAAAAGCAATACTTTTCTGTAATTAACGTCCTCCAACGTCAAGTCATATCGGACGATGAATGACATGGATGAAATGATGCTCAAATGAGTCCGGGGTTCATGCAGCTTAGAGTTATCCGACATTCGTCTGTCAGGGTAAGGGAAAATCCAGGAAATAAACCTTATCTAAGTAACTCACCCAGCCGTGATTCGAACTCGGGACTTCTTGAACGTGAGACAGACATATTACCACCACGCTACCGAGGCAGGCTAAAAGAGACAAATGCTATAAAGGGTATTATTATTACATTTATTATTACTATTATTATGATGATTTTGATGATGATTTTGATAATGATGATGATTATCATCATCATGATCGTCACCGTCATCGTCAGTGTCACCGCCAGTGTCAGTGTTAGTGTTATTAATGATTTTGCCAGTTTTAACCATTTATTCTGTATAAACTCGTTCCTCCATATGTCCGCACGCGTACATTGTAATAAAATATGAGTTGCATATTCCCTGCCCTTGCATATAGGACAGACATCTTCCTCTATCCCTCCTCGGTAACCTTACAATCTCCAAACCCCTAACTTAAACCATGAAATAGCTTCTGGTTACTCCTGACTACGCCACTCAGTATAGATGTTCTTCCTGTCATTACTTCCAAATTATCTATAACATTTTAATGAAGTTCTTTTCTCCACCATGGCCCATAATGTTTCTCAAACCATATCCTCCAATTGACATCTAACTACTCTCCAGAATCCTACCATCATATTCTCTTTTCCTATCCATACATCCGCCATACCATTAACTATAAGCTCATGCTTTATTTGGCCCATCCATCTCTTTGGATGAATGCACTTCTCCTGTATATCTAAGCAGTCTTGCAGAATATGCCCTTGCGGTAAGCAGTTAATCAAAAACAAATATTTTAACACTCTTTCCATCCCGTTATAAGGATTTATAAAGATAGAGGCGCCATATTCCAGGTACCAGATTTCCCTTTATTTATTGTTTTTATATTCTCGCTCTTCAGATTGTTTGTATATAGTATGCAATACTGCACTGCTGCAATTGGCATTACCGGAGCTATCAAATATAATCAAGCAAATTAACGAATTAATTTTGAACACGAATGTACAACACAAAATATTGACATGCTGTAGACCTACATATGATAAGTAATCAGAATGTTTTACGGGGATAATTTCTTGAATGCTTCTTACATCCATATAACGCAATGTTTATGTTTGCTTGAAACATAAATTACTTATTAGCAATTTAGCAGCAGTGATCCTCAGAGGATCACTGAGGTCTAAGTTTGCTGTGCAAACAGGAATGAAAATAGACAAATTTCTAAACATTTCTTGACAACACTATGCGTACTTATTATACAAAAACATTTCTTTGTTTTTATTATTAGGAAATTGAAATTACTATTATTCTTCGCTTAAGCATGGCCGTTTCACTTTAAATACAAAAATGAAATTATTTTATTTAAGGAATCTGACACAACACCATTGTGCTAGAGCAAGCGATGTAATACTCTGTACTATCTGTAGAGAAAACAAATGCCTTTATGAGTATATTTACTCTTTTCTAAATATATGAGAGTGCTATCTTAAGGTTCACTGGCGCTTTCCAAAAGAAAATATTTCGTAAAATAAGATTTCAGATGGGAATACACGGAGGAATAGCATATTAGTCTCATATGTACATTGTCATATGTACATTCCAGTTTAAAATTACCAGTTTGTTTTGCATGATTACGTTTAAAGTAGTGATGATAAAGGAACGGTACAGTTCAATATTGCATAACCATTACAATGAACTATGCGTTACTCCAACACTCCACTATAACTCATTAAATTTTTTCGGTCACATTTTGAAACACTCTGTATATATACAACAGGACTAGGGCAGGTAATCTTCGTACATCAGAGAGCTACCCCTTTCTCTTGCTTTTGTTTGAAATTGTCCCTCTAGAGATCGCGATTGGGTCTTGGAGAATATTTCCTCCGGGAGCATAAAGCAAGTAACTCGAAAATCATAGCGAGACTCCAGGACAATACCGGACTTTGACATCATTCCTAGAGCCCATCTCCCTTGATGAAGAGACATGTCCTTCGAGGATAGATCGTGCACCTGTGGCTCACAGAATTGTCGTTCACAGCTGAAATCGTCTCTCTATTTTCGCGCCTTACATTTCATCATATTGGAATATTAGGTTTCCCAATGGTAGCTTCCTTTATGATACAGCTTTTATTACATGTGAGGAAATATAAAGTGTATTTCTGGCAATGTTATCAAACCAGAGCTTATTGTTCGCAAAAGAAAACAAGTTGCACAATCCCGTCTGCAGTCTCTCTCAGAACAACTTAAAATCAAAAGCAGTAAATATCAAATACATATATTTGAGTCAGCCAAATTTTAGGGATGCTCAAATAAATATTATAAATTCAAACAACATTTTATGACAAAAATAAATCCATGTTGTTCTGTTTAACTTAATATAATTTTGGTTTTGTTATACTTCTCACTGTATATTTCATACAACATAGCAGGCTTACCAGGCAATGTCCAGATGGATTTTTAAACTGAAACGATAATATAATTAATTTAATTTACCTCACCTCGTTCTTTGTAAAATTAGTGTACAACATTTAGACTGTTTTTAAAGAAAATCCTTCCTTTTACTTTTTGTAACTTCGTACATATGTCCTCGCTATTCGTAATATTAGATGAAAGATAAGCTGTATGCAGTATGAGAAAGATGGGCTTAAATGCTTACTTCCTAATCGTTCTCGATAGTCTTCAAATTTGAAAATGCCGCAAAACTTACAAGTACCATTTGGCAGTAGATTATTGATTGTCAGTATGGTCCAGGACTATTTTAGTTAATTACAGTAAATGAAATTTTAAGTTTTTGTACTCTCATTTGATATCATAATGATAACATAAATTCAAAAGCTTTGACATAATACAGAATTCTTTCACATACATAAATAAAGTTAAATGTTCTGCACTTCCAGGTAATCAAACTAACAAATCGCTTTACAAAACACACATATCTACCTATTTAATTATAAGATATTGCTTACATATTTCGTACATTAGCTGGATTACTGTACTCCCTTTAAACTGTTATTTAGCGCAACCTGCTTAGGAACTTGTATGCAATATATGTAACTAAAAGCTGTATAAAGCTAAACGTTATTTCATGGCAGTCATTTACAATATTTTGACATGCGTATCGTAGTAAAGTAAGGAGATTCGATTGTCTTTTGCTTCTCTGTGTCTTAGTTGCTAATATATAACGATGTCACTCTTACACTTTTAGGTCCTTACTTGATGCCGGATCATAAGTGCACTTACTAGTTTACTTATCAACTCACCTAAGTCACCTACCACACACGCAAGCGCTCATTTACATATCTTTTGCACGTTTTCACAAAACATTTCAGAGTGCTCCAGATATAGTTCCTGATGGTGAGATGAAAAGAAATTTCTATAAGATTCTAGCTGCCTGGCGATGACACGACTTCTGTTTATGCTGTCGAGAGCGATACGGGCTGCGACTGCCCGAAGCTTGGGCGACGGCTACTGTTACATAATATATTTTGTTGCAACAAACAGGATTACCTGCCGCACAGCCGTAATACACCAAAGAGGCCTATCTGTCAACATGCTCCAATACAAGTACTAATAATCCCTGACAGACTCATAGAACCTGACGCTTTCCTATTCATCCAACAGATGATAGAGAATTTTCAGGTGGAGTTATTCCGTACATCCAACAAGATCATCGAACTATAAGAATCACATCTGACTACATCACCAATCACTCCGTCAGGCTACAAATTCTGCCAACAAACTTTGTAAATGTATTTCAAAGACAAACATGTCACATCTCAATTAGATAAGCTTGTGCTCTCCATCCGAAGGCTCACCAAGGAGGTGGCAGCGCTTCAGACGAATCTGGAAGACCACTTAGTCAAACTACATCTCCTCGGGGTCAGTGGCACTTTGCAAACTCTGGCGGCTCATTAACAAGGACGTCGGAAACTACAATATTACACTCACTTCGCATTTTATCATCATTATAAAATTGTTATTCGTCCTCCACAGTAAATTCCCAATTCCACAAGTACAGCCTTGGACATACTGGTCTTATGAAACCAACCAAAATAACATTACCGCCAATTCGTAGGTGCATTCGCGATACTGTCCCATTTTCACCACTGAATTTCCGTCTCATTCACCTCTGAATACATATCTTCCTCCATTCTTTTCCTTATGGAAGGGGTTCTATTAGTGGGTATAGCAAAGTAGGCAAGTTCCACAGTATAAGTTTCACTCGTTTCACAGCAGTTTTTCTCTCCATTAAAAAGTGCATAAGATGACGTAAGAAAAAGAAATAGCGTTAGTAGAAAACAAAACAGAAATATCAAACACAAGTCACTGAGTGTCTGACTTTCGAAAAAGTACTAGTGAAGCAGGTCTCACGGTCTACGCTAACAGCGATTTGGTCTATAATTTTTGCTCCGAGGCAATATCCTTCTGTACCCAGGAAAACTAAAGTTTTGAAGACGGTGCCGATATATGATGTGTAGTGTAAGGTCCCAGCTCACGGTGTAGAATTGATTTTGGTTTCGATCATGTAACTGGCTCATAATACGAATCACTCCATTTTTTATGATCTAATGGTGGTGAATGTAAGTAGCGGAACTCCAAACAGGAGCTGCCAGGCAGCACAACAAATGGATAGAGAAACTCTGATAAAAATTTACTATGCAGTCATACACTCTCATTTATGCTATGGTGTGGTATTATGGGGAAATGCGCTGAAAAAAGCAATGATAAGAATATTAAGACTCCAGAAATATGACAACAGAATAATTTGTAAACTAAAAAAGACGGATTTGTGTATAAATGTTTATAAAACAATAAATGTATTAACATTTACAGCATTATATATATTTATTGTGCATTAAATACGTAACAAAAACTTGTAGCAACCAAAATAAAAACACGTGCATACATATACATAATACAAGAACAAAACAACATTATTTCTTAAACATATTAAGAGGAACATTAAGTAACAAAAATAAAGAAAATAATTCTAAAGAATTATACAATCATTTACCGAATCAAATAAAACAGATAACAGAAGAAAAATTTAAACTTAAAGCAATTAAGTACCTCGTAGAAAATCCAGTCTACTCTATAGATTAGTATAAAAGGTTAAATAAAGCCTAAGTAGTATATGTCTCCTCTGCTTATTTTATTATTTTTATATTGTGTACACATTGTATTTGTTAAACCTGTTGGCGTATCCTTTGTATTTTGGATCATACGGATGAAATAAAAATTAAATTGTACTCCTATACTGAACTTTAAATCACATAATTAACCTTTATATTGTCATAGCTCTTAAAAATATTATGTAAAACATAAAACACCTCTTGGTGGTTTCTGTTCTTGCACCTTTCTACGGTCTCCCAGCAAAATGTAGTTTCAAGGATATTTTGAATTATTTTAAGAGTGTGTGTGACTACAAACCTCCATATTGCGTACAGATACGCAAACTACATGCGAAGCAAAGCAGCAAAAATGTGTTGGTGTTCACAGTAATTAATTGTGTTTTACACAGTAGGTTGGTGGTTATCAAAACATCAACAGCAAATGGTGGAATTCGTTTGACAAACCCCTTCACTGTACATGCAGTGCCGCCACCACCACACTGTCCATTACAGAATTCTTTTCGTTGATTTATTTCATTGTCCCACAAAATGTTTCTCCTGTTTCACACACTTCCACCGAGTTGACATGTTTCACGTTTTGTTCATTATTTCCGTCTGTACTTTCTCTTACTATTTCAGTCCTCTTCGTTCCTTCAGGTTCAAATTTTACACTTTAGCACTCTCTCCGTTGTAGATGAAGATTATATGTTAACGCGCAAAAATGAAAAAAGTTACAGGTGGCTACATCATCTTAATAACTTACACTAGAATAAGGAATAACGGTTAAACCCCGTGATAGCATAGTTATTGCAGAAGAGTGAGATGTTACACTAGTACTGCAGGGCTATTAAACAGATTCATAAGTTTCAAACCTTACGTCGGTTTAATCAGTGTTCTAGGGTAATGAAAGGGAAGATTTTAAGCTCATTCTTCAAATAGAATATTGCAGTATGAAATTTGCATTAAATTTACTGCTATACCTTCTCAAATAAGTTAACAAGGCCCGAATGTTAAAATCACATTTAAATGAAACTGATTCTAAAATCCCTGTTATGCAGCATTTCTTTTTCTTTTCTATATAATGCACAGTAAATAGAACTACAAAAATGCAATACCGAGAATTGAACGTAAACATATGTAGCGAAACACTCTGAATTAACAGGGAGAGAGAGAGAATAATAATATGTGTTAATAATAATAATAGAATAATAAGTGTTTGTGTCCACTTGTTATTGAGCAGTACACCTAATAAAATGGATAAAAGAGGAAGGAACAATAAAGTAACGAAAAAGGATAGTTCATCTTTTCCAAAGGATGTGAAGATGTTAAAAATCCTTTAGTACCTTTATACGGAATAGTTTACCAAAGTGATCATTTTTACAAACACATATCCATCGATTTGTATTATAGTACCATATGTTTAAGACATTGTTGTGACAAATTATATGTAAATCTTGTGTTGTCTGAAAAGTAGTTTCTACACATCTCCATTATGAATATATTTGCATAATTGGTAAGCCGAAAAGACAGTTGAAGACTTACTATACAACATGAAGATCTTGTTAAGGCATACAGTTTTTAAAAGACTTACACCTTTCTCAGTTGATAATTTCAAAGTCATCGCATAGCGATCACGTTTTACAAGATTTTACTGGAACGTAAAACTTGCTGTATCCACTTATTTGTCTTGTATCTGCAAGAAAATATGCAATAAGACCATTTCTGAAAATCCTACTCGATTAATCTATAATACATGGTGGAATAAATGTTTGCAAAAATTATTTGTAGAAGAGTAGAGGGAGCCACATAAATGCAAAACGTTTGATCTTTAGTGAGTTATAAGTCATGCTTTTACTACATATGACATCGCAGGCAGAGGTGATCTATGCAATGAAATTATATTTGAAAAATAAATTATTTTAGAAGGAGGCATTCGAGGCCAAAGCTATAGGTACTTCCTCGCATTTACCTGTTATGAGGACCGAAGAAAACGTTAAGAGTCTCAGGCAGGGAGAACGATCTCAGTAAAATTTCCCCTACTGAAAATCAGCCCTACACTTAAAATAAGAACTGATGCTTTCCTGTAGACGAATACGCTCACTTTCTTCTCGGGCAACAAGTCAGGTGAAAAGACGATTAGATATCAACGTTTCGGGAGTTTGAATCTCTCCCATCATCAGGATATTTATAGAATGTTATAACCACAAATGAATTACTGGATATGACACAACTATAAACAAAGACAAAACACTATCAATATTCGCATTACTGAACAAAATACTGTTTTCAGTAAATTAAAGAATTAAGAAACAAAGATCAATACAGCTTTTTTTTAAATTATTTATTTCAATTGCTCAGCACAGTTAGTGCCAATACAGCTTGATAATCAAGTTAATTAATTACGTTTCTTTGACACAATTTTCTATACTCACGCCACCTCCTGACCTGACATTTAATTTACTGAAAACAGTCTTTTGTTCAGTAATGTGGATTTTGATAGTGTTTTGTCTTTGTTTATAGTGGTGTCCTATCCAGTATTTCATTTGAGGTTATAACATTTTATAAATATCCTGGTGATGGGAGAGATGCACACTTCCCGAAACGTTGATATCTAATCGTCTTTTCTCCTGGCTGGCTGCCCGAGGAGAAAGTGAGCCCTACACTTAGTCAAAGATTCGTATCAATTGCATAGGCAATTGAGTACCCGCTTCTTCAGTTTCACTCAAAACGTCTGTAGCGAATATTTTTCGTTTGTTTCTGTTTTGCGGATAGATTTGCTGGCTAACTGCAAGAATCTTAGCTGAACCTTTTAGGACCGTAGACAATATTTTGAGCACTAAGTACATCATATTCCCTCTGGGAATGTCGAGATGCTGACCACAAGTCCTCCGCATAGCGGTTGAATGATCGCCAACTTCAAACTTACGCATGTGGGCGTGATGTCGGCAGTCAGGTTGGCAGGCCTTGGCCCTGCATGAGCTGTCACACCATGGGTTTTAAGTACATCATAAATCGCAAATAGAGGAATAGGTTCTACACTAACTTACGATGACTTTTTAGGATTTCTTAACAAGGCCACACGAATGATTTTCAGTCTTTTGCACATTCATTTAGTTGCCCTTTTCTTCCAGGAGAATATAAAAATATGGTCAACTTTATAACGTTCACATTGGAGGAGACATCGTTGAGGCGGCCAAGCAGCAAATTTCGTTGTACGCGCATTATAGATTTAGATTCAGCCAGCCCAAGTACAGAAAAACTTGCCTTGTGATGTCAACACTTTTGACATTCTAATCTAATCTATTATTGTTGACATTGTCATTATTGCAATCATTATTGGCAAGAGATATATTAATTATATGCCAATGTTTTTCTTTTGTGTTATATGTGGATGTGGTGCAGTTAAAATGATTAACGTTTGTAGTGAAAACATAGACTGAATTTTCCGTAATAAATTAAATAAATATAATGTTAAATATTAATCAATATTTTATAAAATTAATAAATATTGCAATATTAAATAAATATTATTACTAAAACTATAGAAATTACACAACTGTAGGTAAAATAAATCATATAATTACAAAACATTTTACACAAATTAGGACTTGTTATCTAAAACAAAAGCTCAAAATAAAAAAATCTGAGAATAAATACCATATCAAAAATCTCTCGGACAAGACTTAAGATTTTAGACAGTTCCTTAATATGAAAAATACGTAGTACGCAATTTCAAATTATATAGTAATTAAGGAACAGTACCTTATTTCTTAAAGATGCATTTAAGAAGTTTTAAACAATTCTTCTTTAACTGCTCTCTTATACCACTACGTGTGTCAGTGTATTCTTGTTCCTCTTAACCCTTGTCGTTTGGGGAACGGAATCGCTGGATCGGCGAGAGAGAGAGAGAGAGAGAGAGAGAGAGAGAGAGAGAGAGAGAGAGAGAGAGAGAGAGAGAGAGAGAGAGAGGGGGGGGGGGTGAGAAGGGGACAGCAAAATGAGGGCGAGATGAATTGATAGGAAAGATGATGTGGCAGCAATTTGTGGAATGCTGGTGGCGGAAATCACGCTTCAATAAAGCTACATTTCTTCCTTCAATTAAAATATTAAAGAAAACATTAACTTGAAAATGATAAACTTATTTTCAGTTTTTGATCCCTGTTGCAATATAATCAGTCTCTGAATAAACTGATTAAGGGCCTTATTTGTAGTCTTATTAATGAAGACCAGGAGAAAACCCGCCCCAGCGCATGTTATTCACCACAACTCTCACTTTTCGGTCACTTGGAATCGAACCCTGCCCACCTTGGTGAGAACCAAGTGGTCCAACAGTTATTATTACTAATATATACCTACATTATGTATAATGCATATTCTCTTGCTTCTTCATTTTCTTCCCCTTCTTTTTCTTCTTCTTGTTTACTCCGAAGACCTCAAAACACTTATTTCAGGTGAAAGCTCATATATCAAATATTTGGGTTGAATACAGTGGGAAATGAAAAATCCAGAAAGCTCTAGAAACATTTAAAAGTATAAATTAAATTTCTTGCAGACAATATAACTTTAGTTGGCATGAATCATATGGCTGAGTCACGGAGGATGATGAAGACACCTGAGAGGGCCGGTCTAGCCGACAGGAGCTTGTCACCGCGTCGTGTTTGGCAGAGGATGTTGGGTAACAAGGAACGGGATATTTTGGTGACATTAATCAAAGCGATGGGTCTGGTGATGGAGAGGTGAAGGCATAGGATACGCTACATACTGCTCCGGATATGCAAACACGGTGTATGCTCAATTACATCTTCCTGGTATCACGCGTCAGTTAACAGCAAATATCCTCTCAAACGATAATCGCTAACATCCGGAAAATTCTCCTGTAATTTGTATGTTTGTATTCAGTACAAACAAAACATGTTGGCAAATTAACAACGAGCTAGAAGAAATAAAGGTATTTGAAAATCTGTTGGAGGTGTGGCAGTGTACTCTCAAATTACTTTTAACCAAAACTTAGACTTCTTGGCGAGCCTATGGAGCAGTAAAAGGGTAAATGTGTAGTCGAGATTGGTTTATGCTGCGCAGGCCCAGTAAATTTTGAGGAAACATGATGTAAATTCGGAAATTCATTAATTCTGTATTAGTCATTTAGCAGTAACAATGAAGTAAAGCGTGTTTTATCACTTGTGTTTATCATTTCATGTATCAAAGTAAATAAACCAAACATTCGGAGATTTGAAGTAGATACTAGAAAATATTACTAGAATATATTGTTACTAGAAAATATTCCCTTAAAGCATAGAATAACTGCGCATGTCTTTCGCTAAAATTCTCCGAATGCCTGTTTTTCGAAGAAAATAGCACATAAGAAACCTTCGCTTCAAGTTTGACGTATTTCTCAGCCCAAATAACAAATAGTCTGTAGATATATGGCTCGGTTTCATTATGAACTAGATATGAACTGTCCTTATCGCGCATTAGGCTTTCTCAAGTGAATTCTAATAAATTTTCAGTGACGACTTTTGGTGTTTGATCACTGTAGTTACATGTATGTTTATATTTTCCACTGCACAAATATTGTTTTCGCTGTTCTTACGGTCACTTTGCCTCTGAAAACCGATTCAAAGTTTCACTTTGTCTGAAATTCGGTTTCTCTGTCCTCACACCTGACGGAGTAGCGGCATAATGCAAATAGACGTGACTAACCTCTTCTTTCGGAAGAAAGAACTTGCCTTGAAATCGCCAAGGTCTCTCTAATCTCCTTCAGTAGCAGTATTCATTACAATACGCCACAGTCGTCACAGGATTGCCCGATGAACAAATAGTGTTTGTTGACTAGAAACGCACTCAATACGTCGAGAACGGGTGCTTATATAGGAAATTAGGATATAGGTGCATATAAATTGGTAATTGTTATCCTAATATGTTACCATTTCACTGCCTTATTTTGCTATTTTATCTTCGTTTAACAGTTTCTCTACAAATATATACATAATATAATTTACTATAATTTACTACTTTTTTGTGCATGGTCGTAACTGAGCCAGTAGTTATAAATGGTAGGTTCCAGCGCAGACCCAAAAGGGCAAGATGGCGGCCATGCGCAATCTGTATGTTTAGTGGATTTAGACAGTGTTTAGGTAGGCAGTCAATCCTCTTAATTTGCTGTAACTTATAATGCTGTGTCTTGAGGTGTTATCAGGGCTTGTCTTGAGCTGTGATCTGAGGCTCTAGGGTCAGGAGTTGCAGGTTTTCTTAGGTGAAGTCTGTTGGTATGGGATGTTAATAGCTGTAGGATTTAATGGTTAGCTCTTGTAGTATGATCTGCGGCTCTAGGGTTAAGAGTTGCAGGGTTTCTTAGGTAAAGACTGTTGGTCTGGGAGGTTAATAGCTATAGGACTTAGAGGTTAGGTCTTGAGGTATGATCTGGGGCTCTAGGGTTAAGGGTAGCAGGTTTTAACAGGTAGGGTTGCAGGTATGGAAGATTAATAGCTGTAGGATTTAATGGTTAGCTCTTGTGCTATGATCTAGGGTAACGGGGGTTCCGGGGATGTTTGAATTAAATGTATTGATAGTAATTCTTCGATGACTGTGCTTGAACTCTCATGTATGAATATCGAGTCTAGGGTTTGATATCTATTACGTTCAGTGCTTCTATGTCTGTGCTTGAACTCTCATGTATGAATATCGAGTGTAGGGTTTGATATCTATTACGTTTAGTGTATGATATATGATGTAGTATCGTTAATCTTTAGATAAAAGAATATCGAGAGAATGATTAGGTATGTTTACTGGGAGAGATTTATGAAAATAAATGTAATAAGACATTCTGGTAAGGGGTGTTCCCTATGCAGAATCTCTCCTTGAGCTATTGTATCCAAGAGCGATGTAAAGGTTAAGAAAAGGTTAAATTCCATTCCCAATTCGAGGTACGAGAAAATATAAATCTATTCCACATTGAAGTATAAGGGTGATGACGTGTTGTCATTCCTCAAGATTTGTGCATATGTGAGTAAATCCGAATTAACAGGTCTCACCCTGTCCCGCCAGCTCGGGAACGAACGTGTCCTCACTTCACACAAACCCTCCGTCCGTTAAGTACAATCGACGATAGGATGGGGAGGGGGGAGACAGGTATGATCACGTTTCATCACCCATCTGCTCACTCGGGAACGAATGCATTCTCACTTCACATCGCAACGTCAAGATGAGTGGAACAACAACACCTATCATTGAAAGTGATACCAGATTCTGGGAGAATCTACGCAATTTCGAAGATTTGCAAAAGCATTGGGTTGAGCACCACGATGAAACGTGTGATGGAAAGATGCATCAAGTGATTTGTAAGAATCCTTCCCATCATGATTCGATCACATCTTATGCTCAATGCGGAAAGAATTGTAAAGTGTACCTCGGGTAAGTAGAATTATAATTGTGTGTTAACGTGAAAGTGTTGTTATGTGTTAGATAACTAATGATAAATATGTTTATTTCAGTAAAGCCCAAAGTGAAGATGTGGCATGCCAGTCCGAACAGGATCAAGGTGAAGATGTGTGCGGTCCGTACAATGATCGTCCGTTTAAGGATATCGGTACATCGAAACCCGAGGAGGAAGTCATAGAAAAGTGAGTATAAAATAATAAGAGTTTTACGTTAACAAGTGTATTAAATATTCACGATGTTGAGACAGTTCGTGTATGTCCGCAGATCCAGTAAGAAAGGAGACAAGAAAAAGAAGAAGACGAACTGCAAACCGAGAATCGTCAAAGCCAAGAAGACGATCGATCAAGACAGTTTCATCATAATGATGTTCGAACCCTTCACACCCTTCGCAGAAGAAGTAGAGGAGGAAGTTGCGAGTGATGGTAAATAGTGTGTGCATGAACGATAACGACATCTCCATCAGCATTGACTTTCGTGTGAACATAGGATTATACAATGAACTCCCATCACTTTACATTAAAGACACACATGACGATACGTTTGTCTATATTACAAAAGAGGATTGGGAGGTAATAATGTCAAATTTGTGTGTTTTGGATACGTATCTGAAAGATGGTAAGCATCCATGTGCACCGTACAGTGAAAATATAATATATGCATTTAATATAATGTTATGCATGAATAAGATGCAAGAAATAACGTTTGTGAATACATGTTTAAATGTGGGCAGTATAAATCTGAATAGTACTGCATTCAATGGACTTAAAAGACTAATTCCATATATTGAAAGAAATTTATATCAGTTGTATGATATTCATAAATCATTATGTTCATATGATGCAAAAAGCAGGAGTGCAAGGAAGAGGATATTGGAGATGTATGTTAAAGTCAATAAAAAGATAATTTGAATTTGTAATGTTTTATTTATTACACCTATATGATAGATTGTACAACATGAGTTAGTGGTTTATAAGTGAATAATTTATCATGAATAATTAAACAGAATAATGAAGTTTGTGCAGGAAAATTTGACGATGATTGAACTTCCAATCTGACATTCACTGCCCCCGTCACAGTATCCTCAGGTTGATGAGAGCAATCGATGACGAATAGCGGTGCATATTTCAGAAAGTCGTTCCTTTTCAAAAGAGGGTAATTCTCCTTTCCATAGTAGGATGATTGAAATTTGGAATATTGATCATACAGAGATGCAAATTTCGAATTGGCGAAATCCAAATTCATATCGTGATAGGGGTAAGATTCACTGTTGAGATAAAGTTTCAGATTGGTGATATTACAATTATCAAATAGAGAAGCATCCTTAGCGAGATGATTCAATCTATCCACTTGTGCACCGACTATGACGAAACGTGGTTTTTCAAGTTTAGTCGTGGTTGCAATGTTCCATGTGAACGCTTTAGTTTGAGGTACAGCAGGTTGAGTGTGAAGGTCCAAGGTTCGAAATGCGACGTGTAGAGGTTTATCCGATTTGACGAGTTTAAGTTTATCAACTCGTTCAGAATCTGAAAGTCGAAGTACAGGCATCCTCCATTCGAGTCTAGTTAGTTGTAGGGTTGTAGGATCGTTTCCAATGATACAATTATTAGAATCCTTAGATCTAATGAGAATAAGTTCAAACTTGCTATTAAGTATGACCTCCTTGTGATCGTCGGCGAAACCCAGCAACATCGAAAGAGGAACGATAGCATTGAAGATACCATTCGATGTATTCACGATGTCTACCACACCTCCAGGATAGATCCATCCAGCATTTAGTAAACGATTCTATTCCAGTTCATTCAGTGCAGCATAGTTACGCATCGTTGATGAAATGCCCGGATTCCTAGTTCTATCAATAGTCGTTCCATTCATATCCAGACGAATCTCATCGAATAGGAATGCCATAGCATTGTTACTCAATTTCGATGTGGCAACGGTGCCGTCGGGTTTAGTGAGAGTCCCCTCAATGTAGAGATAACTTCTACTAGGAAGCGTGTACAAATCTTCAGCTTGACATGGAATTCTAATTTCATCGTTCACATCGAGAGCTGACGTATTGTACGGTAGGAATACGTGTTCTTCCTCCTTACTGATCTTATCATCAAAGGTCGGAATCCCGGTCACGTCCAACACATCCATCATAGAACCTTGAAGCCTAAGTTAGCGAGAAATCTTCGATTAGACGATGTGATTAGCTTGCGGGTCGATGATCGAGTAGAGATCAATCTCGAGAGTTGTTTTTTTAATATAGCATCGTCTCTTAAAACTTATACCCATTACGACGTATGTGCAATCGTACAGTGATGGTTTCGTTCCTGAAATCTAACTTATCGCCGTTCTGGTCTACCACTCTAATGTCGAGATGATCAATGAGATTCGTATCGATGATTGGTATATATATAAGACTTGATGGTTCCTGCGAAATATGATAACCTGGAGGTACCGATGGGAAAAATTCATACAGAGAATGACCACTTTTACCATTGATGAAAGATCCCGTTGCAAGACTACACTCGATACGTATGATGCTGACTTTGAATATGTTAACCAAATCATTAGACTCGGTCAGCACGTTTGCCGGTACCCTCTGTTTAGAGGTGAAACCGAGAAGTGAAGCAATAGATCTCTCACGACTAAAGTCGATAATATAGGGAGATTGAATTTCTGATTTCATGGTGTTATTATTAGCACGTAGAATAAAGTCGTCACCGATGTCGAGAGCATCCTTGATCAATCTGGCGATATCATCCAATTCATAAGTACCCGGTGGAATTACTATACGTTCGACTTTTCCATCGCGAACGTAATGGAATAGATTATTACTCTCGTCCACATTCGGAATTGAGTAAAAAGTCTCAAAATTCAATAGAGCTATCTCGTAATGTCCGTTAGGATCCAGATGTAATGGTGGATTTAGAAATGTAGAGAAGCTGGTATCACTACCACTCACGGTGATCGTGTAACTCATCGAGGAGAAACTGAAGGCACAAGTGACCGCAAATCACAGAATCGAATTCTTGAAATCTCGTCGTATTATATAGGAGCTTGACACCCGAAAGGTACGTTTCTATCTCTTCCGGAGGTCTCAGATCGCCGAAACTGTCAAAGTAGTAGGCAACGTCACCATCCTTACGTACAGCAACCCAATGTGTACCAGGGTTATTTGATGTATCCAGATTCACTACTATTCTCTCATAGTATCGAGGATGTGGAGGTAGTTTATCGATCATGTAGACACCTCTAAAATGTGGAATGCGTAGACATCGTGCATACGAATCGATCTCGTTAGCACTCAGGGCTTTTTCCGGGATAAATATAGGCCTCGCCCCGAGTTTTTTGATCGAAGATATAATCCTCTACCCTTACGACGTCTCTTACGGCGAAGACCTTTGCCCTGAGCCAAAGATTCCATGCGCTCGTTGTGACGTGTTAATTCCGCAAGTTGTTTTGCATCCGAACGTTTCTTATTGACAGCCGTAGCAATCTGAGCAGCACCTCCAGCTAGACCACCTGCTGCACCTAGAGCTGCTAAAAGTGGTAGCAAAGGTAAGAAACCACCTCTCTTGTTACGACGTTTACGCATGCCAGCGCCCGCTGCCAATTTACCCTTCATAAGTGTAGTCACAAGTCGAGCTGCAAGTCGTTCGCCCAAAGAAGCGTCGGCAGACTTTACACGTCTCCAAGCTCTCTCTACCAACACCTTATCGGCTAGACGACGAGATTCTGTATCAGTACTCTCTGCGTAAGCCCGATCGTGATCGAGACACGCTGAATCTAACCCGTTCACCGGTAAGTCACCTCTCTGCAAGCGTTTATGTAGTTTCGTTCCGGGACCGCAGAAACGATAACCCGGTAAATGTGCCTCAAATGGTAATGAATTAATCAAGGAATTAAGAATTCCCGAACCTTTGCGTGCACGTGTAGAGCGCATGTCTCACTATGAAATAAAAAAGGCAAAACGTGCGCTTTATAAGTATACGATTCCTATGACGATTGGCTAAATCCAGTAAAGACATAGATTGCCCTTATCACGAACGAAATAAAAGACAAAACTTATGCTTTATAAGTATTAGTCGCGATATGGAGATAGTAAAGCAAAAGTGTACGCTACCCATACAGGTGTTAGATTTCGAGGATGACATTCGCAAAGGACGACACGGTACGTTGTTTCCGAGTAACGTTAGAGCGCTCATACTTGGCAGTTCAAATGCTGGAAAAACGAACGTTTTACTCAACCTGCTTATTCACGAGAATGGTCTGAGATTCGAAAACCTCTACATATACTCGAAATCGTTGCAACAACCTAAATATCGATATTTACTCAGGTTACTGAAAACTATACCCGATATAGGTGTATTTACGTTCGATGATGGTGATAAAGTAATTCAAACGTCGGATGCTAGAGAAAATTCGATATTCGTATTTGATGATGTGATAAATGAAAAACAGGGTAAGATAGCTTCATATTACAGTATGGGTAGACATCGTAATGTCGATGCTATATATTTAGCACAATCATATGCTAAAGTACCTAAACATTTAATTAGAGATAATGCAAATATGATTATATTCTTTAGACAGGATAATCTCAATTTAAAACATATATACGAAGATTATGTAAATACCGATATGTCCTATGATGAATTTAAGAATATGTGTAAACATATATGGGAGAGTGATGAACGATCCTTTGTTGTTATAGTACCAGAATATCCACTGAACGAGGGACGCTACCGTCACGGTTTTGATCGCTTTATCAGAATGAATAAATAGAATAATCCATCACTTAAGCAATGAGTATCGACAGGTTCGGATCCCGAAGAATCATACCCTCTAGGGGTGTGTTCAATCGATATATCATAACTAGAGATGGATCGGGAAACTATCGATTCAAGGGAAAGCGGTTGTGCAATATTCACGACCCTGAAGAAGGTGACGATGCATCGACTAAACGTTATGTGGATACGCATACGGCTGACGTCGAGAATCGAATGCAGATCTTCAGCGAGCAGACCTCGTATCAGCGTATGGGCGAGTTTGAAGCTATGCTTAGGGATCACATACAAAAATCGCTCGACATCCAATACAACAATTTAATGGAGTACTTAAGTAAATATGCATTTAAACGTGATTCCGAAAATAATGTCATTATAGATGGTATAAGAATGAAAACGCTGTTGGACCCCCTTCACGAACACGACGTTCCTAATAAAAAATATGTAGATGATAGGATTCCAATTCACGACTCTAATGAAACTCTATCATTTCGAATGAAGAGATTGAAGGATTTAGCCGAACCGATAGATGATAGTGATGCAGTCACCATGAGTTATGTTAATCATTTCTTTATACAGAAACATAATGAATTGCAAACGGGTTTAACTGAGACTATAACAAACATTGTCGATACTATTACACGGAAACAGAATGAATTACAAAGTCAGTTAACTAGAACAATCACCTCCGCTAGCGAGACTATTACTACAGCTGTAGAAAAAGAAGTGAAAGAACTAACCGCACGACAAACGGAACTTGATAATAAACTAATCACTATAAATAATGATATTCATACTATGAAAACACGAATGAGAAATGTTGTAAACACTATGTTACAACAATTGAAAGCACAACTCATAATTTCATTGCAAACACGTCTGTTTCGAGGTCCCTCTTTAAGGTATACGTTAACATCGGTACTCGAATACTATAAAGTTCCTGGAAATGGAAGTGTACTCTCGTGTTCCATCGTATCATCGGTACATCCGCATGCTGTAAATGATACATTGTTTGCAATAAACGGAAGATTAGTTGAAAGATATCCTGTAAGAGTTGAAACTGGCGATATTCTATCGTTTACAGCGCCAGTCGGACGTGCTAAAGATGGTCATATATTAAGTATAGAACTGATAGTTTCATATAAATTAGCAGTAGCTGATTAATTATACATTCATTTCGATATGGATGCTGAAGCTATAAGACTTAAGGAATCCATTGCCCGTCACAGTAGGGCAATAAGAGAAAAGTTACGTTCTCTCAAAGGAATGAAATTCGAAACGCAACGAGTCATGTCTGAAGTTCTTCAACCTATAACCGAACCATTGAAAGTAATAGCGAAAGCACACCAAGACAACAACGACGACGAAACTACAGATGATGCTAACGGATCTGATCTCGTGTCAAAGTATCTACACAAGGTTCGAACTGCCAGTTCGAGTGACATGGACAATACTTACGGCATACGTTACGAGGATAATGAGTATAAATTGGGTAACAAGACAGTTGTGTTTAAATCTGATGGTGTTCAGATAGGAACAGAAACGTATGAACCCACAGCAGGCTTATATGAATTATTATTTAAACGTTTACCTCGCAAGACATCGTACACAGATGATGATTTAGACGTGTATTCGCAAATCTTACAGAATACTCAAGTTTACAGAAACGGTTATTCAAGAGATGGACGTTTAAGAGCAAATCGAGGGTTCAAGTATCGTCATATCATTCGTGACCTTGTTAGTAATCGAACTGGATTTGGTTTACGTTGGAAAGAACATGTACCGCAGAGAAAATTAGATTAAGTCTACTGGAACGATCCGAATGAAATAATAAACAGATTAAGATTATTGGTTGCGTCGAGGGATGCAGGTAATTTGAATCACTCACCGGAGATAGAAGAAATTATTACAGAACTTAAAACATCAAAAATTATAGCATGATAAAACGTCGCATTGCAACCGAGTTACATGCACCAGCTAGAAGACGATTTTTACGTCGTAAGATCATAAGCAAAGGAATGAACGATTTAGTACAAATAGATCTTATGGACATGTCTAATTATGCAAGAGACAATAGGAATTATAAGTATATTCTTCTTGCATGCAATTTTTATTCCAAGATGGCTTATGCACGACCATTACGTGATAAAAGTGGTATTAACGTTTCGACTGCTATGGAGGAGATATTGAATGAAATGGAATCGTTTCCGAAGAATGTTCAATCTGATAAAGGAAGGGAGTTTTACAATAAACATTTCCGTGAACTAATGAATCGTAATAATATTAATCATTACAGTACATTCACACACGTTAAGGCTGCTGCAGTGGAACGTTTAATAAGAACGATCAAACTGATTTTGCATAAGGAATTTATTGTTCAAGGCTCATATCAATGGATAAACATACTACCTAGAATTATTCATACCTACAATAATACTTACCATCGAACGATTCGTATGAAGCCTGTAGAAGTTCGTGATAATTCTCTCCTGCTCAGCGTCTACAAATATGATAGAAGTCTGCGTGAGAAGCGAAGATCTAGGCTTCATCGTGTTGGTGACTACGTGAGGATTTCTAAGCATAAAGGTGTTATGGAGAAAGGTTATCTACCAAATTGGAGTGTTGAAGTCTTTAGGATACGTACAGTGCAAAGGACACATCCATTGACCTATCTCATCGAGGATCTGGAGGGTAAACTGATTGAAGGAGCATTCTACGGTTATGAATTACAGAAAACTCAATATTCAGACACGTATTTAGTTGAAAGGATCATCAGACGTCGTGGTGATAGGATTCTGGTGAAATGGTTAGGATTTCCTACCCGTGAATGGATTAATGAGGTGGACATTGTATAAATAAAAAAACACACAACTCAATAAAGAAATATAATTTTAATGATATATTGTGTTTGAGTTTTTTTTTTTCACATTGATTCCTGACATCTTCTGTAACTGCTAATTCACATCTCCTTAACTTAAACATGATAATAACATTTTTATACTTTTTTAAAAATCTTCTGTAACTACTAATTCACATCTCCTTAACTTAAACATGATAATAACATTTTTATACTTTAAAAAAAAAATCATACATGATTATAGTTGAATTAACATTTAATTGTAGAGATTTTAACATAACGTACATGCTAGTTCACATTGAGTATATATAAATTCACCTACCCTTAACGTAAACATGATAATTACAATTTGAAGTAATTAGTAATATACGTTAAACAAACATCATACATGATTATAGCTGAAATAAGAGCCTTTGTACATGCTAGTTCACATTGATATATATAAATCTCCCCTCACCCCTTAACGGAGACATGATAATAACATTTTGATATAATTAGTAAATATATTTTAATAAAAAATCATACATGATTATAGTTGAATTAACATTTCATTGATTTCTGCTATCTAACATTTCAAAACGACATGAATAGGAAAAAATATTCCTTCACCCCTAACATAAACATAAAAAAAAAGCAACACGTTATCTTTCAAATGAAGTAAATATGTTATTATCATGTAATTAGTAACACACTTTACAAATATACTTGAAACTCAATTATTTCGTTTTTTGAAATACAGTAATATGTTATTATCATGTGCCTAGTAATACCTTTTAACTCAGTTGTAACACACTTTACAATTATACTTGAAACTCAATTATTTTATTTTTTGAAATACAGTAATATGTTATTATCGTGGCCTAGTAATACCTTTTAACTCAGTTGAATCTATGCTTTATTGAGAAAAGAAAAAGAAATTTACACTTGACAATTTTCTATAGCATAATGTCCCCATGCTAATGTTGAAAATGAATTATTGGGAATGTATCGTTTTGTATCGATACCACTTAAAGCTATCTTATTAGATTCAATAGTATGAACATCATGTTTATAACTTCTGAAACATGTCTGCATGCTTCGATGTATAGTGTCAGGATGTGTAATACATGAGAGATATTGTTCAAAGGTTATGAATCTCATCGAATCTTTTGTTACACCTTTTGATTTTTTAATCACTTCAGTATCATATCGATAACTATATAATTTCGATTTCAGCCCTACATATTCAGTCATCACTCTACCGGCTAGCTCATCCTTGAATAATCCTGAAATTTTCTTATTTGCTAACGGAATACCATACACATTATCCATTGGATAATTCGATGTATCGAATAAATGTATATTGGTTTTAATAAATTCATATATATCGCAGCTAGATTCAAAGAGAAAAGCATCCGTGTCCGTATAGATTAAAGTTACATCTTTCAATTTTTTCTTCAGAATTTCATAATAAAAATCATACATTTTATGTTTGGATAGATCCAGGATTGCTTGTCCTATGTATATTGGCTTATTCATCAATATTTCATCTCTGACCAATTCTATACCTATTAAATTTTCATCAAAAATCACGTACCTTATACATGTCTGTCGAGCTAACAATTTACGCGCTCGTTTCCAGCTGGTAGCTAAATGAAATGAATTATAACGTTTTACATTCTCTATAAATTTTCCATAAACACAATTATTCATTAACTTCCATAGATTTTGACCAAATTTCGTCTTATCTTCAATACGTTTACGAACGTTGAGTTCAATGTAAGGATTTATCCAGTTAGATTGTTTGTAACCTATTACTCTATGTATACGCGATGGAATCAAACCAAGTTTAACACATTGTTGAAAATTGAGATAATGTAATACGTATTTATTTTTATCATTCAATGTTGTTAGCAATTTTGTATACTTATCACCTGGCGCGATTACATTCAAAGGGCATAATGGCAAATCATTTTGTATATCATGAAGTTCCTGTGGATATTTAAAGTCTACTTCCAACACATATCCCACGTCAGAATCACTTGTAATAGACATAAAATCTATTGATTTAATTTCAGCATCAGTTAGCCACCTTATATCAGTGTATGGTAAGCTATTATTTTCCATTGTATAACTATATAGAGAATTGCAGTCAACGTACATTAAATAATTAGTTGGTTGAGTGTTATCATAGCTAGTCATGTATCTGTTATTCGCCTTTGCATACCGTTTGGACACAGTGCAAATTCCACCTCGTATTCCTTTTTCGAAGAAATCTAGCATAGTCTTATCTGTTAATAATGAAATCTGTACACCAGTCGTTCTTAACATTGCATCATAGGCTAACCCGGGAAGTGTGTAATACTGACACGGGTCGAGTCCGTACAAACCGATACTTAATTCACGGAAGCGTTCAAACACGTCCGTTAGTATTAATGTATCGCACTTAAGATATATATTTAAATATTCACCCAGATTTTTAACATTGAATTCATTCCATACCGTTCTAGCATGACTATAATCCCCATCGCTTACATGATCAAACTGATGTTTGGATGGTAGACTATTCTCGTATAATTTTTCTATAGAATCCACATACGTGTACGGGAAGACACCTTTACGTTTCATCAGTTGTCTATGCAAAGGATTCGTGTACATATTATTGGTATAATGAAAATCATCTGCTTCTAACATATCCGAAAGGTTACTAAGTTTTGAATCCAAAAAACGATAGCTATCCAGAAATCTTAGATATATACTCATTCCATTCGAATTTGTATATCTTTTGCTAAAGGATAAGTAATTTTCAGAAGTTTGTGCAATACAGTTGATAGGTTCCGTATCGTAACCTAGTTTCTTTACTATGAAATGAGCATCGTATTTTGACAAGCAATGAAAGAATATTGGTATGAATCCTGGCATTTTCCTATTTAAATTGCAGTACTTATGAGCTGGGCCAACGTAACTTCCAGTCAAATGACAATGATCACGAACCTTTATACACGAGTTAAGAAATTCACGTTTGCATATGTGACATCGTGTTGCATTTTGATATTCTAGCTCATCCACATCTCTCATACTTATTTCAATTTTATTAGCATATATATTAATGACCTGATTTGCAATTAACGTTAATTCTTTAAGAAAATTTTCAATTGCATATGGACCTTCAAATGATTTGAAACGTGTTAAATTTTTATCATAACTACAGACCAAATGTAATGCAATTGCATACGCTTCATGTTTATGAATGCTACGTGTCCAGCTTTTACTCGATACATCTTGACACGAATCTACCTTACGTAAGATACATTCTATGTCTGCATAAACCACGAATGGAACTTTTAGACATTTCGAATATGCGTTAAATTCAACGAGATCAGTTTTACCAGCCTCGGGCATTCTGATAATTTGATTCATCATACACCTCTTTTTATGGCTATTTAAACGTGATTCTGATGTGAAATACAAGTTACAATTGTTACATAACCATTTTCGCCCATTATGTTTCGTTAGCTGCTTTCCTAGCAAACGTGACAAGTCTGTTATCAGACAATAATGTCTTTTATACATTAAAAGATTAACATGATGTGATTTTATCTCTCTTGGTTGATATAAGAGAATAATCGATTTATTTTCAACACCGTATATCGTTATTGAAATATTTGAATTTTGATTCTCGAATTTTTCTACATCTTTCAATGATACGGGGAATGTTATATTCTCAAAGTTAAATTTGTTACGAAAATCATATCTTATAGAAGGTGGGTCGATTCTTGTTACGTTCTACTGGGTATTTGGATGCTAACAGACAGTATGCAAAGCAATATTTATCAGTATTACGAATGTTAATAACAGCTCTCTTCGATTTTATAAAGTCGGGTAATTCAGTATACATCCCTGCATTCAATGAATCGTATTGTGTCACATATATTGTTAATTTCTCAATACTGTATAAAGCTTTTGAACTGGTACGCGATTCAAAATTATCCATATGATCTAGTATAGGTTGTACAATCTTCTCTTCATACCATATAGATTTATCTGTAGATTGCAATATCACCTCAAGTTTACTGTTAAAGTTAAATGTATGAATATTATCGCTCTCTTGTGATATTATGACATATTGACAGGATAAACAGGATCCTATCTTAAGACCTGATTTATACATGTTTAAGCCCTTATCAATTTCATTCAAAATTAAAGGTTTGCATTCTGCTAAGAATATAACGGGGTCAAGTATATCAACACAGTTGTGAATTTCGTAGGTACATAATCTGTTTTTGAATGCTGACTCACTGTGTATACATCGTAATCGTTCAGCCTGGGTCACGTTCGAACAGGTTTCCTCTTGCTGAATCGAGGGTTGTCCAGTGGCAGTATCGGAGCATCTTGTCGCCGTTTCTGAAAAATGCAATTACAACATTCGATTAACTTTACATACGGGAACATTGATTTACATGTATGTAAGGTGGTAACAGAAATAACATACATGTTAATAACTTTTACATGTATGAATCTCAATTTTACGTAAACTCTATACTTTACGTAGAACGTAACATGCATGTAACTTTTACATATGAAAATAGTTACATAATGATTATGTATTTTTACAATTATTGCTATCATCACGTAACTACAATATTCAGATAGTATGTAACTGTTTTACGTAATGCTCTCTCCCTTACATAAATGATAAAAACACACAACGTAAACCATATAGATGTAAAATACCGTAACTGAACTACGATATTCACATGTACGTTTTACACATATAAATTAACGTTCTTTTTTCACCTACAACGTTACTTTTACGTGTAACAAACAAACGTAACTAACATGCATGTGAAATAACGTAACTGAACTACGATATTCACATGTACGTAATTATTACACATGAAAATTAACCCTACAACGTTCACTCTCAATTACTACTACTACATGACGTGCGATAATTAACACTTTAAGTTCTAATACAACATGTACGTACATGCAAGTAACTACATTCAATTACTAATACTACATGACGTGCGATAATTAACACTTTAAGTTCTAATACAACATGTACGATTTCACATTTACATGCAAGTAACTACATTATCACTTTTTTTATGAAATTTTATTCAATAATTGTACTCACCTTTTGACGACATTACGGGCTGCTTAAAAAAGACAATTTATGTCGTTTGAAACCACTTTCTAGTGTTTCCTCGCCATGGTATTGGAGTATGCAGTCACCACGATTTAGTAGATCTTTCTGCGCTGCGGTCATGTGTTTGAATCTCTCCGGGAGGAAGACTTGGAATTCTGATGTTTCGACGACAACCCGTTCACCATATCTGGTCTTCACGGTTTTGACGGATCGAATGATGTGTTGAACGGACTGGTCTAATTCACGTAGTTTCTTTGTGGGAAGATGTGTTCCACCTTCAGCTAGTTGATTTAGCTGGAGCATCTCATGATCTGAAACAAACATATAAGCACAAACGAATCACTATTACTTCAACACTCTTCGTAAACAGAGATAAAAAATGAAATACAATATACAACTTTTCTATCTTACCTGTAGGATCCATATTTCCAGAGAATCGACTGCCTCCTAACACATCCGTGCCGGGGTATTTATTGAGAGAGGCTCCGCCTCCTCCTTCCGGGAGAGCTGTTACTGTCTACATATTACACTATGACTTTAAAGTTGTTGTGACTACGTTATGAGTTAAAACATATTACTAGTAACTTTATTATCATAGTTTAAACTTTATATAGGTTCATCATTTTTTACACCCCCTCCAACCGTATCTCTCCTTCCCAAACACCATGTTGCGTGCGCACACTAACTGTGATTCGTTCCCTACATCTTGGAGGGGGGGATATAATTACACATTTCTTTACACACACATACTTGTACAAAATATATTTTTCTGAACATTTGATTTTTTTACATTTGGTATACTAACACATTCATAGTATTGTTTCATCATTCATACAAATATATAGATTCATTCGTTTAATTTTAAAATATATTCTTTTTTTTCCTAACGTTATTTGACAAAGTTAGACTTCGCTACAGCAATAGGAATGTTTTGATCACCCCTGTCACCAGTCTGGAGAGATTAACTCTTTTTTTCTCTGACCTACATACCAAGGGGGATGACGTTCAGTGGAGTATTCGTAATACTGAGGGGAGATTTTCTAGACAATTTTTTTATATGGAGGGTGATACCTTGCAATGAATAGTTAGGATATCTACACTATAGACCCCTACTTGCGTATATATATTATCGTATTGATTGATCAGTTTTGTATTACTCATATCTACTTAAAGATGAGATACTTTTCTCTCGTTTTCTTAATCATTTTTAAATAGATGGTTAGTGCTTTTATTTTATTTTCGATGTTATGTTCCACTTTTATCACGCTTAGAGGGAATATTCTTTTTAAGTTATCGTGCTTAGAGGGTGCGTTCCTTTATCATGAAACCCCTTTCAAACAGATTTACATTTGCATTCTTATACTTTTCTCTCAATATTTTTTTTATCATTCTTAAAGAGATGGGTAGTGCTTTTATTTTTATTTGCATTTGCTATGTACCACTTTTATCATGCTTAGAGGGGACATTTCTTTGTCATGCGACCCTCTCACATAGATTTACATTTCCATTCTTATACTTCATCAATGTGGAATAGATTTATATTTTCTCGTACCTCGATGTGGGAATGGAATTTAACCTTTTCTTAACCTTTACATCGCTCTTGGATACAATTGCTCAAGGAGAGATTCTGCATAGGGAACACCCCTTACCAGAATGTCTTATTACATTTATTTTCATAAATCTCTCCCAGTAAACATACCTAATCATTCTCTCGATATTCTTTTATCTAAAGATTAACGATACTACATCATATATCATACACTAAACGTAATAGATATCAAACCCTACACTCGATATTCATACATGAGAGTTCAAGCACAGACATCGAAGCACTGAACGTAATAGATATCAAACCCTAGACTCGATATTCATACATGAGAGTTCAAGCACAGTCATCGAAGAATTACTATCAATACATTTAATTCAAACATCCCCGGAACCCCCGTTACCCTAGATCATAGCACAAGAGCTAACCATTAAATCCTACAGCTATTAATCTTCCATACCTGCAACCCTACCTGTTAAAACCTGCTACCCTTAACCCTAGAGCCCCAGATCATACCTCAAGACCTAACCTCTAAGTCCTATAGCTATTAACCTCCCAGACCAACAGTCTTTACCTAAGAAACCCTGCAACTCTTAACCCTAGAGCCGCAGATCATACTACAAGAGCTAACCATTAAATCCTACAGCTATTAACATCCCATACCAACAGACTTCACCTAAGAAAACCTGCAACTCCTGACCCTAGAGCCTCAGATCACAGCTCAAGACAAGCCCTGATAACACCTCAAGACACAGCATTATAAGTTACAGCAAATTAAGAGGATTGACTGCCTACCTAAACACTGTCTAAATCCACTAAACATACAGATTGCGCATGGCCGCCATCTTGCCCTTTTGGGTCTGCGCTGGAACCTACCATTTATAACTACTTGAGCCATTAAATGAAAAACGCTTGCCAGTACAGACCATCGTTTTGCTTACACATATTAATACTTTAGTACCTGACCTGCAGGTTCAGGTGGTCATCAGCCTTGCAGAAAGCATTCCAATGCATATACATTAAAATTAACAGTCCATTAGAAATAGAAGAACAATTTCTCAGTTAAAAATATTTAAACTCCTTTCCAGTAAGTTCTAGATAGCACAATTAATGATGACATTCATTAGTACGTCACCAGCTCTCTTCTGCTGTAGCCTTCCAACACTTGTCCGGCATTGTTGGGGAAAATAAAACATATGTCTTTGGTGTTCCATGGATAAGTGGAGGTACCAACCAACCTGAAAACATATAGCTCTACATCACTAAAATTATTAGTCTACCTAACTAACTAAATGCTGATGTAAACTTGTTTGTCATCACACCATAATCAGTTACCAATACAAGTATCCACAACAGTACTCCTAGCTTCCCGTGTAACCAATGGGAACTTCTACACAATTCAAGTATTTTTAGGCTTGGGGAAACGGATACACTTCTAAAAGATTCTGGTTATCCCTCTATAGCGTTTCTGGTGTTAACCTAGACGAGAATACCACTTATCTCTCCCTTATCAGGCAACTGGTTGTCATCAGTCATGCTGCGGCGCGTAACTGCATC
This sequence comes from Mantis religiosa, assembly GCA_030765055.1. Taxonomy (NCBI): domain Eukaryota; kingdom Metazoa; phylum Arthropoda; class Insecta; order Mantodea; family Mantidae; genus Mantis; species Mantis religiosa. The sequence goes on along the minus strand of CM060947.1, from coordinate 202,773,246 downwards.
ATATTATTTCCACTTACATCCGAGTTCACCTGAGTAGATAGATGAAATAGGTATCTGGCGTTTTGCAACAGTAAGAAGTAGTTCCTCATGTCTTCAACTTACATTGCAGTATTTTCTGTTTCCTTCTTTGTCTTTTTCGGTCAGTAATGTCAGGGCTTCGGAGAACACTGAAATATTACAAAATGTCGTACCCCATTTACTATGAAGTGTATGTACTGAATTAAAAATGAAAGAAGGAAATATCAAGTGAAAGAGTATTTGTAGAAATGTGACCTAGGAAGACAGAACGAACTGCGTAGTTATTTTGGATCGCAGCTGAAAATTCTAATCTTTCTTGAACGATAAGCCAGTATGTAATGATACACAGTGAACATGTAGCACTATGCCAGATTTAATAATTATAAACATACACAGTAGAAGCCCGAAATAAAGTGGTTGTTGGGGTACATCCTTTACACCACGTTATTCGCGAAATACAGGAACGTAACGCTATAAGGGATAATAAATCGATCACGAATAGTTGTGGGAGGGAATTATGTATGTAATAATAAATTGTAGAATACTATTATACTCTGGTGTATCAGGTAAATCTGTTACAGTACGCTTAAGATTACTCACCGGTTATGCGCCCGCGCCGGTAGCGTAGATGGTAGCATGTCTACCTCACGTTCAAGAGGTACCGAGTTCGAATCTCGGTCAAGGTGAGTTACTTAGATAAGTTTTATCCGGGGTTTTCTCTTGTTTTGAAAGACGAATGTCGGGTAACTCTAAGTTCCATGGACCCCGAACACATTTGAGCACCATTTCACCCATTTCATACATCTTCCGATATGACTAAACGTTGGGGGATGTAAATTACAGGGGAAAACGGTTAAGCTGGGAGATGTATTCCTCCCGTAACTGATTTTGATTTATATTTCACTGAGCATATTTTACACCAACCTAATTTACCCTTGTTTTAAAAAATCAGATTTACTTGACGCACTGACGCGCTATGTTTCTGCTCCGGTATTGCAGCAAGACGGAGGAATTGAATGCTGTTTGTGTTATTTTGCCCCGCCATTCAGAAATCACATTCTTTAAATAAGTTATCACTTTATTAACATTTAGAATATTTTCTTCCTTCACCACGTCATTTTCATCACTATCATCTTCACCGTCATTTTGTCGTTTCTCTTGTGGACAGCATTAAGCGAATTGTTGCGTCAACTTCATATGCTATTCAGATAGACACAATCCCTATTCCCTACCCACCTGCGGAGCGTAATTTCATTCAGAAGTATTGTAAATATCGTTTGCTTTACTGGAATGCAGCTGTCAGTGTCAACAAACACTGAAGATGATGAAAATTATACTGCAGAACCCGACTTTGCTGAATATTTAATCAGAACTTCCCAAGTAAAGAAAGTAAAATACTTAACTACAATTTTTTTAACGGCAACATATGCGTTAAATCTGAATTTGCGATATTTCTGGCTTCTACCGTAGTATAAATCAAGAAGAAAAATATGTATATATTCACGTTTATACTTACAAAAGTTTTCTTTCTTACATTTATTCTTCTGAGTACTTCATGTTAAACGAAATAAATGTTGGCGAAAATTGTCTTACTGCAATTTTCTTATAAATGCAATGTGATAAGTAGGCTTTAAGCAATAAATTTTTGTCACTATATAAAGGTTTGAAATTTCATTATCTTTGTATGGCTAAGAGAAATAAAGAGAAAGAGAGAGAGGGAGAAAAATAATCGTTTCCCCTTTGAGTATCTCATGCACATTTTAAGGCCAAAACACATTAATAGGAAATAATGGAGTAGGTTAACCACAAAGGCTATATTTTCATGCACAAAAATGGTACTTAACCTATAAGATTTGCCAGCTACGAAAGTTATCTATACGGAAGAGGACTTTCAAAGTTATTTTCCGAAAATTCAAGATATATTGACTTAAGGTGAGACGGTACGCCCTATCTCGCCTATGTTAAAATTTACAACTTGATGACCCGTTCTTTCTGAAACTATTAACAGCACATACATGGAAATGTTATAACATATTATGTGGTCCTTAGAAAAGCTACTGATATACAATTGAGCTTGTATTTATTGTATTTACAGTTTCTAGCAATTTATATATATATATATATATATATATATATATATATATATATATATATATGCGTGTTTTTGTTTCATTATTTTTTTCTTGATATTTTAGCATTAAACACCATAACATGGAGCTTATTAATTAAATTACTGTGTTTGTAGATCCGCAGCATTTTAAGCTATTTTTATAATCTGTATACCATTTCTCCTACAGAAAAGAGCTATAAGATACCTGGCAAAAATAACACGTACGAGTTCATGTAGGCCGTATTTTAAAAAATTAAACATAATTACTCTACCCTGCATATTTATTATGCGAACAACACTTTTTGTACGTGACAGGAATATAACTTCTACAAATTTCGATGTCCATACATATGAAACAGGGGAAAAGAATAACAGTATAGTTAAAGGCCACAGGCCAAAACTTTTTGAACATAAGCCCCAATACTTTGGTCCAAAACTACTTAATAAGCTTCCGTAAAGCCTAAAAAATACTGTGTCAGCTGCTAAGTTTAAATCTAAAATGACTAAATTCTTGTTAAGCAGAGCCCATTACAGTACAGATGAATATTTTAATGACAACTTAAATGATTTTGAATAATTATGTATATATACATATATATGTGTCTGTGTGTGTCTGTGTGTGTGTGTGTGTGAGAGAGAGAGAGAGAGAGAGAGAGAGAGAGAGAGAGAGAGAGAGAGAGAGAGAGAGAGAGAGAGAGAGAGAGAGAGAGAGAGAGAGAGAGAGAGAGAGAGAGAAGATGAATGACACTTTTTGACATGTATAACCGTTTACTTTTAAGAGAGAGTATGTATTACAAATGCCATGGCTTAGTTGTGTTCAAACACTGCATTACGTTGCAATAAATATAAATATGAATATGAATAAGAGCATACAAACGTATGCATATATGTATGTATATTCAGGCATATCATTTTCAGTTTATTCCCTATACCAGTTCTTGCACTCGATTCTCCTTCTAATCTTACCTCACTAATACATATTCTGCATGGCAGCTTCTCCTAGCACACTTCTTAAAATGCCTAAATTTATCACAATATTAGATTGAGTACAGTCTTCAGCACAGTTTATATTTTCATTAACGTTTACATTCATTTGCAACTTTGAAGAGTTGGACATGTTCGACTGCCACATACTTGGGTGTCATTTGCATTGACTTCTACAGACAAAGTTACTCTCCTGTAGAATCTATTGCCCTTATTCTTACGTTTCTGGAAAAGCCCCGTAGGTTTTTTCATCTTCTTACACAACTAAACTTTTAACGAAGTACCAAATGGACATTTGCTTACAAACGAAACTCGAGCCACAGCCACAGAATAAAATAACTAGGGAATCATTACTTCTAAGGATGATAGAATAAAGAAGACAATATCCATGCCAATATACGCTGCAAAAATTACTCTAAAACAAGCTCTTTCGCAGGCTTCTAGTTGAAACAGTTATGGACTTATTCCAAATTTCGTAAATAGATGCACAGTAGGCTAATAACTTCACAGCTACCATTACATTCTTAAACTTCATTTAAGTAGACTTTTAATTATAGTATATGACTATATTCTATACCAAAATTTGCACAAAAGGGTGAACTATTTAACTACACACACAAACACACACACAAACACAAACAAAATATTCCAATTTTGCGTACCGTCTCACCTTAATTTTCTACTGAAAGAGTTAAAATATATGTTATTTTTATCAACATAGCCATATTTATGAAAATCAAAGCCTACGTATAATGTTTGCCACATAATGTCTCTCTCTCTCTCGCTCTCTCTCACACACACATACACACACGCGCACTGGCAATTACACGCAGTTTTGTTTCTTTCTAAAAATGACCCTTTTGTCTTCAGAAGACCTAAAACAGCGATATGTGATGAAATTTGACATGGAATTTTTGCGTGCAATGCAATACTGCTCCTGTTTACTATATGCAGTATGCAGTATAAAGTAGTTTCAGGTAAAGGCAAAAATAAATAGTTGCATCAGCTTTAAGAGATAGAGCGGGTATGAAGTTTTCTCTTACATATATAAGGTTGCTGATGTTTATGGCCAAGTCATACTCTTCAACAGAATAAACTAAATGTCCCTTTTCAAGATATGCATATACCTTAAAACTACCTCAGAGAGAGATTTGTCTTCATATCTACCATAATAATATTTTATAGAGTGCTGAAACCGCTGATGGAAAAATTTGCAGCCATTCGCATTTAGAATGCACAGAGGAGATAAGTAGATCCCACATCCCCCTGAGACTACAAACAAGGATGGTAATAGATCCAGATAATGCTATGCCACCGAGGTCGGTCACACGTAGCCTCGTTTGCATATTTATGTGCTTAATGTCTCCGGTGCATATCCATTGTGGGCTGGCTCGAACAATTTGCGGCTCTCAATGGCTTTGGCTGACGGGCGTTAAGCATTCGCCAATATATTCCAAAAAGTCTTAATGAGTACTTTTGCAGCAAACCCTTTTAGCACTGTGCCGAAGTAATGGGCGTTAAGTTTAACCTATCATTTCGTATGGGTTGCTCTATGTATAATGAATAACAATGAATAACAAAAAGTATGCGGTGGGGTCCGATTACCATGACATTAGAACTGTATCTGTTATTAAAATACTGGAGTTTGAATGCATTATTCATTTGAAGAACTTGGTAATAGTGAGCTATAGTTTTAAATAGTTTGAAGACTTCAGGTTTCTACAGTTAAATGTATTTTGAGTACGCTCCAATTTTACTTATATGGATAGGTGATAAAAACCATTGTCATGAACATGTCGTATTAGTTCTTTCATGAGAATTTGTCCAGCAGACCAATTCGCTGATATTAAATAAACATTCAGCCTGTGAAAGAGCAATTAATAAAACCAAATAGTATGTTGCTACACCATTCGTTTCAGACTTTCATGGCTCATCTGGATGCTGGCCTATTGATCCAAGGTTGTCAATTTTCAAACCCTCCAAGACCAATTATTTTAAGTATGCAGCAGTCTCATGCCTGTAGATTTACTGGTGCATTATACGTTGACAGATGGAGAGTGATGTGCAGTGCTATCTGGGCGAGTCCACTTCAGAACGGTTGCAACTGGAAGGGAGGGCAGGTCAGTTGCGTATCAGTTGCGAGCGAGTAAACAAGTGCACAGCTACTCGGTAATACTACAGTTTGTTTCAAAATGTGTGTGTCTGCTGGTTCTAACAGAGCATTTAGAAATGAAGCATCCTAGCAGCACATTAGGAAATAAAGTGCTACATTTAAAAACAGGAGAAGTAGTAACCAATGTGTATAAATTCTAAGAAAAGGAACAATTGTCTGGATCTGCTATAAAAAACTGGGATAGTACATCTGAGACAACAGTTGTGCCTGAAAGCAGTTTAAGTGAGTTATTAAGGGAAGAAAAGCCATTCATGCTAGCGCAACAACGTCCTTCTCTATGCCCAGTAAGCAAAGATTAAAAACATACTGGAAATCTAATTTGGATGTTTTAATTCAAAAGTAGTTAGGCGAACTGCGAATAATTTTTAAAACACAGAGAAACAAAGACCAACTCTGAAGAAAGTGCTTATTAAGCTTCAAAATTCTATTGACTTCCAAGGTAGAGTCTGAACATTAAGAAGAGTTCTTTTGAAATTAAGATTTATATGGAAAAAATACTAAGCGGGACAGACCAATTTTAATCGAACATCGTACCATATGGGCAAAAAGGCTTAGGTATTTACGAAATATCCAGAGATATCGCAGTGAAGTTTATATAGTTTATATGGATGCAACTTACATCACTACAGCATATACTAGAATGCCTGGAGTGAAATTCTTTACAGGTACTCTGCAGCGATGTCGAAAGGCCGACAGTTGGTTATCATGCCTGCTGGAGGAGAACAAAGTTTTGTTCCAAACGCCTATTTACTATTTAAGATCCAACAATAGAGTGGAGATTACTACCATGGTAAGAATTACAAAGCTGCAATACTGGCTTCGAGAGTGAGATTTGTTTTTAGACAGCTTGTGCACGGCATTCCCCTCTCGTGGTCTTACGCGTGTGACGCGTTATGGCGATAGATGCACTATCTCCAGCACAGTTGCTACTCATCCCTATCGCGTATGATTTCTGTCATGATAAAATAATACATTTGTACGTAGGTCTCCTGCGGGATGAAACTCCAGCACACCGGTGTGTTTCGTTGTAACTTACGTCCTCCAACATTTACTCATATCGGACTATGAATTAAATGGATGAAATGATGCTCAATGCGTCCGGGGTCCATGGAGCTTAGAGTTACCGTACATTCGTCTTTCAGGATAGGGGAAAACCCCGGCAAAGACCTTACCCTGACCGACATTCGAACTCGGGACCTCTTGAACGTGAGGTAGACACGCAACAATCTACGCTACAGAAGCGGACACACCGGTGGTGCTAATATGATACTGAACATTGACAACTCCGTTAACGAAGTATTTTATTTACATCATGTGTGAAGGAACATTGGCACCAGTCTACTGTTATGTGTTTCCTACAACTCAAGGCTTTCTCCATGCTGAACTCAACATGTGGTGTTTACTTTTCCTTATTTAGAATTCCCTGCCAATGCCCCCCCCCCCCCCTGTGCTGATGTGCTGCTTTCCTATTTTGATTTTTACCGTAATTAGCGTAACACGGCGTGAAATCCTCACCACTTTGCAGAACAAAACCACAGTAGGAATAATTCCTCCAAGGTTCAAGACCTTGGCTAACGGCACAATCCATTTTGTAATTAGACTGACATCATAACTTACTATGATTACAGCTGTAAAATGATACCAGCTTCTGCCATGCGATTTACTCCATGCTGCCAAGATATTCTGATGCCTCATATAGGCTCGATACCTAGAGAATGAATACGGGGTAACGATGACCTCTACTCTAGCCAATCAAAAATATGTCCTCAGCCCTCCAGAGAATCTGAAAGCATGAGATGTGAGTGAAATGTGAATGTTAAGGTTAGTAACTATGAAAACCTATAAGTATTCTAACTTAAAAGTTTAAAACATAATCAAATGTTAACCAATAAGAGAAGTTAAAGGAACTGAAAGCTTCCATTCAAAACGTATATAGTTTAGTACATTTACAGTAGATAATAGATCTAACTTGAAGCAACATTAGATATAAAAATAAAAGCGGCTTTAAGTAACAACACAATAATGAAGACCATTAGAATGAAAAATAATTGGCAACAGGAAACATGAATTTGGAAATTATAATTCTCCTGCCTTGGAAATTATGATGAAGAAGACTTTGATATATAGTTTATTACGTGGAGGCGTAATATCATGATAATGCACTTAAGGCTTACATCCTAGGTTTTCCAAGAAGGTATAAATAAACCAATATAGTAGAATAATGTTATCTCCGATTGTACTTAAGCCAGACTAAGCTACAAAGGGGTTAACTTAGATGGAGTTTGACAATAATAATTTACTTGTGCATGCCAGGCACGAAGTAGTTGTTTAGGGATGATTGTAATCCAGCATTGAAAGGGAGTGAGAGTGAATTCCCAGTACAACACCTAATAGTCATGAGTCGTAATCAGATTACGGTGTTTAAACGAGCCAGGGTCCCTATGGCTTTTCTCTTCTAGTGAACCGCCAGTCTGGAGTAATGAAATTTCTCCTCTTAACTGCAGCGCCTCTCTCTCGTAAACCAGAGCATGTCTACTAAACCGTTTTACGCTCTGATCGACCTCTCCATAAGCTAATTCCTAGGGTGGTGATCACTAAACAGAGCATTATCACTACCTTTAAAAACATCGCTTCACTTCCCGAACAATGTAATTAAATTACAAGAGAAAGTTCCTTGTATGTGCCTTACCTATAAGTTTGGTAATAAGCAAACTGCACTTTCCTTTTCTCTTAAGTCTTTTTATGAGGCTAAACAAAGTATTATTTCTTTCCGATAGCACAATAGGATTACAGTTAAATAAGACGAACTTCAAATAGTTCAGAAATCCAATTCTAGTTAGTAAGTGATATTTTGATCTGTAATGGGTTCGTTGTGTTATGGCTGAAATTTCAAATTAAGAAAATAAGCTGAAATAACTAAAACATATTTTAGTACAGTTTAAATTACAACGTGAGACATTTTACTTTGGCACTATAAAAATAGGCCTATAAAAATTGAAGTAATTGTTTTCCATTATACACCAATGATTTCATATCTCATACATTTCTTTGAATTATTAATGTATTTCTACTCATAATTATATCTAATTACCAACTTTTTATCAAAGGTGATACGAAAATGGCCGTACGTCTTCTTTTATGAAATTGAAGTTAAAATTTCGTTGAAAGAAGAAGAAGAAGAAGAAGAAGATGATGATGATGATGATGATGGTGATGATGATGATGATGATGCTGCTGCTGCTGCTGCTGCTGCTGCTGATGATGATGATGATGATGATGATGATGATGATGATGATGATGATGATGATGATGATGATGATGATGATGATGATGATGATGATGATGATGATGATGATGATGATGATGATGATGATGATGATGATGATGATGATGATGATGATGATGATGATGTGATAAACTGTCTTTAAGGCCGCAGAAAATACAATGAGGTGTCCATACATAATATGAGCATAAGATTCTTTTTTGGATGGAGCAATTGTCAATATTAGCTCATTACTAGGCGTCTTATTTGCTTTTAATTTTAAATGCATTTTTGCCAATGTAGGTATGCACTTTTTACTGTCATATTTACCAATTACAAGAATCAAAACTGAACTAATGACCGTTATAGAACACAGGTGAGTTTCAAAATAAACTCCCTTAATGATATCTGTTTTGAATAATACAGAGATATAAACAAAGGTTGCGGAAAATTCAAAAAATCATTGCTCAAAATGTATTTGATGTGTTAAAACGACTTTTTGTGTTACATTCATCAACTGAATAAGGTTTTATGCTTCCCTTACAATGTTTCAACGTACGCTCCGTTGCTTGCTCTGACATACATTCAGCCGATAGTCGATTTCGGCCGAGAAGTGCTGTATCATCTGAGGCGACATCGGTGATCATGTGCCTTAAAAGTTGCCCATATATGATAGGATTACTGCACACAATATTTTTAGGAATCCCAAAAAGGTTTAGAGGTGTCAAGTCGGAGCTTCTAGGTGTCATTGACTAGGACCGGACCTTCCAATGCACCAATCAGGGAATCATGCTTGCAGAGCGTCTCGAATTGGTAGGGAAAAGTTTGGGGACATGCCATCTTATTGAAATAATAATGTTACGTTATTTTTTTCTACTAACTCTTCTAGTATGTCTAAGGTAACATGTCCCATGACATGCATCAATAAAAAGCGAAGGAAGAATGATTTGATCGTGTATCAAGCCGTATCACATGTTTACTTTTGGAAAACTTTTCTCTTACACAAAAATTTCATTGGATAGTCCAGATTCCCAAATTCTAAAATTATGCCGGTAGACACAAACATTGACATGGAATGTATCTTCATCTTTGAATAATACTCGGTTTAAAAACGCTGTTATGCTCAATTGTGTTAAGCAGTGTTATTTACCAATTGAAAACGCTTTGGTCGATCCGTAGATTTAATGTCATGTCTGAGCTGAATTTTTTAAGTGTGAAGATGTAAACGCTTTTTTTCCCTTTTTTTTAATTACGTCCTCCAATATTAAGTCATACCGGACGATGAACGAAATGGGTCAAATGATGCTCAAATGAGTTCGGGGTCCAAGGAGCTTAGAGTTACCCGACATTCGTCTTTTAGGATAGAGAAAACTCCGGATAAAACCTTATCTAGGTAACTCACCCTGATCGAGATTCCAACTCGGCACCTCTTGAACGTGAGGCATACATGCTGCCATCTACGCTACCAAGGCGGGCTTTAAACGCTTGGTTTAATTGTTGACTTAGATATTCCAAGGTACACTCTTTGTTTGCTTTTTTTTTAATAATAATAATTCCAGACCAACGCTCCCGTATACGCTCCATGCTTCGTCACTCCTTCTAGGGCTTCGGGTGGACTTCTTCACGTCAACGCTGCCAATTTCCTGAAACCGTTCATACTGCTGTCTATTGCTATTAACGTGAGGGGGGCCACTACCATAAATACGGCGGAACGTGCGCTGAACAGTTTTAACAGATTCATATTCCAATATTCCACTAATCATAGCCTTCTGATTCGCCTTTGCAATTGCACTCTCTACATAAAAAAGTGTGGTGTGGCCGCTTCCTGTCGAGAAGTCCTTCTGCGTATCGCCTGAATGTAACAGTACATTGCGCAACGGAATACAGTAATATCTAATATGGCTCGCTGAGTTCTCGATTAGTTTGCTTTTATCTCAATCACAACGGGACATATGATTTTGTGAAATTGCTGCAACATTTCTCAATGACCCTGTTTATGTATCCATGTCGATACGCATTTAAAGACCAGCAAGAAGGTAGCAGGGCACAAATTGGTTTCATTTGCAGCTGTTGTGCTGAGGTTTCATAGCTAGATTTCAAGGCGATTTTAGGGTGGAGAGTTTAAGTTAACCTTATCCAAGCCTTTAGCTCCGAAAAGCTCAAGATCTTCCTAACACACGACTGGATTCCGTTAAAAGTTGTGGAACCTCTCATTCCACCGCCCAGTTGATCAGATGTTAAGAAAACATGCGTTAAAGATTATTATTATCATCATCGTTATTACTCGGCAAAGCATTGAGGCGTATCGATCTTCAGGTGACCAGCGCTGCCATAGTCCCTTATCGGGTCTTATCTGGTCGATTAGAGGAGTGAAAATTAGTAGGTTGATGTACAGTAAGTTACGAAACCAAATAGAACGATTGGGAGCTGCATGTGTCTATATGATATGATTTCTCGCGCCTGCCGATGTATGACACATTGTTGTCCAGAAGACATGATTATATCTGAACAGACTGTACATTCACTGGACTCACCGTGTATGTGCGATTAGCTGAGGTAAACATCCCTATGTTGCGAATTTCTGTCGATACGCTTCCTCGCTTTGTCATATAGTACCACGTGCATCACCATCGCCATCACTATAATCAGTGGGCATTGCAGAACCTATAATTTTAAGTTCATCTTCTAAGAACGATACAAGAAGATTTTAAAGAAATTTTCACATTCTAAGCTTCGTTTTGCATGAAACAATTTTCAAAATTGTTCATTTTCTCAAAATGGGACTAACGATTAGGGATAAAATGGGATTTGTTTAGATTTTCTTGATATCCTGACATTTCGGGAATTACCTCTGATGTTCTCCTCATTTAGATGACGTTTGCATAATTGCGTAAATACACAAACAGTAATCAAGTATATATCGCTTTTAAGCGCACAATTTATGCAAAATGAAACTTCTCGTGGAGATGCCAATTTTTTAGGTATTCTGCTACTAATTTGAGTTTTCCAATACTTAAACTTTCCTCCTCAACAATAAGTCGCTATTCGTTTATATCCCAGACATGTAAAGAGAATAGTACTATAGTCATCATAGCGATTTGGACATGGTTTCTCTTTCGTTGCACTTTGACTGCAAAATAGTTGCGTACTCACTGCAACGTTGTCCCCTAAGAGCACTGCCGTACGTTTAGTAAGGTATGAGAGTCTCTCTCCTATCCTTAAAGGCTGGAGATATGTGCATGTCATACAAGTTAGCTGGACACAGTGTATGAATGACGTCAGATGTACAGCATGGCCATCAAACATCAAAAACAACTTAACGTAATCTCTGCGAATTACTGATGCATTGCCTTGCAAGTGTATGCAGACACAAGGTCAGGGTGCAGTATAACCTGACTCCTTTGTTTCCAATCACAGTGACGCGGTTGTCATGGTCAGGTTATACTACTCGAGGTTGTTTACATGTGCGTCCCATAACAGTACAGTTCATATGCATATACCCTGGTCATCACACAACATTCTGGTCTCAAAGGATTGGTCTGTTGCTTTTAAGGCTTTTGTATTACCTTGTCCTTTTTGTAACGATAAGAAATATGCAATTTAACATTTCTAAAATTTGTATTTGATTAACACGGACTTGAAGAAGAACAAGCGGATTTAAGATTATTCCGTTCAAATGTGAGTGGAGCACTAATGGAAGGCAGCCAAATGACTAAGGATTCAGAGAATGAAAATTCGATGAAATGTAGTTATTGAATTTTTGGTGTCTGCTTCGTGAAAATATTTAGTAGAGAAGGTAAAACCTGTTAATATAAGAATTAGGAATGGGTCCTTGATATTTGAGATATCACGGTACTCAAGATACTGTGTGGTACCGACATCGAACGATACTTGAGAAAATTCGCTCGAAACATTTTCTGTATTTCGGTAGTAATTCTGCAATTTTTATTTTATTTTAAAATCACAAAACATTGTTTCTGTAAGTAGAAAATTTGAAATCCCGATAAATTGCCAGTAATGTAGTTCCTGTACAGTAACATTATGCAAGTTCAGTGCCAGCTACAAGTTCGCAAGAAGACATATCACGACATATGTCCACGACGATTTGTCACTTCTTTCTAGTGCACTGGACTACTTAAAACAAGTTGAAGATGTCCAGAGATAAAAAAGGCAGCCAAATATTTGTGTATTCCACCTGCAATAGTTTTCTCTGAAAGACTATTTGGCGAATAGGATTCATATGTGACAGAAAAAGTAGTATTTTCTAACAAAAACTTATAAAAGTTGGCTGCATTGCTTTTAACCCTCCATTAGTCGCGTGGGACCTGGGAGGCCTCTAGCTTTATATAAATGCTGCAGTTTCCGAACGAACGTAATTGTCACTAGGACATCCAGCATTACACCTTACTCGAATGTTTGCTACGACGGCAAATATGTCCTCTTTATTATTGTAGCTACAAGAACGATGAATCAGCATGTGTCATATAAGTTTAGCGGGCCCCTTGCGCCTACTTCCGTTACGTATTGATGCCATGCTTTTCTTCGTTAGTAAGTTGTGGCATGTTGCATTGCCAGTGGAAGGAGCTATAAATTCTTCGTCATGAATATCACTAAAAGGTATGATGTATAGATTCCCAAGGATTTGGAAGAAGTACATCGTCTACTTTGCGATGACGATGCCTTACCGTTGGATGGCAATTTCTACGAATCAGATGATTCTGATTCGCAAGTCAAAGTGGAAATAACATCATTAGATTCAGAAATAGTAGTTTTGATTTAAAGTCTACATGTTTCATCGTGCCAAATGTCAGAAGGTGTCGAGAAAAGGCCTGAAATAATCATGCATTACAACGATACTAAATCTGGAGTTTACGTAAGAGGCGTGTCCGTAAAATAAGGTCTCCAATTTTATTCAACATAGAAAACGGTTATTGTTATGAGTGGTACATTGAGAGGAAGGCGGAACTTACAAATATTTTGCAACGTAATCACCATTACGATCGATACAATTTTGCATGCTCTGTGGTAGTTTTTGTATAACCTTGTCATAGCACTCTCCCGCCAAGTTGCGCAGGTAGCGCTCAACCTCATTTTTCAAATCATCGTCGGTCTGGAAATGTGTTCCACCAAGGTATGACTTCAACTCACAAAACAGATGATAATCACTAGGTGCTAAGTCTGGACTGTATGGGGGGATGGGTGAGGATATCCCATCCGAACTGGGCCAGGAGATCAGCCGGGACTCACCTCGCACACACCTTGCGATAATACAAACGTTCGGTCAAAAGATTGTCAATTGTAGTCTTACTGCCTTCAGGGATAAGTTCGCACACCTCGCAAACTCTCACACACCAACCATTGAGCATTTCTTGCTCCACTTTTGCAATTGTTTCGGCTGAAACCGAAGGCCGACCAGAACTTTGTTCGTCATGGACGTCTGTACCTCCGTCTTTGAACTCTCTGACCCACTTTCGCACGTTTTTGACGTCCATACACTGTGGCCCATAGACTTCGCATAACTGACGATGAATTTCAGTGGCGGTAGTGCCATTGGCACTCAAAAAACGGATCACTGCACGCAACTGGCACTTGGCGGCGGAAGTGATAGGAAGCTCCATCGCAAACGGCTGCTCAGCCAAGACTGATGTTTGCAACGGCTTCGTTGTGCTGGCCATTTGAAGGGGTGAAACCAAGCTACACGCCAGTGGTGCCGGATCTCGCGTAATAGCGTTCCTCATGGTTCCAGCGCCTTGGATACCTTATTTTTCGGACATGCCTCGTAATAGATTAATTGTGAACTACGTACAATGTAGCCAGAACAACAAGAAAGTGGCTATCGGTAATCTTTTACCATATGTTGAATATTGCAGGTATTAAGTCTAGGGTAATCTTCCTTGTAAAGAAAAAAGAAAAAAAAATCCACAGGAAGATATATTTGAAAGTACTGCCCTTAGCTTTACTCTATGAATATTTACAAAGGAGAGCAGTAGCATAAAAAGTACCCAATAATCTGAAAGAGCACCTAAAGAAATATAAACATGAACAACCAAGAGCAGATGAGTTTCCTGAAAAGGAAACGATGTGAACCTTGCAATACAAACAAAAATAACAGCAAAACTAAATATGTACGTGGGAAACGCAGCGCTCCTTTCTGTTCGAGAAAAAAATGCCAAAATTATTTGCGATAACTGCTTAATCAGGGAAAACAGAGAAGAAATAGTTTTTGACTTCTAGTAACCGAACATTTCCAATGACAATATTTTTTTTAGATATGTTATTTTCTTTAGTATATTTTAATGCAAATTATAATGTACACTCTATTCGTATTATATTTTAGCTGATGCATTTAGTATGATTATACCAATTGAATATTTTGGAATTATTTATTTCTCATCTTTCTTCTAAAACATTTTCATTTATACATTTACATTTGTAACATTTCCTTCACAAAATAACAAAATGACTTATTCACATCTAACATACCCATCCTACCTGCTTTCCTAGACTCTCGGTCTTAATACACATAACCCCTGGTTTTCCGTGTATTGATGACCCTCCTCTCCCTTGTATCCCTCGTTCTAGTTTTCTAGCACTGAATTGTTAGTTATTCTTAATCAATCTTAACCATTTCTCTCTAACTTTCCCCAGCTTTTCACCTATACTTCTTACACTTTTTCTCCTTTTACCAATAACATTTTCTTTATTATTAATAACTCCCCCCTCGCTAAAAGTGTCCCACTTTTGTTGCCAAATATATTTTCTCCATAAATTGGTTTGTTTGCAATAAAATATACTATGCCAATCTGTATCTGATTCTCCACACATTGGGAATTTCCCTGTATCCTTATCATATCTAATACCTTTCAAATTTCTAACTGCTATCCTTGCCCGGGCAAATTCTCCTCGCCCTGACTTATTACACACATCTATGTACTTCTACCTCCCGTACACTGTCTTTTATTTCCCTATACGTCTTCCGTGATCGTTTCTCCCTTACAGTGGTAAATATAACTTGGCTATCTAAATCTTCCAGCCTTAATTCTATCTCTTTCCAAAAGCCCCTATAATAATAATCCTCGTTTCTCTAAGTATGTCCCATACGTATCTGTTCCCTCAGTTCTTCTACTTTTTGCACCCAAGACTCTCCCCATTTGTTTCTCATCTTTAAAAAAATCCTTGATAACATTGCTTTCCTCCATATTGGCAACTCTGTATAGATATTCCAGGGCCCTTGAAAGGATTTAACCCTTGGAAAGGTAGAATTAGACTGAAAATTTCAATGTCACAGCCCGGATTTGAACCACGGATCTTCTGGTTGCCGTCCAGCCGCTCTAAACATTGAGCTACTATGGCCAACGTGCCAACATGACATTAAATTCTCCAACTGACTCGTGTTTTTCCCGGTAAACCCGGTAATGATTAGAGTACCTGGATGGCAACCAGAAGATCCGTGGTTGAAATCCCGGCTATGGCATTGAATTTTTCAGTCTGACTCTACCTTTCCGTACTTTAGACTTTAGCCTACACACGACCAGTGTGAAAGAACAATTAATTTCCATTAATTGACCTAATAGTGATTAAGTATAAAGCCCGGGCCTTAAAGTACTTACACGTTGTAAGTCGCCATCAAGGTAGTTGTCTCATGTGTTTATGAGAACTCCTAGTGGTTTACCGGGAAAAGCACGAGTCAGTTGGAGAATTTAATGCCATGATGGCACGTCGGTCAATAGTAGCTCAATGGTTAGAGCGGATGGACGGCAACCAGAAGATCCGTGGTTCAAATCCCGGCTATTGCATTGAATTTTTCAGTCTGACTCTACCTTTCCATACTTTAGGGTACACACGGCCAGTGTGAAAGAACAATTAATTTCAATTTTAACCATTATTGAATGTCTTCCCAACTCTAATTGTGCTGCCCCATTATATGAAGCTACCGGTAAGCCCAAAATATATTTACAGAAGGATTACTAATAAAATTAATGTATATTTAACCTAAATAAAGCCGAAAAACTGGGGAGAAACAGAAAAATGAAATAAAAAGTACAGGCATATATACACATACTAGTAAATATATCGCGGGCCGCTTAGGTCGCACGCGACCAATGGTGTTCTGCCAAGGGTTCAATCTCTAATGCAGAGTTTAAAGATAATAACACTAATGGTTTTAAGTTTTGTCCCATAAAAATATGCACGTATTTAATTTTATTGGAATTGCGTAGTTCTCCCAACATTCTATTTTATATTGAATCTACAAATAGAAATGACGGTATCAGTATCGAAGTATCGGGTATTGTGGAAAATATCGTGTGTCGGTATCGATAATCGAGTATTGAGAAAATCTAGTATCAACCCATGCCTAGTAAGAATGGATTATCTCAGTTCCTTGCATATGTCTAGTAGAGTACTGGGCCTTAATTTAGACAGGCTCGCTAACATCAAACTGCTCTAAGCTAGCTCTCTTTACATCTTATTTGTATCAAAGTATTCTCGAAGCCTGTAACGAGCATGAACACGGTTGTTATAATGGAGACGCCACAAATATAACCCGGATCAGGTGTAGATACTTCAAACGGAGATAAAAAATATTAAAGAAATAAATTTATGTTTATAGAAAACAATACGGTATTATTTGAAACGAGTTTTGTGGATATAACACACAAAGAAAACAACATTCATCACATGTTCCAATCCATCACATTGCTTTACAAATAAAAAGCCTTGTAACCATGACAGCGGGTTCCATGAGGTTGAGACAGGCGATATCCCAGAGGGCAGAAAATAAAAATAAACCTTGGATATCACCTGCGGTGTTTCCTGTTATCGGCTTTCTCTTCAATGCCATTCCCAGAAATTTCATTTGAAAAGTTGTTTTATTTCTAGACTCGTAAATGTTACATACCCTGCTGTATATAAACAGCAACAGACCGAAGCTAGTAAATATTTACTGCATATTTGGTTTATTTTTGGAAGTCGTTGCCATTATCTTTCAAAGACAGTAGAATATACAATGCTACTATTATATAGTGCAACTGAGAGAGACGTTTCCAATGTTGTATAAGACTCGCAGTCGTAATGTCCTGGGTTTGGTATACGTTGTACCACTTAATCTGACCTCGGGATTTTTGTGGCTTTCCCCGGATTTCTGACCACGTGCTGCGATGATTTACCCTCAAACAAATTCTTCTTTCCGTCAGTTTCCTTTTTATCATTTAGACATGCTTTTAGGTTTCTTTCGTAAACTATGGTGGTGCCTGAAAGGGGCCACCTAATAAGAGCAGAATAGTAATGATAATGGAGGCGAAATAGAGAGACCAGAAATTCGGTATTAACCTACCCATAATTCGCCGGCAACCGGGGAAAACCTCGAAAAAATTATGGGTTAGATAGACCGGTCACGTGAATCGAACCCGGAACTCCCGAATGCACCTGAGCTATCCCTCTCGCTTAAACTACCTGTAATAAGTAGAAATACTGCACTTGGTCCAAAAATTCGATGTTAATATTTCACCGGTAGTTCACCTTTAGGAGCATCCCTAAATTAATGACAAAGAGATATATTTAAAAACACACACAGACACAATGTGTACCGTATATGTATCCGTCTAAGAGACTATGGACAGCGTAACACAAAATTAGAAACCAATTAAGTACAAAATTAACCTTTTGATTGAAATAATAAATATTAGTATATTTTCATGAGAAAATTATATCTTGAATTTTCCGGAAATAGCTTATGCGGTTCTCTCATTCTGAAATACTGCTTGTTGTATGATTGACAAACGATAACAAACAGACACGATATTACTAGAAAAAATAAAATAAATATTACTAATAAACAAAATTTTTGTTAAATCTATTCTTCTGGTATTACCAACTTTTAATTTTCATATGCTTATACCTTTCTGAAATAAAAGGTTATTACAATTTCTATTATTTATTTTTCTTACAATTCAAAGAGAATGGCATGCCGAAACCATCACATAGCTACCTAATTTTGAAAGATTTGACTAATGATTAAAGGCTGTTACACTCCCTTATTTGTCTTTACTTACCAGGGATTTAACAGTGCATCCCGTTTACCAGCAACCTATCCGGCAGAATCAGCAGAATTCTCGCTAAATACATCAGGACCATCCACAAGCTACCTCCGAAGATTAAACATCTGTTGAGACCAGAGAAAGACAAACTGGACTTCCAAGTTCCGGAAGTGTACCACATTCCTTGGTAGGACAAACCGGAAGGAGTATCGCTACTAGAATAAACAATCATGAACGGAGCTTTCGTTTAATGCAACCTGAGAAGTCTGGGCTGGCAGAGCATTGTTTTGATAACTTCCTTAGAGCCACTTCCGGAAGACGACCATCCTGGCAAAATGCAACAGTTACTGGGAGCGGAGAATTAAGGAGGCTTTGGCCATTTCCCCCGAGAGTAGCACGCTTAATCGTGATGCTGGATTTCAGTTCAGCTCCTCTTGTAAACCGGCCTTAAAAATATAAATCCGTCGACTTATGAAGCACAGCTTGATAGTCAAGTAGTTAGGTTTCTTTGACCCAATTCATTTTCTACACACAAGCCATCTGCTGACCTGTTATTTAATTGACTGAAAACAGACTTGTACAACAATGCCAATTTTGATAGTGTTTTGTCTTTGTTTATATTTGTCTTATATCCAGTGATTCATTTGTGGTTATAACATTTAATATATATCCTGATGATGGGAGAGATGAACACTCCCGAAACGTCGATTTCTAATCGTCTTTTCACATGGCTTGCTTTCCGAGATCAACTTGAGTAAGATGTTTATTTCAATTACATTAAAGTAGCTAGAAGAATAAGGTCTTCTATGTATAGTTTACAACAGAAAAGAAAGGTATGTGACTGCAGGATATCACATTCCATCTGGAAGTGTTTAATACTCATTCTTACATAATACGGCAACAGAGGAAATTGTGTGTTATAACATGCAATTGAATAGCATTTGAAAAAGTATTTTGGGAAGCAGTCCTTCTAGCTAATTAAGGAATCTCTCTATCATTTGCCAGTTTTGAGGATTGAAGTAACTCTGAGATAAAGAAGAGGGTGGAAAATGAACCCTAGACCTCTTTCCCAGTCCGTGTCTCAACATATATATTATATCAATTGACACATATTATTCTTCTATTATTAAATTATTCTAATGTTTTATTGTTTTGTTCAATTGACTCGTATCTTTAAACCAGCATTTATTTTATATTACTGCATTATTGGTATTGAGAAAACTAAGTGTTTATGCACTTATTTAATAAAAATTCTGTTAAATAATACCATTTAGGTATTATTATTTACCAAAATTGTTGCAGTATTTTGTTTCTTATAAACAGTACTTTTTCTTATAGAGCCTTAATTTTTGTTTTAATGTATTATAGATCGACAACAAATTCATGAGCGACCATGTTATATATTAACATTAGATCGTCTTTCAGTATCATGCATCGAAAGTAAATGAACAACAATATAATGAGAACTAGCCAGTACTGATGCTGTATTACATTAGCATTAAACCATCTGTTTAAAGTAGAGACAAAAGTTTTCTATATTATATATCGAAAATTTTTGATAACGTTAAATTATTACAATTTTGAGGAACAGTGGTTTTAAAAACTACTATTAATATCAGTAAAATATGACTGCGCAGTAAGATATCTGCATATTTTAATGCACTGCAAAATGGAAAGAACCTGCAGAAAGGAAGGAAGACCTCTCACAGTGATAAAAACTCAATTGTTTTGAAAATTGTTGTCGAATTATTGAGAGGTTTCTTTGTCTTGGTAAGACTCTTTATTCTATTCTATAAGGCTCTAGATAATTATTTGTTTTATTGAGGTAGGAAGACAGCACATGACTGCTCATGATTTGTTACAGCCAAAACATAGGAAATGCAATGACTTCTTCAACCTTTTGATAGCGTAGGTGTGTTAGACAGTAAAATTGCTTTGTGGAGATCTAACCAAAACCAACAGAACAGAAACTACATGGCCGCATGACCACATATCATTTGCCACAAGAGCAATGGCAGCGAAAATTGGTTATAATGCCACATCCACTATACAGCTTGCGTTTGACACCAATGGATTTTCCATTTATTCGGCACGATGAAGGACAACCTCTATGGTGAACAATTTCCAAACGTGGTTTTGTTAAATGGGGGCTTCATGAAGACTTGGGTTTCCCAGTTGGGAAATGGGTTTTACAGATATCGCAAGTGAATGAAGTCAATTAAGCTAGCAACATTGTGATCGATGTACAAGAACTGCGGATGGTTTTCTAAACATGAATTGTCATGATGCCCAGAATATTTTGTTTTGGATTCCCTCATTGGAATTATAATATGAAAAATATATCCATTGAGCCCCTCATGGGTCACAGGGTGATCACACTAAAAATAGCAAATGGAACCTTCATTTTTAGTTAATTGATGGAAATTAATCATTTCTCCACACTAGCCGTATATAGGCTAAGATATTTGATGGATAGAGTCAACATGAAAAATTCAATGCCATGGCCGGGATTTGAACCACGGATCTACTGGTTTCCGTCCAGTCGCTCTTAACCTTTGAGCTACCATGGCCAACGTGCCTTCCTGACATTAAATTCTCCAGCTGACTCATATATTTCCCCGGTAGACCACTAGGGGCTCTCACATCCGAGATACACCGTTCGTGGCGACTTACTATTGTAAGTACTTAAGTCCCAGGCTTCATCATTTAACTCTATTTTTAGTTAATTGATGGAAATTAATCATTTCTCCACACTAGCCGTATATAGGCTAAGATATTTGATGGATAGAGTCAACATGAAAAATTCAATGCCATGGCCGGGATTTGAACCACGGATCTACTGGTTTCCGTCCAGTCGCTCTTAACCTTTGAGCTACCATGGCCAACGTGCCTTCCTGACATTAAATTCTCCAGCTGACTCATATATTTCCCCGGTAGACCACTAGGGGCTCTCACATCCGAGATACACCGTTCGTGGCGACTTACTATTGTAAGTACTTAAGTCCCAGGCTTCATCATTTAACTCTATTTTTAGTTAATTGATGGAAATTAATCATTTCTCCACACTAGCCGTATATAGGCTAAGATATTTGATGGATAGAGTCAACATGAAAAATTCAATGCCATGGCCGGGATTTGAACCACGGATCTACTGGTTTCCGTCCAGTCGCTCTTAACCTTTGAGCTACCATGGCCAACGTGCCTTCCTGACATTAAATTCTCCAGCTGACTCATATATTTCCCCGGTAGACCACTAGGGGCTCTCACATCCGAGATACACCGTTCGTGGCGACTTACTATTGTAAGTACTTAAGTCCCAGGCTTCATCATTTAACTCTATTTTTAGTTAATTGATGGAAATTAATCATTTCTCCACACTAGCCGTATATAGGCTAAGATATTTGATGGATAGAGTCAACATGAAAAATTCAATGCCATGGCCGGGATTTGAACCACGGATCTACTGGGTCAGGAAGGCACGTTGGCCATGGTAGCTCAAAGGTTAAGAGCGACTGGACGGAAACCAGTAGATCCGTGGTTCAAATCCCGGCCATGGCATTGAATTTTTCATGTTGACTCTATCCATCAAATATCTTAGCCTATATACGGCTAGTGTGGAGAAATGATTAATTTCCATCAATTAACTAAAAATAGAGTTAAATGATGAAGCCTGGGACTTAAGTACTTACAATAGTAAGTCGCCACGAACGGTGTATCTCGGATGTGAGAGCCCCTAGTGGTCTACCGGGGAAATATATGAGTCAGCTGGAGAATTTAATGTCAGGAAGGCACGTTGGCCATGGTAGCTCAAAGGTTAAGAGCGACTGGACGGAAACCAGTAGATCCGTGGTTCAAATCCCGGCCATGGCATTGAATTTTTCAGGTTGACTCTATCCATCAAATATCTTAGCCTATATACGGCTAGTGTGGAGAAATGATTAATTTCCATCAATTAACTAAAAATAGAGTTAAATGATGAAGCCTGGGACTTAAGTACTTACAATAGTAAGTCGCCACGAACGGTGTATCTCGGATGTGAGAGCCCCTAGTGGTCTACCGGGGAAATATATGAGTCAGCTGGAGAATTTAATGTCAGGAAGGCACGTTGGCCATGGTAGCTCAAAGGTTAAGAGCGACTGGACGGAAACCAGTAGATCCGTG
Source organism: Mantis religiosa (assembly GCA_030765055.1). Taxonomy (NCBI): domain Eukaryota; kingdom Metazoa; phylum Arthropoda; class Insecta; order Mantodea; family Mantidae; genus Mantis; species Mantis religiosa. The sequence goes on along the minus strand of CM060947.1, from coordinate 202,750,501 downwards.
GTTCAAATCCCGGCCATGGCATTGAATTTTTCATGTTGACTCTATCCATCAAATATCTTAGCCTATATACGGCTAGTGTGGAGAAATGATTAATTTCCATCAATTAACTAAAAATAGAGTTAAATGATGAAGCCTGGGACTTAAGTACTTACAATAGTAAGTCGCCACGAACGGTGTATCTCGGATGTGAGAGCCCCTAGTGGTCTACCGGGGAAATATATGAGTCAGCTGGAGAATTTAATGTCAGGAAGGCACGTTGGCCATGGTAGCTCAAAGGTTAAGAGCGACTGGACGGAAACCAGTAGATCCGTGGTTCAAATCCCGGCCATGGCATTGAATTTTTCATGTTGACTCTATCCATCAGGAACCTTCATTCCTTAATCTCAGTAATCTAAGTAACTCTTAATAATACAATTTTATTCAAAACTTTTTCTTTGAAGTATAGTAGTAGAAGACTGCTGAATCAATAAATTTGTCACGGTACAATCAAGTGATAACTTTAAAATAATTAATTAAATGAAAATGTAGTTCCGCTAACGTCTTAAGTTTTGATAACGTTTCCGGACAGATTTTTTCAAAGGAGCTTATAAATAATATGGAATAACTGAATTTTGAAAAGCCACAGGAAACCATTAGCGTGACTATATATGTATATAACGGACTATACAGGGTGTTTCAAAACGATACTGAATTAACATATAGAAGCAGTTGCTCAGCTTCTATCTGAAACATATAGATAGATTGTACCGTCAATAGAACCGCATAAAAATGTTCCAGAATGAGTGTGGATTAGGCAGAGACAGGAACACGACGCGTGCCTCACGCTGTCGGAGTTCACTGGTATAGGTCATACGCCATGCCGTGTGCTGTAGCTGTTTGTAAACATACCGGTACACTACACAGTAGCTTGCTACTATTAAGAATTTCTTTGGTTTATGAAACCACAATAAAGAAGCTATTGCTTAGTTATTGCTTATAAGTGTTTAACGTGCTCCAAAATTGGGTTATAGCAGTCCATGATGGCAAATAAGCTGGTGGACATATGCAACTTATACCTTTTAGAGGGAAGTTAATGTTAGTGAGGTTGAGGATAGAAGCATTAAATGATAAAATGTACAGAGAAAAATATCAAAGAATTGTAGATAAAGTTAAAACTAAGTACGTTATGCAATAAGACAAACATTTTTTTCACTGTATTTAATATCTATAAATAAAGCATTTGTAACTGAAAAGGAAGCTGTTGATTTTACAGTAAGTGACTGAAAGCACTGTACAATTAAGATATAGAAAAATGAGCAACGTTGGAGCTGTAAGTCATTATTCGACTTTTTCAAAAGTAACTGTCCTTTGCCTCATAACCTGAAAGCGAGGCTAGTGTCACTGCTAAAGAGCAATGCTTCTGTTTTTGTGGCCAGTGCGTCCCAATAACAACTTTTTGTTGTGGTTCCTGCGCTGCCTAATCACAAAACCATGTTGTTATAATGTTGCATAAAATTATACCTGATAGAATTTCGAAGCTGCGACACCTAAATTCGGAATATTTAAATTATAAACCACGCAACAGCTATAATCGTTCAGTGTCATTTTGAAACAACCTATATATATAACTGTATATAACCTTTCAAGCAAAAGTAAAACACAAGCTTATTCATTGACCAAAAATTTTGGTTCAATAACTCCATCAATATATAACTGCGTATACATAGATTACAGAATTTAGTACTTCATTTCTCCATACGAGAGAAACGGTACTATTTTGGTACTTCTGCCCCTATGAAGGGTACTAAACTCTATGAGACTATCCATAGTTATTTTAGATAAATAATAATTTGAAAAATTTTAGTTTTTTATTGTTATTAGAATGTAAAAGGTGTAAGATATTTCCATTGAAAAGTAAGGTAGATTTGTTTAGAGTTTCATTGATTAGTGAGCTAAAGGTTTGTGAAACTGAGGTTGCATGCTTTATCCCAGAGCGAAATACTTGGATATAATTTCCGTATGCAATATGGAGTACTGATTCAATAATACTTGTATTTAGGATTCTTGGGATGTACCTTTCTCAAGTTATTTAAGAGATATTCATCTGTTACTGTTTGTGTGGGCGAGAACAATGAAATGTGTAGTGTTAAACGCCCGCGTTTACTACTCACGGCACCGCAGGTGATGACACTGATGATACATGAGATGAAGATGGAGCACCGGGTGAATGAGATGGTGAGGGAAACCGGAGATCCCGCAGAAAACCCGCCCCAGCGCCGTGTTGTCCACCGCAAATCTCACGCTACGGTCTCCTGGGATCGAACCAGTCCAACCACTGAGCCACGGCTATTTTTGTGTACCCTATGGTCTGCTACACCCATTTGCTAATTTTGAGCAAATCTGTGAAAAATATTTTTTAAGATATGAATAAGAATGCTGTCGGAGAAGATGAGGTAAAATGTTAAAACGGGAGTCCTACTTTCACAATACTTTTGCTAAGTAAAAATAAATTTTGATTGCTTGAAGAAACTACACTTATGGGAATAGGACGTAAAACTGTTTGATAGGAGGCAATTGGAGAATTTACAGCAAAAACGTCTTCTTGAGGACAAGATTGATAATACCGCGTGGTGATGTCAGAAACATCCACCTTTTTAGTTAAAAAAAAGCGCAATGAGCCTTATGGAGAAGTAATTTTAAAATTTTCCACCATGAACGGGCTTCTTTTTCCAGGACGCTTGTGAATTCCAAATACACGACTTCCTCTTCATTATTTAAGAAGTAGTATAAAAATAACACATTACACAGATCGACTTGGAAAATATTTTAGAAGAGAAGTTTTAAGGATATTAGGTACCAAGGGGCCGTTTTTAAATGTTGAAATTCTGCAAGTACATGATTTCTTTCTTTAGGTCGCTGGATATGGAACAGCAAGCATTCCAATAGGAAGATGAAAATGGGTTGCAGTTGATTTGGAGGATCTTCATTTGGAGTAGAACATTTGGCATAAGATGATCAACTTAAAAAATTATATCAAGATTATTGAAAACGGTTTATTTATTTTTAAGCGTATACAAATATTTTTCGAAAATTAATGCTTAACTAATTTGTCGTTTCTGATAGTGAAAAAAGCAGGACTTAGGTAGGTATATCATTTTGGAAATAATAAGAATAATGTGTCTTTGGTGTATTATTAAAACAGTCTATAGACATTTACAAACTATTTTCATAACATTAATGTCTATTCAACAAATCGACTTCGGAACAGGCGCCATTCCATAGTTAACCTGGGTTTTCTCAGGGCACATGTATCATTTATTTGGCATTGGACAAGTGGAAAGCTTACATTTTAAACATCATAATGCTATGTTACAAAAATAATACTTTAAACATAATTGTGACTGTATAGTATTAGAATTGAGTCTCGTTTGCTATTTTCACCAGCTTTACAATTTCTGGCGATATTTATTTTCAATAGTTTACTTAAGTTCATTTTATACGTACATTTGAGGTGCAAACTAACGCGCTTGTTGCCATTAGAATGGAAAAATGTTGAAGTTATTTTGTTTTTTCTAAAGCAGGCTTTAGCAAAATGTTTATTGTTTCAGTGAACAAAAGTATCTTGTTTTAAAATAATACCTGAAGCTATCCTGGTGACGAATAATCCCAATTTCTTCTTGGGCTGCAAGCCAGGTGAAAAGACGATTACAAATCGACGTTTCGGGAGTGTGGATCGCTCCCATCATCAGAATATTTATTAAATGTTATAACTACAAATGAAATACAACAAAACAAAACAAAAAAACAAAACAACTATAAACAAAGACAAAACAATATCAAAATTTGCATTGCTGAACAAAAGACTGTTTTCAGTAAATTAAATGCCAGGTCAGGAGATGACGTGAGCATAGAAAATTAATTGGGTCAAAGACACGTAACTACATAACTTGATTACCTAACTTTATTGATATTTTCTTCTTTAGTCGACGGATTTCCATTTTTAAGGCGGGTTTCCAAGAGGAACTGAACTGAAACCAGCCTCATTGTTAATCATGCTCCTTTCTGAGGAAATTTCCAAAGCTTCCTTAATTCTCCGCTTCCAGCAACTGTTGCATATTGCCAAGACTGTCGTCTCCCGAAAATTGGCTCTATGGTCGTTATTAAAACAATGCTCTGCCAGCCCAGACTTCTCAGGTTGCATTAAAGAAATGCTTTGTTCATGTTCGACCGAATATGACGTTGAAACCTCGATCAGCAAAGCTAGGAAAGGGAGACCTGTAATACAGCAAGCGTCAGATAAGACTACCACTACAGCGTGCATCTCGTTTACCGGCAACCTCTCTAGCAGAATCAACAGAATTCTCGCCAAATTCATCAGGGCCATCCACAAGCCACCTCCGAAGATTAAACTTCTGTTGAGACCGGTGAAACACAAACTGGACTTCCAGGTTCCGGAAGTGTACAGAATTCCCTGGGAATATGGGACACCGTATATAGGACAAACCGGAGGGACCATGCCCGCCTCGGTAGCGTGGTGGTAGCATGTCTGCCTCATGTTCAAGAGGTACCGAATTCGAATCTCGGTCAGGGTGAGTTACCTGGATAAGGTTTTTTCCTGGGTTTTCCCTTAACCTGAAAGAACGAATGTCGGGTAGCTCTGTGCTCTATGGACCTTCGGCTCGTTCGAGCATCATTTCACCCATTTCATTCATCGTCTGATATGACTTAAAGTTGGAGGACGTAAATTACAAAACGAAACAAAAAAAACCGCAAGGACCATCGCTACCAGAATAAAGATGAACGGAGCATTCGTTTAAGGGTATGTATGACCTAAATTTTCAAATTCTGAACTAATAATGCTAGCTTTTTCAAATTTACACCATAGGTGGAGTATAATGTAAACATGTTACAACCTAAATTTAAACCATTTTTCTCCAGCAGTTTAGAAATTATGATTAATTTTTTATGTTTTTGTTACGTCACTAAAAAAGTCCCTTGCGACAAAATATTTTGAATTTTGGTCTAATATTTTAACCCTATGTTCATAATACACATACGTTTTGAAATTGCTCTGGGCTTTTCTGTGTCTCCTTTAGTTTAGGTCACAAAATTTTTTTAATTTACAAATATTCTTTTTTGTCTAAAAAACTGTAAGTTTTGTGTTTGAAAATTAAAAATATATGCTTATATACATTTCACAACAAAACCTAGGGCAATTTCCATTCCTCATGATATTATGAACCTGTGTAGGAAATTTCATGAATGTAGTACAAAAACTGCATCGCAAGGAGCATTTTACAGGAAGAAAAATGCTGAAAATGTGAACATTGAGAAAACAGGGATTAAAGATTTGATTGCATAACTCACATTAAATTCCACCTGGCTGATAGGTTGGACCCTCAGATTTCTTTTTCTTCTCCTCTGTTGCTGCTTTTTCCACCCTTTTCTTCTTTAAATGTTGCTTTTCTTCTGCACAACTTCGCTTCTTGCTTTGCAGGATACGAGTCTGATCTTGCTGCACTGAAGTTTTCCTTGCTGAGTCTACTACACTTTCACCTCTGATATTTTGCTGCAGCTCCAATGACTTAAGACTACCCATGTTAAACTCACTGATGCTCTTAATAACAGCAAGATCCAATTTTTGTTTTGATATGAAATCTTCCGTTGGGCACTTATTCCGTATGACATGATGCAAAGATTCATTGGCATTCTGTATTTTTCCTGTTTTGCACCTCTCTAGTAATGTTGTAGAAGCCAGCCTCTGATATATTGGCAACATTTTAGGAACTATTTTGTCTGAAAGCCTTATTTTTCTTTTCTTGAATTGAAAATTTAAGAACGGAAAACAGACAAAGAATGTGGATGTAGGCAAAAGAGGGCGTGACTCTGACAGAGTTTAAAGGCCACCGACATTTAAATAAGCATTTAAAAATGGCGTCCGGAGGCAAATTATGCATTTTTCACATTCGGGAATGTCTAAATTATTTTATAGAATTAAAATAAAAAGGTCGTTATTTTCACGATTTTCATGAAATTTTAGTCATACATACCCTTAGTGCAATCTGAGAAGTCTGGGCTGGCAAAGCATTGTTTTGATAACGACCATAGAGTCAACTTTCGGGAGACGACCATCTCGGCAATATGCAACAGTTACTGGAAGCGGAGAATTAAGGAGGCTTTGGCTATTTCTTCTGAAAGGAGCACGCTTAAACGTGATGCTGGATTTCAGTTCAGCTCCTCTTGGAAACCGGCCTTAAAAACCGAAATCCGTCGATTTAAGAAGCAAAGATCAATACAGCTTGATAATCAAGCTAAAAAGTTACGTATCCTTGACCCAATTAATTTTCTATACTCACGCCATCTTCTGAACTGGCATTTAATTTACTAAAAACGGTCTTTTGTTGAGTAATGCGAATTTTGATAGTGTTTTGTCTTTGTTTATATTTATGGTATATCCAGTGTTTCATTTGTGGTTATCACATTTAATAAATCGTCTTTTCACCTGTCTTGCTGCCCCAGAAGAAATTGTGTATATCTTGTTTTATTTACTGCGACTGCATTTAATCAATAACTGTTTTTGCACTGCTGAAGATAACTGGACAAATGCTTCAATAGGATCACTCTAAAAAGGTAATGTCCACATGAGCATTGGATTATTCTCTGCTGTGCATTTTTATTAGTAAAATGCTGCTAATGAAACATGCAGCATGAACACAAGATTGCTGATCCCTTGGGGACGGACAGACTTATTTTCTCGACTGAAATAAAAAAGGATTGTTTCATTTACAAAGCAAATAATAAGTTCGTATTCTGGAGTACACACACCAAACCCGCAACCAACCACAGTCATATGAACTGTTGCTCGTCATTCTGGAAGTAAGTAAATACATTATGCTAATGATGGAGCATGTGGTGTAACATATTTATCTAGAATTATGTGAGTAAGGCACTAATTTGTAATGTGTAATTGGTTTCTAGCTCTACTAGAACGACATTGTTTGCATTGTCTCTTTCCACTTTCCTCTACCAGCAGAGAAGAGATTTCCCGGCACTTTAAAATTCTTTTGTTTCTGGAAATCATAGGTCTTCGTGAATCCGTTACTCTTTCGTTAGCAAACATGCAGATCACAGATGAACCTATTACTCTGTTTTCTTGTTTGTTTCTCTGTTGAACTATGTTGCATTAAACAAAAATTTCACTTCATTCATTAGCTCTACTTGTAATTTACAATGAATCTTCATTATTTTCCACGTATAACACAAAGGCACAGGTTATTTCTGCAATTTGAATGAAATTTCTGAACTAATGCACTCAAATAGCTTTTTCTGCTTTTGTACAAGCTATTCCTACAACGACTTATTCCTCTAGATTTTGTTACTGATAACTAGCGATTCCGGAGAATTTATAAGAATTATCATCATTTCTTATAAGATCAATGAAGTTTTAAGTTACAAATTATTATATTTTTATGTATTTGTTACCTTTACTGTTAATAGCTTCATATTTTACGTATTTAATGGGTGTGTATTTCAACTTCGACACTAGATGAGCAGGAATGTTAGTTACATTGAACATCCGTGCTTTTTCCTTTTAGGATATCTGATGCACAACGCAGGTTTTTCAATCCAACTTTCCTCTACACAACTTCCCCCACTTTATCCCGTACTTTATCTCCAACAGAACCAGGAACAGTTTTGATCCTTTTTTGCATGGCATTAAAGCTCTTGCATTTGTTCATACAGGGGTTTCCAACTGCTTCAGGTGATGCAATAACGTACACAAGAAAGGTGAAGTGCGACTTTAAAATTGCTATATCCCCCTGAATACCAGAAACAATGTAGAAACAATGCATGCAGACTCGTCTTCTAGACTTGAAACAACGTTTTTCACTTCACTAAGTGGTCGTTGTATTCTGCAGCATAGAGCCTTGTCCCCCCAGCGGGTAAGTATAGGTTCGCGAGGTAGAGAAATTTTGAGCGGTTTCTCACGAAAAATCTCTACCTTTGTTGGTACCTTGATGAAAATCGTTTTACTGTATAAATACATTTGTTGAAACTTGGTTACTGTTGTCTGATAAACTCTGTGACGCGGTTAATCCACAGCAAACATGCATGCTGCTGCGTCAGTATATATTAGCAGCACTTTATTCTCATCAGGACTGTTAGGGTACATCACCTTGAGACCATCATTAACGAATTTCGCTAGTTGGTTCTGGCCAGTTGTCTGTAACAGATAAGATGCGCTACTGTGTGAGCATCAGAATTCAACTTCTCAACAATTAAATGAACTACGTAGCGCCCCATACTGTCCGTACTTTTTCAACTGATAGCCAGTCAGTCATATGTGATTCACCTATGTCTGAGCGAAATCTGCTCAAGCCTCTACATATGTACCTTCAACGTAATTTTTTCTTATGGTGGACCCTGAGGAGTATTTCTGTGGCAGTGTTTTTGTAAGAACCCTTTGAAATTTGGATTTTCCAGTGCATTAAATGGGTTGTTTGCTTCGACGATTGCCAGCATAGATCAGCATGAAATCATTTTTATTTTATGAATGGTGTACTGTCTGGGTTAGCAGAGACTGTTTTTTTCTTTTCCGTTCAGGTTAATCTGATGTGCTCCTTGTACATTTTAAGCGTGACCTACTTACACTGGGTTACCTGGTTACCTACACACACAGAAAAAAGTGCGGTAGGTAAATAAATCTGTAGCTTTTACCATTTGTAATATTATTGTATTGTTGAATATTTTGAAATTCCAGCAACCATTTAGTTACGTAAATTCAAAATTTAGTTTTCAGAAACAGTATCTTTGGCACACCTGCGCCAAAGCATATCAAACTGCGATTTAATGGGGAAATTTTGTTCCAATAAATCACGCAGGAAGATAACACTATGGCAATTTATTTAGCAAACGATCGCTCAGTATAAATTTAGAAGAAGAAAAGGTATATATAATATGTACATTTAATTTGCTCACCTGTTTGCAACACGCTTGTTAGAAAATTGTTTCTACTTTCGTGTTGGAGTCTGGAAATTTTTGAAGCCATTGACGTATCAGGAAGCCTTTGAAGTTTTAATTTTCGACATTCATGCTTTTAACACTTAAAACAGAATAAAAATTTTGCCGGGGGAGGAATGACTGACTGAAGATGCACCAAGTAGGAGAGTGGAATGGTGTTATTTCTCTTATCCTGGCAACGGATTCAGTTAGTGTATACTACAGCCTCCGCTCCCAATGTTATATAAGGGCAAACCTCAGACTGACCATGAAAGTTACATGTATAATATAGTTAAAAATTAATACCCACAAAATACGTTTTGGAATTCAAAATATTGAGTTTTGGAAAAAGAATGGATAGATTCTCGGAAAATGAATGGATGTTTTAACCTAAGAGGTTAAACATGCATAATAGGTAAAAGTAGGGTTTATTGTTAAAAATAGACATTTTAGGTGCTATTAAAACTGTAATTTTGGGTGTGTATGTATGTATTTATTCACTGCAATTGGGTACTACCCGGTGGCAGAGTTAAGAATACAGATCAAATTACAAATACTAGATTTACCACAATAAGACAATAAACAATACAAACATGATGTTATTTTACTTTAGTCAGTTAAAACATATCTAATTACTTCTCTATTTACATATTATATACCATTATACTTCAAAAGTTAAACTATAAACCATCTAGATTTTTTCTAAATTTCTTCAGCGACAGGGGACAGCCCTGAAAGACTGCTACAGGCAATTCATTCCATTCTTCAATGTTTCTATTAACAAAAGAAAATTTTCCTACGCGGGTTCTGTATCTTCTACCCTTAATTTTATACCTATGATCGTTTCGTCCATAATAATCCGGATTATCTAACCTTACACAAACTTCCACCCATGCCTTTACACCAGCATTAGCTTTGAATAATGCTACCAACCTATGTTTTTTACGCCTAATTCTTAATTCCTCCCATTTAGTCTCATCTCCTCTTATAGACCCAAAACAATTGCTTCTTTTTATGAATTTTATTGCCCTCTTCTGTGTTTTTTCTAATGGATCATGTCGTGTGAAAAAATGTATTTAAAGCTTTTATATCTCTTAAGGGTTAAAAAGTTTTTACCTAAAATTCAGAGTCTACTGATAACTTTACTGCAGCTTTATGGGGAATATGTGGATACATTAAACTTTAAATGATAATGAAATCATTTAAGATCTAATCACTATGTAATGATTGTAAAATTCCGTTCCCTTAGCATAGCAACGAGATAGAAAACCAATGAACCAAGCAACAACTATAAATTTTATTTTTCATTTACCATTTATTGCAGTTGTGTATTTGTAAATAAATAATATTACGCGGTCTGCTCAATAAAGTTTGATCACAATATATATATATATATATATATATATATATATATATATATATATATATATATATATATATATATATATATATATTGACAACGTACCTTTACTCATCTTCATAATTTTTATGGTCCTTCTCAAAATAGTCTCCCCTGAATGCGATGTACTTGTCCCAACGTTTCTGCCAGTCTTCAAAGACATGCTGGAAGCCATTTTGAGATATCCTTCAAAATCGCCTCCGCAGCCTTCACCACTGCTTCTGATGATGGATAATGCCTCCTACGAAAGCGTTTCTTCAAGTTAGGGAATATAAAAAGGTACATGGGGGTAAATCCGGTCTATAGGGAGGGTAAGGGATGCACTTCACGTTGATTTTTGCAAGATATGCGGCAAAAATTGTCAATATGCGGCCACGCATTATCGTGGTGCAGCCTCCAGCCTGCTTCACCGAAATGAGTTGTTTTGCGCCTGATATGGACTTGCAATGTTTTCAGGATATCCCTGTAGTATTGTCCAATTTCTGATGTGTGTGCAGGTACAAAATGTCGATAAACTATTCCGCGAATATCAAAGAATGAGATGACTATAACTTCCCAGCAGAAACAACCACTTTTGCTTTATTTGGGGGGAGGGGTTGGTGATGAAGGACATGTCTACACTGAGCTTTGCTGTTTGCTGTCAGGATCAAAATGATGTAGCCAAGTTTCATCAGCAGTGATTACATTTGAAAGTAACTCCGGATCTTCCTCCAACATCAACTTTAACTGCATGCAGATATGCATGCGAATGTCCTTTTGTTCGGGAATCAACATTCTTGGAACCCATCGCGCACAAACACGTCTCATGTGTAATGTTTGTCACCAACGTGTGGGTGGCACCCAGTGAGATGTTCAGTATTTCAGAAAGCGATCTTAAGGTAATTCGTCGATCCTCTCTCAGAATGACACCAGCATTGTTGATGTTTTCTTCCGTAAGAGCAGTAACTGGAGCACCGGGTCCATTTTCCTTTGACATTGATTTGTCACCCCTCTTTAAACATTTTAAACCACCATCGAGCTGTGCTGTAGGGAAGAACAGACTCTCCATAGGCCTTCTGTAACATTGTTTAGCCTCAAATGAGGATTTGTTGAGACGAAAGCAGAATTTCAAAGCCGTATATTGTTCCTCGCGTGTTACCTCAATTGCAGCGCTAGGTGATACTGAACATGTGTGAACTTGCCTGGAGTACCGAAAATAAAACTACTTCGGCGTGTTTGTTTCAAATTAAGCTAACAGAATATAACAAGATTGAATTTTACTACGAAAAGTTATGACCGCAACAAAATTATGATCATTCTTTATTGAACAGCCTTCGTATTTAAAGGAACGAAATATAAATATTTCCATATTTAATGAATAAACGAGTTGTATGTTCACTTTCACATGAAGAGAACATGAAGAGGAAATGAAATACTCCATTCCTAGTGGAACGTTCGGGACGTATTACCAAATAATGGGAAGGACATCACAATACCAGAGGTCGAACGTAAGCTTCTACACCCTCGAAGCTTTGAACAAGCACCTTTACACCATATTTCCTGGATACTAGCCATGTAAAAATGTAAATCCAAAAGATTCCAGAAGTTACAACGAGCCCAAGTTTGCCAATCATCAAGAAGCTATGACAACTGTCAGCGTTAAAAAGGAAAAAGCAGTTGCTGTGGAAGTTAAGAATAGCATATCTGTAAGGAATACTAACATTGTTAAGAGAAAGTGGAGAACTGGGTTCCGTGGCCTGGTATCAAGTTAAGTGTACAGGGAATATGTATTGCAATATTTCGTGTGGCATAAGCTTTTTAGTGGACTGGCTAAAACTTGTCGTCTACCCAAAACGTAGTGTCCGTTAGACCAGAGAACGGGATAAACGGAAATTGAAGTACACTTGAAGTTTCTCTTTTTTTTCTGTTCTTGTATCTTGTTTCTGAAAGTGTAACCTTTAGTTTGTATAAATTAACGTCTGCCTCTATTAAAATAATGGGTGGTTATGCAATAATGGAGTTTGACAGAAGCCTTGGCCTGTCCATTTGCCCTACCTTTACCTTAAATGGTAAGGGTTGAAAAGCTTCCTTAGGGTTCTTCTCCCAGAATCATTTAAATGCTACCTTGCACTTCAATACCCTTTGATTAATTATTTAATTTTATCTGTCGGCTATTTAAAAATTCTACGTTTCTCGATTGAAAGATGCCCCTCATGTTCCGTTGAGAACTGTAAGCTGAGAGTGTTTACCAAGTATACCTAGTCCTCGGGGAGCCTTACCACTTCCGATTGCTTATGAGGCGTAGCGACAGACATATCACCGTATGTTGAGCGCGGAATTAACTCTGCACCTTGAAGCATTCCGTGGGAGTTTCTGGCAGGATGAAGGGGTTATCTATCATGTGCCGTGATATACTATGTGTATAATGTTCAACGCCCATACACCTCTAGGGTACGTATCTCATTGTGTAGCGGAGATTGCTTTCCCTTCTCTCCTGGGTAACACGGTTACAGCTTCAAAAGAAAATAATATCTCATTGCACGTTGTAAAAACTCTGTTCTAAGCGTTACATGCTGAATGCCCAGGGATGTAAACTAAACAGAAGCAGATATTATTTCTGATTTCTAGTCTATTCTAGATACATCTGTATCAGATGAGTTTAGTCTTCACTTTGCACTGTGGATACAACACCATCCCTTTGACTATATGAAAAATTGGCTCTACTTTTTCTCTGCTGTAATACAAATAACATAGCCTTGCTTTGGAATTCTTTTACTAAACTGAAACGACCGTTAAGGTCTTTGAATACACTATTTGCCGTTGTTCCTCTTTTGCCTAATAGTTACTAGAATCAGATTTCCTTTCCTTTCATGCAATCGCATTGAATTATTTTATTTTATTTAGAATTCACTTATGCTGGAGAAAGGTTCTAGTGAAAGAAACTTTACCTGGAAATTAAGTTTTATTTCTCCAGTTACCCTGGGTTGTTCAAACGAAACTTACTTTTCCATTTCAGTTAAGTAGAATAAAACCTAACTGGCAATGGCTTCTACTCTTATTTTACAACACCGTGCACTCTCTTCTAATTACTGATAGGGTGGAGAAGGTAAGTATTTAAACAGCAGATCGATAAAATTTGATATATATGTTGCAAAGACTTGTTACACATGTCAATAAAAACATAGTTTCTTATTTAAAATTTAACATTTAAATAATAAGAAGATGTAACACGTAATCAATTTACTTTTAGTTTCAATAGCTGCACTTTTATTTGCAATTAATATTTCAGAGCGCGCTACCTTACCCTCCTGCTGTCGAGCCTCTTAAGAGAGTTTCTTCCCTAAAATTCTGACCATCGATGTAGTCGACTGTACTATACCGAGCAAAGACTGCCAGCGTCGATCTAATAGACGCAATGTCTGTGATGCTCCCTAGCCTATTTTTGAAACATTCTGTAGGTATGCCTTTTATGACAGTGGAAAGAGCAAAACTTCTTCTTTCTAATGGTGTGTTTATTTGTCATTAAAAGGAGTCTTTTGTTACGTAGCTGTTAAATAAAGAATGATCACAACTTGTTTTGAAAACGTACCTCTACTTATCCTCATAATATGATGGTCCTTCTCAAAATTGTCCTCCCTGAATACGATGTACTTGGCAAGGCGTTTCTGCCAAGATTCAAAGACATGCTGGAAACCATTTTTGAGAGATCCTTCAAAATTGCCTCCGCAGCCTTCACCATTGCTTCCGATGATGGATTATGCCAACCACGAAGGCGTTTCTTCAAGTTAGGGAATAGACAAAGTCACATGAGGCTTAATCCGGACTATAGGGAGGTTGAGGGATGCACTTCACGTTAACCTTTGCAAGACATTCAGCAACAACATAGGCAATATGCCGCCGCGCATTATCGTAGTGCAGCAACCAGCCTGCTTCATGGAAATGTAGTCTTTTGCGCCTGATGTGGACTTGCAATGTTTTCAGCACATCTCTGTAGTATTGCCCAGTTACTGATGTGTGTGCAGGTACAGCACGCTGATAAACCATTCCATGAATATCAAAGAATGAGATGGCCATAACCTTCCCAGCAGAAGCAACCACTTCTGCTTTTTGTGGGTTTGGTTATGAAGGAGACTTCCACACTGAGTTTTTCTGTTTGCTCTCAGGATCAAAATGATGTAGCGAAGTTTCATCAGCAGTGATTACGTTTGAAAGAAATTCCGGATCTTCCTCTAACATCAACTTTAACTGCATGTTACCTCCATTGCAAGCGGTAGTCGATACTGAACATGTCTGAACTTGCGTGGTTCTCACAGACGGGAACCAAGAGTACCAACAATGAAACTACTACGCTGTGTTTGTTTCACTTTAAGCTAACGGAATATAATAAGATTGAATTTTAGTGCGAAAAATTATGACCGTAAAAATGATGATCATTCTTTGTTGAACAGTCCTCGTATTTGAAGGTCGGTACTTCCAACCCTCGCCAGTATTGTTTGACCTTATGCTATTCAGATCTGTTTATAGCCTGTAAAAATAGACATGGCAAGTTATTATAGCAATGTTTTGTGCCAGAGAGAGATGACGACAGTCATTTCATATTAAGACAAGTGTGATATGGATACAAACACTCTGACAATGAGGAAAGAGGCTAGAAGTGCTTAATTCTGCGAAATGAGGTTTACCTTTTTAATTAATGTTTTATATTTACTATATTTCTGAACCCATATTTGATTATTATAATTACTTTTTGCTTATATATGTAAGCAGAGAATTCTTAGAATCGCATTATACTGTTATAACTAGTTTTGGAAAACAGCGGCGATAAACGAAGGGCATATGTATTCTTGATGCAAACCACTCTGAAACCTTCGATACTGGCAAATTTAATTTTGCGTATTTTTATGTAAGATAACACAGCTATTAAGATGTGTATATATTTTTTTTCCTTGTAATCGAATACATTTTTGTAGTGCTAAATATAATTCGCGTTATTTCCAAATAAATAAACATTTCACTCCAAATTACAATAAAAAATTGCTACTCCTTGTAGTTATAATGAAACGTACACTGGATGTATATTTTGTATCTGATGATTCTGTTTGTTAATAGATTATTCGACAGAAGTGAACTGGCAAAATTCACTTTCTACATTTTAATTTTAATTTAACATTACAATTGCTATGAATTCTTTTCTGAAATGTAACATTATCATACGTAGCAGGCTGGTACTTTTAACCACTGCGGACATATTTGAGGTTGGCATTTAACTCAAACTATCTCCTAATTTTTTCAGCCATGCATATTTTACAGCAGTCCCTGCTATGGTGACATTGAAAATGGTAGCTATCATAAAACTTTCACGTTGTGGAAGGAGTGGGAATAACTTGAAAATCCAGCGTAGACCTAATGATTAAAACGGATAAGTTGAAAGAAAGATAGGCTAGCCCCGTAGCTCAGGCTTTGGAGCACCTGCCTGCCTTGCGAGGGTTCGATTCCCGGCTGGGATTTGGAAATTTATCTTCAACCAAGACGATTCCCCATCTTCCCTAGAGTCTGGTAGTATGAATGAGAATGTAAATGTGTGCGTGATCTAAAGATGCAACCCAACGTTTACGAGTTATGCAGATATGGTCACTGGAGTAAAAGGCGGGGTAAAGTTGAAAAAAACGGATACTGGCCAGAAGGTGAAGAATACCGCTATGGAATTCCGGGTGATATGCGAAATATTCTTCAAAGATCATAAAACATAATGCTGTAAACAAAAAACCATTAAATTTACGAAACAATTGTACAGTTGTATAGAATTCGAACATATAGTTGATTTGTATGGTTATATTAAAAGCGGAGGCTTGCATACAAAGAAGGTACTACTTCTTATAATTCAACGTTCCGTTTAATCTCGATGAATCAGAAAGCTATGAAAATTCTGTGTTAATTGACGCATAAGTTTAATTTTCTTCCTGCGTTTATAAGAACGTGCACATTCGATATTTGTAGAGTTGTTCCGAGAAATGTATTTTCCTTTTTAACCGTGAATCGTGAATTATTCCATGTGCTTGTGATTTGTCGTAACTAATTGTAATATTTTAGAAAAATATCCGAAGGAGCATTTACACTTAGTAATTGATAAAAATGACTTCTGAAGGTATGCACTTCATCATTCTTACTTACCTTAAAATTTATATCAATTAATTTGATTCATGAGTGGACTAGTTCTTGATCAAACGCACTAATGAGTTGATAAATACACCACTAAGAGAAATTTCAAATAAATAATGAGAAAATCAAATATTTTAGGGATGAAGAAATACTTTTAAATCCTCAAAACTATATTCGCAATTTGATGTTTTTAGTAAACTATTATAAGCTATCTCTCAGGAAAGTATGTGCATTAGTGTATTAGGTCCTAACATTTCTTTATTTTCTTTATTTTTAAACAATTTTCATACGTAGATCGCTTCTTTATATTATTATTATCATCATCGTCGTCGTAATCATCATCATAATAATCATCATCATTATTATTATTGTCATCGTCATCACCAACAGCAGCTGGAGCAGTGGCAGCAATAATGATAGTGTTAGTGGTAATAATAGTGGTAACTATTCCCTAATAACCATTCCAAAAGATGCGGTCGATAACCTTTGATGCAAAAATTCCTTATTTCAGATTGCTGCAGTTGTTTTTCTCCTATCCAAGTATATTTCCGTGAATATCTCGATGTACTCTCCCATGCAGACATGAAGTTTCACAGTGAGTTCAGAGGGCATATCGGCAGTTAAATGCGCAAATGTGGGAACATTGTTCTCTCCATCATTAACAGGCTACAGCAGAAAAAAGGGAGAAGGGTGAAAGAGTTCTAAAAAAACAATTACACAAAATTAGCCGCCATTTTTCTGCTGTCCTCCGCCTCTTGGAGCGAGGAATGGAACATTTTAACTGTCCCCGGAACATAGCTGTAATTTGGAGCCGCGACTGAGTTATTGGGGCATGTGTCACTCCACGCCTCCGTGTGCAGCTTTGTGGCTCCCTCGCTGCAGTTCATTGACTAGACGACGTACGTGCTCTCCCAGGGTTTATATTCATCCATCGCGCCTAGACACGCCCCTGCCCGGTAAAATAATCACTCTCCGTGACCAGTTACTTTGTGAAGTTGGTACTCCTAATGCACCGGAACATTTGCCTGACACCAACATCCGCCCAAACAACACTGGCTCGCATACGAGAAGGAGCTGCTCTCATGGATTAGAGGGCACATCACTAATTTCAACCTGCTCGTTTCCCTCCCTCTCATTTAACAGACAGGTGTTTCAGATAACGTTTTTATCCTGCTTTCTTTACCCTATACTAAGGCAGGAAGCCTTTATATACACTCCATCAGATTTCGTGGAAAATATAAATTCTAAAGCTTCCTGTAACTAAAACCCTCAATCATTTAGGATTTGCGAGGAAACAGAGTGGTTCCTTTGTTATAATAGATTCTTTGACACGCGGAGGCGTGAAAATCGCTTGAGCGGGCGTATTTAACTGAGTTGCGAGCCAGTGACCGTCAGCGTTCGTGATTGAACCACAACATAGTCAACTGTTCCTAGAGCAGATTACATTAGACTGAACAGTTCAGCACTGTAGTTGATATTTGAACCAAGGATATTCGGTTAACCCTATATTTGCTTTAAACAACCGGGATAATGTGTCAACGTACCGTTACCACATTTAATTACCGACTCACGTTTTTTTTCCCGTAAACCATATGACGTTGCAAAATCATTTTTGCTTTCTCTGCTCTCCACATACAGTAAATAGAGACAGTAATATACTGTACTCAAACATGTGTTTGAGTTGCCAATGTTTCGCCGTTCACATGTTTGAAACTCCCTGTATAAACAAACGCATTCTTAGTAAAACTTCATGTATATATCTTTGTGGTGCATATATTTATGTTCTGTCTGTGATCAGCATACCTCAGAAACGATACGTTTAATACACAATATTTTATTAAAATTAAGAAAATCCTTCAAATAAGTAACTTTCTCAAAAGGGGCTCTAATGCTTTCTGCTGAATATAATTTACCTACACTTGTACTTTTCTCAAATGGAAGGTACTTTCGTTTTTTTCCTTTCTTTTTCTTTCTTTTTCTTTTTTCTTTTTTTTTTTTTTTTTTTTTTTGTTATTTTCGTCCTGCAACTTTGTCGTATCGTACGGTGAATGAATTGGGGAAATGATGCTCAAATGAGTCCAGTGTCCATGGAGGTTAAAGTTACCCGACATTCGTCTTGAAGGACAAGGGAAAACCCTGAAAAGCCCTTGTCCAGGTAACCTATCCTGACCGAGATTCGAACTAGGGACCTCTTGAAAGTGATGCAGACATACTACCATCTACGCTATCGAGGCGGCAATTTCGTTCATCGTCCGAAATGTTACATTAAAGAACGTTAATGAAAAATTAAAAGATTGTGAGAACCTCTAGCTCATTTTCAAGTAAATGAAAGTACTGAAGTTTAGAAATCCATTTTGAGTTTTAATTAATACTTGCAGATAATCACTAGACACTGCTCCAGCTCAAGTACCGTGTAAGTTTACGAAGTGAACCACATTCCCGTTCAGTAAATGACTCATAAAAAGTATAAGTTTAATAAGGAAATTTCGTAGTTAAGTCATCATATCAAGAATGAGCTAGCCGTTTGCTTGAAGCGGAACATTTATTCTCTTTGTGTGTCCAGTAACATTCATAAGAAGTTCAAGGTTGACTACCCAAGTGGTATCGCTGAGTTCTGCTGCAGATTTTCCAGTTTCGTCAAGAAATTGACAAATTAATTCACGAAGCTCGAAAAATCTTTCTAACATCTTGTGTCTTGCAGTCACCGGACGCAGAATAAATGAGTACATCTCCATAATTTTCATAAAATTCTCAGACATAGTATTGAAATCATCAATCAGTGTGTGTCTGTTCGTGATTCTCAATACGCTTTACCATTGTTTCCAATACATTGTCAAAGATTACTGAGAAAATCTTGACGAATGAGACACAGGTCTATTGTCGCATTAGAACCACCAGAGTGTTTAAGTTTTCATCTGCGAAAGGTACAAAATCAGATCGTTGGTCACACATTGCGGAAGCTCTATTTGTTGTTGTGGATATCACGTGTTCCCAAGTAGTGCAATAGCATTTACGGAATCCTCAAAATTATGAAAAATACGAGGGCTGTTCAATAAAAAATGATCATAATTTATCTGCGGTCATAATTTTTCGCACTAAAATTCAGTCTTATTATACTCTGTTAGCTTAATGTGAAACAAACATGCCGTAGTAGTTTCATTGTTGGTACTCCTGTTTCCCGCTTGTAAGAACCAGACAATTTCAGACATGTTCAGTATCACCTACCGCTGCAATGGAGGTAATATGCCGTTAAAGTTGGTTTTAGAGCAAGATACGGAGTTTCTTTCAAACGTAATCACTGCTGATGAAACTTGGTTACATCATTTTGATCCTGAGAGCAAACGGCAAAGCTCAGTGTGGAAATCTCCTTCATCACCAACCACCCTAAAAGCAAAAGTGGTTGCTTTGGTGGGAAAGTTATGGTCATCTCATTCTTTGATATTCATGGAATGGTTAACAGCATGTTTTACCTGCACACATATCAGTAACTGGACAATACTACAATGGTGTCCGGGAGATATTTTCTTCTTCTTCTTCTCTTCTTCTTCTTCTTCTTCTTCTTCTTCTTCTTCTTCTTCTTCTTCTTCTTCTTCTTCTTCTTCTTCTTCTTCTTCTTCTTCTTCTTCTTCTTCTTCTTCTTCTTCTTCTTCTTCTTCTTCTTCTTCTTCTTCTTCTTCTTCTTCTTCTTCTTCTTCTTCTTCTTCTTCTTCTTCTTCTTCTTCTTCTTCTTCTTCTTCTTCTTCTTCTTCTTCTTCTTCTTCTCTTCTTCTTCTTCTTCTTCTTCTTCTTCTTCTTCTTCTTCTTCTTCTTCTTCTTCTTCTTCTTCTTCTTCTTCTTCTTCTTCTTCTTTCTTCTTCTTCTTCTTCTTCTTCTTCTTCTTCTTCTTCTTCTTCTTCTTCTTCTTCTTCTTCTTCTTCTTCTTCTTCTTCTTCTTCTTCTTCTTCTTCTTCTTCTTCTTCTTCTTCTTCTTCTTCTTCTTCTTCTTCTTCTTCTTCTTCTTCTTCTTCTTCTTCTTCTTCTTCTTCTTCTTCTTCTTCTTCTTCTTCTTCTTCTTCTTCTTCTTCTTGTTCTTGTTCTTGTTCTTGTTCTTGTTCTTGTTCTTGTTCTTGTTCTTGTTCTTGTTCTTGTTCTTGTTCTTGTTCTTGTTCTTGTTCTTGTTCTTCTTCTTGTTCTTGTTCTTGTTCTTGTTCTTCTTCTTCTTCTTCTTGTTCTTCTTCTTCTTCTTCTTCTTCTTGTTCTTCTTCTTCTTGTTCTTCTTCTTCTTCTTGTTCTTCTTCTTCTTGTTCTTCTTCTTCTTCTTGTTCTTCTTCTTCTTGTTCTTCTTCTTCTTGTTCTTCTTCTTCTTGTTCTTCTTCTTCTTGTTCTTGTTCTTCTTGTTCTTGTTCTTGTTCTTGTTCTTCTTGTTCTTCTTGTTCTTCTTGTTCTTCTTGTTCTTCTTGTTCTTCTTGTTCTTCTTGTTCTTCTTGTTCTTCTTCTTCTTGTTCTTCTTCTTCTTGTTCTTCTTCTTCTTGTTCTTCTTCTTCTTGTTCTTCTTCTTCTTGTTCTTCTTCTTCTTGTTCTTCTTCTTCTTGTTCTTCTTCTTCTTGTTCTTCTTCTCCTTCTTCTCCTCCTTCTTCTCCTCCTTCTTCTCCTCCTTCTTCTCCTTCTCCTTCTTCTCCTCCTTCTTCTCCTTCTCCTTCTTCTCCTTCTCCTTCTTCTCCTTCTTCTCCTTCTCCTTCTTCTCCTTCTCCTTCTTCTCCTTCTCCTTCTTCTCCTTCTCCTTCTTCTCCTTCTCCTTCTTCTCCTTCTCCTTCTTCTCCTTCTCCTTCTTCTCCTTCTCCTTCTTCTCCTTCTTCTTCTTCTACCTCCGGCTTTGGATTGTTTAACCCGTTCCGGCTCCAAATTGGTCTGCCCATCTTTACTTCGGTCTTCCCGGTTTCTTCTACCTTTAGGTTTATAGTTTAAGGCTATTTTAGCATTCTGTTATTATTCATCCTCTGAACATGTTCTTTCCATTGATTTCTATTTCTTTCAATAGTACGGTTTATTTCTTCTAATTTTATTTCTGTTCTAATGTACTTACTACGTTTTTTTAGCAATTTTGGTATATCCAGCTATTGCTCTTATGAATTTCATTCCTGATGGCTGTATTCTCGTACTATTTCTTTTTGATAGTGTCCATGTTTCTGATCCACAGATCAGAGTTGGTGTTGCCATTGGTTTGTATAGTTTTATTATGGAGTCCTTTCTCGCTTTATTTTTTAATGTTCTTTTTATTGTGCCTGTTATATAGTTAAATTTTTTCTGTATTATATCAGCTTCCCCTTTGTACGAGACATTACATCCTAAATACTTTAAGTGTGGTTTCTGCTCAATTATTACGTTATCTAACACTATTTTTGATCATACTAGATTAATTCCTTTAAATGCCATGGTTTCGGATTTATTTGCTGATATTTTCATTCCAAATTCTGTAGCAATTTTATCTAGACTATGCAGCAATTTCTGCAGGTCATCATCATTTGTGGCCATTATTATTTGATAATCTGCATACAACATAGTTTTCAATTTAGCTCCTGATACATTAATGCTTCCATGGAATGGTTATCAGCATGTTGTACCTGCACACACATTAGCAGGTGTCCTGAAAAGATTTCAAGTCCATATCAAGCGCAAAAGACCACATTTCCATGAAGCAGGCTGGATGCTGCACCTCGATAATGCGCTTGCATATTGCCAATGTTGTTGCTCAATATCTTGCAAAATACAACGTGAAGTGCATCCCTCACCCTCCTTATATTCGGGATTTAGTCCCATGTGACTTTTTTCTATTCCCATACTTGAAGAAACACCTTCGTGGGAGGCATAATCCATCATCAGAAGCAGTGGTGAAGGCTGCGGAGGCGATTTTGAAGGATCTCTCAAAAAATGTTTTCCAACATGTCTTTGAAAACTGGCAGAAACGCTGGGTCAAGTGCATCGCATTCATAGGAGACTATTTTGTGAAAGACTATCAAAATTATGAGGATGTGTAAAGGTACGTTGTCAAAAAATTGAGACAAAAGGTAAAAATTCTTTGGTAACTTGGATTCTTCTCATTTTACCACAGACAAATGTAGTAGACTCATGGTGCTCAAGAATACGACACGATCTGTGTTGCCTTCTTTATGAGCTGATATTGTACTATTCACTTCATGATTAAACTAATATCGCAACTGAAATATTCATAGCAATAAACCGGAACCAGTAGCCAATTAATAATGCATTCTGTTTCATCCACTAGGAATCTATTCATAGCTAAATAAATTAGACTATATTTCGCATATGGAACAAATTATGGACCTAGTTTCACTTTACCTGTGAACAGTTTAGATGTGATGGCAGTCTAATTAGAAAATTGACTGCGTGTCCTGGATGTTTCTGATGCACCGAGCAACTGAGAGTTAGATGACTTTCTTGTTGATGCACTTAATTTCGACACAATATTTCTATGTCGTGTATTATTTTATAAAACCACCCCAGTAAACTGTTTTTCTGATACTGTGATATTATATGGGAGTTTGTAATTCAGGTACAGTATTGTCTCATTAAACATTATACTTCTGTAAATTATAAATAAATCCATATATTGACAATCTAAGTTTTTATTTTCATGTAGTTGTAAACATGCAAACAAACAAATCAGTAATAAAATATTATGAACTTCAATCTACTTTGATGATACTACAGCATTGAACCCCAGAAACCTTCAAATGCGATCTTCACAAATAAGATCATTGCGAACACTTTTGTGTTTAATCTTAACAACGCATTATATTATGCCATATAACATACAGGTTGTTTCAAAAGGACAACGAACGATTATAGCCGTTACGTAGTTTATAACCTAACTAGTCCGAATTTCGGTTTCGTAATTTCGAAATTCTCGTAGGCATAATTTTCTGCAGCATTACATGATTTTGTGATTAGGCAGAGTAGGAAGCACTGGTGTGCGAACCTCAAAAGTTGTTGGTACGCACCAGACACGAAAACAAAAGCATTGCTCCTTGCTAATTATCAGTGACCCCAGCCAACCTTTCAGGTAATGGGGCAAATGGCAGTTATTTGTGCAAAAGTGGACTAATAACTCTGACAGTTGCCCGGTTGCTCTTCAGCGTACAGCTACACATTCCGTCCTAACAGTGAGGATTTTGCGCGTACTTAGATAGCAAATAAAAGCAATATGCGAACGCTGAAATGGAGGATATGGTTTTGATGGATGGAAGAGCTGAAGGGAGCTCAACGAATGCACGATTAATTTAGCTCCATTAAAAATATGAATTGTAAAAGTAGTTACATCAATGATAACATTTATTTGTTTAATTTCAGAGCAATTTGTAAAGATCTTAATTATACAATACTTTCATCCACTTACTATAAATATCAACAGCTTCTTTTCAATTACAAATGCTTTATTCGGTATTATAAAACACGTGAAATAAAATAAAATGCTCATCCCATTATTGGTTAATGTATCTACAATTCTTTGATGCTGTTTTCTCTTCTGTTTATCATTTAATGCTTCCCTCTTCAACCTAACTAACGTTAACTTCCCTCTGAAAGGTATCAGTTGCATATGTCCACCAGCTTATTTGCCATCATGGACTGCTATAAGGGAATTTCGTAACACATTAAACACTCATGAGCAATAATTAAGCAATAATTTATTTATTGCAGTTTCATAAGCCAACGAATTTCCCAGTAGTAGCGAGCTACTGCGGAGTATGCCGGTATGTTTATAAACAGTTACAGCACGCGACACAGCGTGTAACTCCGACAGCGTGAGGCAGGCATCATTATTTCTATCGCTGCCTAATCCACACTCATTCTGGAGCATTTGTATGCAGCTCTATTGGCGGTAAAACTATCCATATGTGTCACATATAAGCTGCTCCACTACTTCTACATGTTCTTTTGGTGTCGTTCTGAAACACCCTGTATAAGGACTGCGAAATGATTCTACAACAAAATTGTAAGAATTTGCCTAATGCTCACAATTGTGCCCTTTAAATTATACCATTATAGAAGGATACGTTAGTTTTAGTGAGCTAACAACCAACTGAAAACAACAAACAATCCTCCAAACTACTGCATACCTTTAAGCGGGTTCAATTCGTCCTTATATGTCATTGGTCCCTCCCAAACGACTAGCGCTCTACGAGCTGTCATCGCCCTTGGCTTCTCCTAACAGGAGTTCGCGCTGGAGGGCGCTATCTTTGCATCCCTCTCAACTAACTCAGTTCTTTTAGGAGCCGTTGCATTTATCTTCATCCCATTGCCCAGCTTCCCCCATTACTATTTCTTGCACCAATTGCCTTATCTCCCTAAACTCCTTACATTCTTTGGTGCGTATTTTGTTCTTACAGTATTAACATTAATTTCGGAAAAGCATACTAGTATAGAAAATTTCTATTGATTATTAAACCATCGGAGGTACTTGCCCTAGTTTGGCCAAACTTACTCCTCTGGGTAAACATTTTAGCATCCGAAAACATTTATAAAAAACAGTATGTGCACGTGTAAACATTTACAACCCTTTCCCATTCCCCAGATTTCAATTGGCATCCAACATCTTTGATTTCATCACTGATTCGCATAATCTTTCTTCCAATTTCACTGATAATGTAGGTTGATACCGTCCCTGTTAGGCATAGCATTGTCATAATAACCGCGAAAGTCTTATTAAATGAATAATTAATGGCGGATAGATACCACAATATGAATTAAACAAAGTTATAACAAATATAGAGGATAATGATTAAATATACAAGTGCAGATACTAAACAGGCAAACCCGATATATATTGAAAGCATGAACCCAACGTGTTAAAGGAGAGAGTAAAATGAACACTTTCCCTCACAGGTAGTTTCTTTGTGTTTCTTGCCGACAAAGGTGGCATTATCCAAGGATAGACCCTCGTTGCCAGCCCATGTTTTGGTCCGCACATGATACGTGATGAGAGAATAGGCACCAGGATTTAAGATACACATTTTCAAACATGCTTATGCATTAATTAGCTGGTCTGTGGGAATGTGAAAGTTGCATAGAATACATGCTTCAGACACTAGAAATTGCTATTAGATTTAAGAGTAGGAATGAAACACGACCTATAAGGAAAAAGCAACAGGTCACATGACCTCTAAAGAGTCCAAAATTCGGCGAAAGGAAGGGCAAATTGGTGCAATGGCGACGTTCGATGGTTGCTAGAAAACCCTCTGTTTCGGCGAGTGAAGGGGGCAACAAGTACTGAAAGTCCGTGTTCGCGGATGGTCGGAGTAACACACATTATGTGGTTATCGAACACCCTGTGCTAGCGAATGAGAGAAACTGCACACATTAAAACATCATTAAGATTTCACCAAACTCCATTTTTGTTTAATAATCCTCCGAAAATACTACGTTGTGCGAAGTAATTCACTACCGACGTTCAGGAACAACGCGTACACAGATACATATAAGTCGTGTCATGCGCACAGCAACGGGCAAATCTCAAATCTCGCGCCTAATGTGCGAATAACATCAAGTCAACAGTGGCGAATGGAGAGGACTACTTGTAACAATAAACTTGACATTCAACGGTCGTGGTGTCTTCTATGTGATAATACCCACACACTGTCAGGACGCACCCACTCCCTGAAACTCAAACGAGAGAATTTATGCGTACTTAATGGGCAATGACCGCCTCAAGGTATTTTGAATATCAGATTTTATAACTAATTCTCCTTGCCCTAGGCCAACTTAATTATAGTACAACATTGAATTAAATTGACGCAAGTTAAATCTCTGTTTTGGTTTAGTCAAAGGTTAATTTTTCAATACGTATATTGGTCTAAATTTCAGCCTTTCATACTTCATTTAATGCAGGAATACAATAATTATAAATATGGTCAGATCAGAATTTTTTTAAATACAGTTTCTGCATGGTAAAGAAGATATATTAAGAGATCCGTTATATCTCGTTAAAATTAAAATAATTCGACTTTCTTTATTTAATACTCTATTTTGGAAATTTTCCTCTAAAGTACTATTTTACTGTCACATTCTTGAAATCATTTTCTGTTAAAATACGTACATCATTCCTTAATTTTTCTTGCTAGAAAAACTAAGAAAAATTGGTAAATAGAAGAGCTTCCTGTTCATTAAATTCCAACAATAAGATTCATTAAAGCTGCATATTAATGGAAACAGCGAGATGGTTCTCCCGTATGAAGCCTGCTTTATTTCTGGTTCAATTTCTGTTGGGTCTGAATTCTGAAACTGTCGCCTTGAATTCTTTCACGCTTTTTCCTGATCAGTAGTAAATGCTGATGTGGCTATATATCGCGAAATCTACTGTCCTTCATTTCCTGTAATTTAATTTCTGTTTCACGGTCGAACCCAGAAAGGTTGCACTGCGTTAATGTGTGCAACTGCGATATGCTCGGTGCGATGCCCGTGATCGAGCTTCCGGAATCATTTTTTCAGGCTTTCTCATGTTGCTAGACAAAAGCTGGAAAGGTTCATTACATCTTCAATACAGTTCAATTCTTTCTTAACTTAATTTCTTCCTTAACTTAATTTCTCCATTCACGTTACCTTCATCCGACTTGACTGTTTAGGGCTGCAAATGTCAGCGAGAATTTTAGAGTTGCATGGAAGGGAAAAGGGATGCTCTATGTAAATTTTTCTCTTATCAATAGAGGGTGGCCTATAGTCCCTGTTTCTACCCCGTCCCCCGCAATGGGATATCCTAATTCTGCATGACGGGAGAGCTTATACAAGCTGTTGCCCGTCACCTCACCACTCACTTAGTACCAAAAATGTTTCACGTGTGTCGAGATGCTAAAGTCTTCTCTCCAAACTTCGTCATACTTCATAATTCATTCACGGTTGAAGGTTCAGGTGAGTGGGCTGGGCGAGAGTTATGGTGGTAGAGTTTATGTTGAGGAACCGTCTATCCTACTATTACTCAATGCTTCTCACTCAATTTAAAAAGGGCCTATATATTACAGCTCCTTTCTATACACTTTATTGAGTGAGAGGTTGTTGGATAAAATTGTTTTCTGAGGTTTCCTATAATTTAACTTTATAATTCTATATGGTTTATGTTTACAGGAAAAGTTCTGAATGCACTCTAAATGTATTTATTTGAAATAAACTTTCAACATATTTAAATAGTTTTTATGTTTATTTTTCTTGTAAAAGTGTGACAGAATGAAGTAATAAAACACAAACACAAAGTGCCCTATTAACGTTGCATTACACAGAAATAAAAATAAAATTTTATCTGCATTATACAAAAGCTATGCCTGTTTTATAGCCATTCAAACCATTGACAGCTTTTTAAGGAGGAGGAGAACACAAATTTTATTCCCGTTTAAAAGCATTCAATCACATCACATTTCAAAGGTTATCAGATATTTGTATTGCCAAAATTGATATTTTTTACACTTTGCTTCTTGCACAAATACATTAATTTGCATAGAGCTACAATACCTAATGTTGCAGGCATCCATCACTGCAGGAATAATGGACAAGAAGAGAAGGAAATACGCTGTATTTCATACCTTGTATGAATTATTAGCATAACAGATGCTTCATGAATACATTCCCATCTGTCATCGCTTTCAATTATGTCAATAGTGTGCTGTGCATGTTGCAATTTGAACAAGCGTTAGTTCTAGGCAATTATTTGCAATGTTGCTGTATCTTCGTGATAGAGGATTGTTGGGTGAAATATTTAACAGTTGCAGAACTCTGCATGCAGTTGCTCCATAAATTGTTTGTCTTTGACCCGAGCTAGTAATTTGGCTGTATTACTTAACAAGTCCGATGTAAGCGAAATTACTGTCCTCTGTATTGGAATATTTGAAACTTCATTCGGTATATACCAAGCGCGTATTATAAATATTGTATATTTTACAGACTATGTGAACGAATTCGATTGTACTTATAAGCCGAGACAGTGCAGGTAAAGTTACGTTTAAAAGTTGCATTTCGACAAAACTTCCACAAAAACAATTTTTCAGTTCCCTGCCTCATGCTGGGAGGCCGACTCCCTAGATTCTTTCAGTTTTTATCTCAACGCAGCACCTTTTTTAACTGTTACTTACGCTGAAAAGTGTGAATTTCCCTCGCTATTTTCATAACATCACTGTGATAATATTATCCATGGAATAATTAGCTCATATCTTTAACATTAACGTTATTTGGAAAGAGAATTAGGAATGTAAATTTTTCAATATTAGACACAATAAGAGTTTCGTATACGGTCTGAACAAGATTTGGAAAGGATTCTATTTTTTTGGAATTTAACATTTCATTTCCTGCATTGCAAGTTTGAATACGTTTGTGTTAACCTGTTGGTTCACATTGCTAGATGAAGGGATAGAGTCAGTGAACTGATTTGAGTACTCCCTGCTATGTCGACAAAACAAAAGAACATTTAGACAACTTATCTCAGCCATGTAAATACGGAAGTAGGAAATACCAAGGGCAAAGCAGGAAGTAGGAAATTTAGCATGGAAACCGCTAAAATGACCCAGCGGTCATGGGAAATGTTGACATTTTAACTGGCGGTCATTTTTGCGGATTCTCGGTTTAAGTGATAGAAGTCAGTAAGTGCGAAGTCTCATCAAAAAGGCTGGATAGTGGATAGTGATTCTATATAACCATATTACTCTGAATACATTCAAGTCGAAACAGTGGAGGAAGAGGGTTAGCGCTAGACTACATCCTTCATATAGCAATTTGTTCAGACACCTACGTAACCCTGAACCAAAGGTACAGTACACTATATATATAATTTTTCAATTGCCTCCCTGATCTCTTCAAGATGAGGGAGCGCTTTCTTCTGCTGTACCAATTGTAGAATACATTTGTTAATGTGATTTGGCGGTGAGTGTTATCATTAATTCTCCTCATGCCTTTACCCCCTGTCAGTTACATCTACCATCTCTATCCCCATCATTTCAGTAGCTACGTCCCTAGCTATGGCTTAGGATTGTAAGCCCTTCATCTCCCTTAAAATCCTGGTTGCAACAATAGTTTTATATGAAATAAGTTCAAGCTTAAAAGCTTTAATATTTACGATATGCTGATAGAAAGCTTGTTGTTGATGTTGACAGAAAGGTGCACAGTTTGAATTCAGGTATAGTATGGGATTTCTCTGCCAACAGGAGATGTCATTAAAACTCAGCGTTATAAACGTCTACGGTTCAAGTTGCTCCAGAAATATCCTTCCTAGTAAGGTTTCTCCAGTTTTCGTCAGTTTTCATAATTGCCAGATCTCTAGGAGATAATCTAAACTTAGGCGTGGAAGTTTCCTTCCCAAATGTACTCTTCCAGCTACCATTTTATCTCATGCATCAAAATGTAAAGGCCTGTGGTGGCGTGTTTGTTAAAATGGAGATTAAAGACGATTAAGATTAAGAGCAAGTTTCTCTTGATTCCGCTATATGAATCCATTTGTCCGGTAGTAACTGACGGGCTCGCCGTTTCTTTCTTGGATAATAATAACGTTACAAGCTAATGCGGAGTCAAAGGAAAGGTCACTTGAATGCGTAAATATTTTGTAAAATACGATCAAATTGTGTAGAAGACAATCCATTTCATCAGTGTTATCAGCAGTGGCCTCGAGTGGCAAGTCATCCTAAAGGGCCATTTGCCGTGCTTAGAGTAAAGAGGGCCAATACTTTAGGAACCGATTTAATACAGGTTTTCGCGTGATGTTACGTCGAAGATAACAGATATGATGGCTCAGACTCACCTATTACCCGCAGGTACTTAAAATCCGAAATTACTTGAAATTAATCCAAGTAACTATTATTCTTAATTCCAAAGAGCTAAGGTTTTTTATTTCAAAGATAGCAGGATTTTACAGCTACGCTTTCTAGCAACATTACCTGTTGCTAGAAATTCATATCATAAGAATAGTTAAAAATATTTGTAATTATGATTTTATTCATTTGTTTTTAATTTATTTTTACCTTTTTTCATCTGGGATTAAAGTTCTAAAATGTGTCTCCTTTTCAGAAACATGTACGTCAATAATTTTAGGTACTTCACAGTTTGAAAATCACTGTTCTAAGGGTTAGGATAAGTTCAGTAATCTGTAAAAGGGAGCCAAACCTTCAGAAACCTGTAACAAGAAGATCATTAAATCTGAATTACAATGTAAAATAGTTTTATATTGATGACTGACGCACTGTCCTCTTCGTATATCAAACGTACATGTGTAATGTGTATACTCTCCTTATTACAAGACATTGCAATTTTACAAGCAAATAAAAAGGAATTGAGGACGAGTAGCATATGCACATTACTGCAATAGGAAAGAGAGAGAAGGGTTAGCATGGATGAGAACAGGAATAGTATTTCTAAGAGGCATAAGAGGTAGGGAAAAGGGAATTTGTGAATTGTGTGGGGGGAAAAGAAAGCATAGAACACTATGTAACAGAATGCGAGGAGGTTGCAATATGGAGAAAAAATGTTTGGGAAGAAAAATGGGAGAAAGTAGAGAAGAGGATAGTAGTTATAAGAATGTTAACGGGCAGCGAGGAAAAGAACGTAAGAAATATTGGTGAGTTCTTGCAGAAAGCAAAAGAAAAATGGGCCAGAAATGTAAAAAAAAAAATTATAAGAAAGGAAGAGGAGGGGGAATAAAGGGACAAATTATGTAATCAAGGAGATATGGAGGTTAAGAGCTACCTGGCAGAGCAAAAGGCCAGGGTGTCATGCAAGCCAAGGTAGCAACAAGGTAAAGACAAATAAATGTAGCCAAAAGTTGTAAATTTTAAAGTTTTGGAATATGCACAATGATATTACATTAAAATAATTCTGATGGAAAAGTGTTCATATTCCATACGTACTGTAAGCAAATTTTACCGGTGGACACGGACAAGCTGTAAGTGAAACAAGCAGGTGATGACTGATGTCTTACGTAATTATGTGTGTGAGCCACTACGGCCCAGAGTTGCTCTGAACCTTGACATCACTACGTTACATGAGAAAATTGACGTGATAACAGTTCGTAAACTGTGACGTATGTATCAAAAGTGCTTTCGCGAGTCGTCGTGTTCCACTTCAACACAAACGGAGTAAGTGATGTTAAGTGCCCCTTCTGTAGTTCATCTTTCTCAAACTAGCACAATCTTGTCGCAAGCATATGGGAAACGTGAGACAGAGAAACCGGAACTACCTGAATACCATGAATCTCTTCCACAATGAGCATACTAACAACGTTCCGTCAAAGTATCTCTCTCCTTCTCGCCTCCGATATGTTTACATCAGGTTTGTTTGATTGTGAGAGAGAGTATAGTATTTGTGACGATGTATCGCTCTCTGTTGAAGAGCAAGATTTCCTGTGAAATAATACTGGATTAGCAATTCCTTTAAAACATATCAGCTGAGGATTTGGGAACTGTTCGTTGGCTGACAAAGAGCGTCAGAACGCTACACACAAATATTAGTGAGGAAGCAGGAAAACATACGTACCAGTATCGTGCCCACTTCTTTCGACTCTACTGAGACAAATGAATTACACTGAACTGTATCGAGCATTATTATGAACCCGTTAGACCAAGAGGAACTGTTGGGACAGTTTTTCCAATGAACATCGGTGAGGAAGCATAACTTCCCAAGACACAGCAATTTCGAAATAATTGTGGATCCAAAAGTCACAGGACTTGACTTTGCCTAATTTTCCTGTCAGGTAACCTTAAACGATAGATCTAAAAGCTATGATTTAGGGCTGAACAAGTGTTGACAAACGAATGCTGACTGCTGACGTTATCCAGCCAATTTTCCAAATTTGCAGCCAATTTTACAAATTTTCACTGTGTTGAACAGTGTTGAAATGTTGTAACAGTGTTGATCAATTTGCAGCAACTATTGTGCTATACGTTCATTTCTCACATATAAAACTATACCATGTTCAAATTTCGTAACAATTACTCAATATTTAACATCAGTAGGCACACTTTTCTTGAGCCATTTTTGGGATGAAACATCCCAAATAGCGCTTCATAAAATGGTGTGGTCTGCGCCGACACAAAGCCTGGGATATGTTAATCATATACTTGAACACTCATAAAAATTTTTGTAGCTGAAATATTGGAAAATGCTTCCTGGATACTAAATTCTTATTTGTTGATCATATTATATTTGTTGTAGCTACAAGCATTTATGCCTTAGTATTTTTAACAGACGATGTGGAGGGCGAGTAGACCGGTAAATTATTCACTCATTAAAAACGCAATGTGCAACATTTTCACAGTTGCAGCTTTAGAGCAGTTTTCTTCTGGTCAAACCTGGCACCCGAATGTTTGCAATTATCAAACAACCTATAAATAGATTACTTGTTTGTAACGATTAACACCAGTAAATTCCTGTATACATACAAGCTGATGTTCCGCATAGGAGCTAAACGCAGTAAACGCTTGCTATTATC
Organism: Mantis religiosa; assembly: GCA_030765055.1. Lineage (NCBI taxonomy): Eukaryota > Metazoa > Arthropoda > Insecta > Mantodea > Mantidae > Mantis > Mantis religiosa. The sequence goes on along the minus strand of CM060947.1, from coordinate 202,717,538 downwards.
CAGATAGCCCCTGTAACTACAATCAAGACCGTAATTATAATTAAGAAATAGCTTCAAATTGCATTATTCTCACTATACAATGCCAAATAGCGTTAAACTGAACCACAGTTTGTATATTTTGTAGAATGTGAACAAGTAGCGTGGGTTTGAAAATCACAGAGCAATATTCTCTTTAAAAGTCTTGCTTTACCTAATGTATCGTGCAACAAAATGAGTACATGTGATCTTAAAAGTAGTTACTTGATTAAAAAGAAATAGCTAGAATTCTAGGACTTTATAGGAATAGTTTATAAAAAGCGAGTAGTGGAAGTTACATGGATATAACACACAGTATTGTTTAAGTTTATTTCAATTGTAAAATCATCGAAAAATAGAGAAAACCTATTTAATCACCTTCTTGAGGCTAAAACGTTCAGAGATTAAGGTGAACATTGGTACATAGTTCAGCACATTCTTAGGATTAATTGTTTACTTTTTGATTTAGCATCTTCATTTTCTGTATTAAAGTAAATAAAATTGTAAAACTAATCCTTGTTTCACATTAGCTAGCCCCGTATCTCTTAACGGTCACGTGACCTTATCACCTCTCATTGGCTGCTGTTGCAGTATAGACTGTTGTGCGGTAAAAATTAGTTCGTTATTTAACATGGTGATATATCTCTATATGTGGAAACGTAGAGTCAGACTGAAAAATTCAATGCCATAGCCGGGATTTGAACCACGGATCTTCTGGTTTCCGTCCAGCCGCACTACCATTGTGCTACTATGGCCAACGTGCCGATATGACATTAAATTCTCCAACTGACTCGTATTTTCCCGGTAAACCACTTAGGAGTTCTCATAAACGCATGAGACAACTACCTTAATGGCGACTTACTACATGTAAGTACTTTAAGGCCCGGGCTTTATAGTTAACCACTATTAGGTTAATTAATGGAAATTAATTATTCTTTCACACTGGCCGTGTGTAGGCTAAATTGTGGAAACGTAGAGTCAGACTGAAAAATTCAATGCCATAGCCGGGATTTGAACCACGGATCTTCTGGTTTCCGTCCAGCCGCACTACCATTGTGCTACTATGGCCAACGTGCCGATATGACATTAAATTCTCCAACTGACTCGTATTTTCCCGGTAAACCACTTAGGAGTTCTCATAAACGCATGAGACAACTACCTTAATGGCGACTTACTACATGTAAGTACTTTAAGGCCCGGGCTTTATAGTTAACCACTATTAGGTTAATTAATGGAAATTAATTATTCTTTCACACTGGCCGTGTGTAGGCTAAATTGTGGAAACGTAGAGTCAGACTGAAAAATTCAATGCCATAGCCGGGATTTGAACCACGGATCTTCTGGTTTCCGTCCAGCCGCACTACCATTGTGCTACTATGGCCAACGTGCCGATATGACATTAAATTCTCCAACTGACTCGTATTTTCCCGGTAAACCACTTAGGAGTTCTCATAAACGCATGAGACAACTACCTTAATGGCGACTTACTACATGTAAGTACTTTAAGGCCCGGGCTTTATAGTTAACCACTATTAGGTTAATTAATGGAAATTAATTATTCTTTCACACTGGCCGTGTGTAGGCTAAATTGTGGAAACGTAGAGTCAGACTGAAAAATTCAATGCCATAGCCGGGATTTGAACCACGGATCTTCTGGTTTCCGTCCAGCCGCACTACCATTGTGCTACTATGGCCAACGTGCCGATATGACATTAAATTCTCCAACTGACTCGTATTTTCCCGGTAAACCACTTAGGAGTTCTCATAAACGCATGAGACAACTACCTTAATGGCGACTTACTACATGTAGGTACTTTAAGGCCCGGGCTTTATAGTTAACCACTCTTAGGTTAATTAATGGAAATTAATTATTCTTTCACACTGGCCGTGTGTAGGCTAAATTGTGGAAACGTAGAGTCAGACTGAAAAATTCAATGCCATAGCCGGGATTTGAACCACGGATCTTCTGGTTTCCGTCCAGCCGCACTACCATTGTGCTACTATGGCCAACGTGCCGATATGACATTAAATTCTCCAACTGACTCGTATATGACTCGTACGTGTCATATCGGCACGTTGGCCATAGTAGCACAATGGTAGTGCGGCTGGACGGAAACCAGAAGATCCGTGGTTCAAATCCCGGCTATGGCATTGAATTTTTCAGTCTGACTCTACGTTTCCACAATTTAGCCTACACACGGCCAGTGTGAAAGAATAATTAATTTCCATTAATTAACCTAATAGTGGTTAACTATAAAGCCCGGGCCTTAAAGTACTTACATGTAGTAAGTCGCCATTAAGGTAGTTGTCTCATGCGTTTATGAGAACTCCTAAGTGGTTTACCGGGAAAATACGAGTCAGTTGGAGAATTTAATGTCATATCGGCACGTTGGCCATAGTAGCACAATGGTAGTGCGGCTGGACGGAAACCAGAAGATCCGTGGTTCAAATCCCGGCTATGGCATTGAATTTTTCAGTCTGACTCTACGTTTCCACAATTTAGCCTACACACGGCCAGTGTGAAAGAATAATTAATTTCCATTAATTAACCTAATAGTGGTTAACTATAAAGCCCGGGCCTTAAAGTACTTACATGTAGTAAGTCGCCATTAAGGTAGTTGTCTCATGCGTTTATGAGAACTCCTAAGTGGTTTACCGGGAAAATACGAGTCAGTTGGAGAATTTAATGTCATATCGGCACGTTGGCCATAGTAGCACAATGGTAGTGCGGCTGGACGGAAACCAGAAGATCCGTGGTTCAAATCCCGGCTATGGCATTGAATTTTTCAGTCTGACTCTACGTTTCCACAATTTAGCCTACACACGGCCAGTGTGAAAGAATAATTAATTTCCATTAATTAACCCAATAGTGGTTAACTATAAAGCCCGGGCCTTAAAGTACTTACATGTAGTAAGTCGCCATTAAGGTAGTTGTCTCATGCGTTTATGAGAACTCCTAAGTGGTTTACCGGGAAAATACGAGTCAGTTGGAGAATTTAATGTCATATCGGCACGTTGGCCATAGTAGCACAATGGTAGTGCGGCTGGACGGAAACCAGAAGATCCGTGGTTCAAATCCCGGCTATGGCATTGAATTTTTCAGTCTGACTCTACGTTTCCACAATTTAGCCTACACACGGCCAGTGTGAAAGAATAATTAATTTCCATTAATTAACCTAATAGTGGTTAACTATAAAGCCCGGGCCTTAAAGTACTTACATGTAGTAAGTCGCCATTAAGGTAGTTGTCTCATGCGTTTATGAGAACTCCTAAGTGGTTTACCGGGAAAATACGAGTCAGTTGGAGAATTTAATGTCATATCGGCACGTTGGCCATAGTAGCACAATGGTAGTGCGGCTGGACGGAAACCAGAAGATCCGTGGTTCAAATCCCGGCTATGGCATTGAATTTTTCAGTCTGACTCTACGTTTCCACAATTTAGCCTACACACGGCCAGTGTGAAAGAATAATTAATTTCTATCTCTATATGTTGGAAGAGAATTGTTAAATTTATATTTTCGTAACAGTTTTAATTAAACATATTATGCACAGAGTTGATTTATCTGAAATGCATGTTAATTCTTAAACGAAGTAAAGATGAAGTTCCTTTGCTCTCAAGCACATGACACGATAGCACGTGATTTAGCGGTAGTGATGACATATTTGTTTTTATGACTTTCATCACTGACTTTGTTTTGAAGGCGTGTTGTGCCGAGTGCGTGATCGTTTATTGCGCGTGTACTTATTATATGTATAATGGCAGAGTCTACCGCCAGTTTTTCGCTGAAGCATCGCATGGGAAAACCTGTACAAAGGGCGAGAAAAGAATTGTGTTGCATGTGTTTAATGCACTCACAGAGAAGAATCCGTCTTTGTCAGTGAGAGAAGACGAACAGCTGTGCTCTGAACTTACAGGTGTGAGTGTTAGATCCGTAGGAACATCGCGACATGAAATTGAGACAACAGGAAAACTTACCCTTCCAAGGGCGATACTGCTGTGTGGCGAAGACGTTATTTAAGGACAATCAGATTGTACTGAGATACAAATCGCAAAATATACTACCTTGGCGAGATTTGGGTGAATGAAGGACACACGACAAGTATGGCGTGACACGACTTTTAAGACTGAAAGACAAGCATTTTTGCAAGGTGTGTGTGCTGGTTTACAAAATTCCAGTGGATAAGGCCGAAGGTCTTTCATTATAAACTTGTTTCAGTTTCATTGCTCATTTATTCAGTTTCAACTTGCTCAGTTTCGTTATAAACTTGTAATTTTGCATGCCTTTATACTCTTATTTGTATATGTTCATCTATCTTCCTGGCAATTACGACGTTTACTGCAGGTTTAAATGTCTCAGGAGGGGCCTATGGCGAGAAAGCATTAGCCAATTAGAATGAGGGGGAAGTTAGTTGCACGCGGAGTGATACATGTCAGTGGGGCAGGGTTATATGAATAAAACGATATATGTCATTTATAATTCCTTCGAATTCCATTGGCTGAAGTAATGTGTTCATTGGTGCTTACCACACGAACGGGAGGCGCGTCAGTACCCATCTCACTCTTACAAGAATAATCATTGCGTTATCTGAGAGGTTTCTGCTAACAAAGATAAATCCATGGTAACCGTTCCAGCAGCGCGACTATACCTGGCGTTCGGCCAGAAAGACATAAAGAAATAGCAATACATACCTATAGTGAAGTAGCAAATGCTCCTGAAAATAGTTCATTGAGATACATTAGCAAAATTCTCAATTTAAACATACATTTCAAAATATTTCATTTGTTTATTCATACTTTCTTTTCAACTTTCTCTTCCACAAAATTTCCACACACTGGCTGGCCCTGTAGCTCAGTCGGTAGAGCACCTGTCTGCCGTGTTAGGGCGGTCCCGGGTTCGATTCCGGGCTGGGGTTAGGGATTTTTCTTGAACCAGGATGATTCCCCATCTTTCCCAGAGTCTGGCAGTATGAATGAGAATGTGAATGTGTGCGTGATCTAATGATACAATCCAACAATTACGAGTTAACACCATCTTTATGTTGCAAAGCAGAACGTCCGCCGATATGGCCACTGCAGTTAAAGGCGGTTATAAGTAGAACAAACCCTTATTACACACTTTCACATATTATTATACGTAAGTAAAAAATGGGACACAGGAAAGCGATTTTAAGGTTGTAAACAAATGAATGTAATAATATCTTTGGAATCTATGCTCTTTACGTATAAAGGCAAGAAGAAAAGAAATTGTGATTTCCTTATTGGAGGAACTGCATTTAAAATGTCAAAAGTAATAGTAAACAAAATCTCGGAAATATTTAATTGCACGATGTTCGTACTGTAAGTTTTTAAAAGTACCTTTAGGTACATTTCTAAATTTTACAGTATTTGTAAGAGTTATTTAAAATGTTGTTACATGATATCCCACCATTTATTAACGAACTACTTGATATACCTCATGTGATATGGGAAAACATGATAGATGCAAGGAAGTAGGTGGTCATTTTGGCAAAATAAAAGCAATGGACTGTTTTCCTTATTGAAAAGGTTTCGTTGAAATAACGCTTCTAGGAGAGCTGTATCCAAAAATTATACACTACTGAGCGAGGTAAATTCTTGGTTACATATGAACCTTACATCCACCAGGTCCTAAGTAAAATTCTTGTTGTCCACCCTTCATACGGATAAATTTTTCGTGGTTTCCTAAGTCGGTAGGCAAATCCTGGGGGTTCCTCTTCTACTATTAAATCATCGTGTTCATCATGTCCTTTATTATCTGTTTACTGGACTACAGTAAACATTCGCAGTTTTGCGGCTGACTGCGGGAGGTACACTTTGTAAAAGTTTCTTCCTGTCATTGCTGTGGACTGTTTAATTAGGACCCAACTATGGATGATCTTTAATGGGTGTCCATTTGCGAGTTTGAGCTGACTTGCACGGCTTCGCTTCGTGCTTCTACCTGGATCTGGACCTCCAGAAGCGCAAAGCGCCGGATGGCCTGCTCTAGTTGTGGCCTCCATCATTTATGCCTCGGTTCATGTGTTAATTAAATAACAAACGTATTGTTTATGCTACATTTGGTTGGTACATTTCCCTACACATATGCATACTATCACACACGGACACGCAGTAATTCCAAAAGCGTTCTTTCAGAATGCTTAGGACTTCAAAACATGATGTCGATGTCTTCATACCATTTATTAATTTTTCTATCTTAGATAAGTGGCAGGCGAGACTATATTTTGTTTAACCGTTTGAAGCTAATAAGGTTTATCTACAGACCTGTAATTTATATGTTGCGAATTTAAATATCTTGTTACCTAGAACCATTGTTTTCTCATCCCCTTCTATCATAACTTACTTCTAAATCTTTTGTTTCTGTCTTTCATCAAATTTGCTTTCGACCTTGGGCCAGAAAACTGGCTTATAGGAAAGACGTGAGAACATGAGTTTATATTGCTTGAGAAAATATAACTATGATATCACAGTAATCGTTCTTAAACATTGTCAAGATTTTGCTAATATGCGGAAGTTAATTGTAGGTTCAAGTTGAATTAGACATTAAAGTTTAATCGATTACTAACATATTAGCTTACAAGAGTTCGATTTTCATTATTTTGTCTTGAAGGGAGCAACTTAGGATACAATTTTGAAATAATAACTCCCTCACTGAATAAACAAACAGACAGCATTATTTTCAAAACAGTTTTGAGTTGTCTAACGCTTAAATTTAAGGGCACTTTTTCTGCTTATGGGTTGTTCCCAGTGGATAATTTTTGGGGGGATAATGTAGTTCTATTTGTTTAAAATGTATAAGATATATTACTGTTCTAAAGGCTAGACCACAAGAAGTGTGGGATGGATACATAGGGACCGAAGCAGAGTCTGAAAGGGTGAGAGAGGAAATAAAATAGGTTAACGCAAATAAGTCTACGGTAGTCAACGCAATATTTTGTTCAATAAAGTAAGCCGAAAATATGTTTGTAGTATCTACTCCTGAGAAAACAACACACTAGTGCATGTTTACAAAATACTCGAAACCTAGTGGAATGGTGTTTTCAGTTTATAATAATATATAACTAATGAATAATGCAGACATATTTCACGTTGAACTGCACGTACAATGGTACCTATTTCAGCGAAAATTTACGGGCACTAGTTGAGAAAAACAGTTGTTCAAAGAAATTTATTGCATACAGAAGCTAATGTGCAATGATGCAGGGGGAAATAACGAGATGGATAAACATTGGCCATATTAGTGCCATGCATACAACTGTACGGTTCACTAGATCTGATGGAGAGCAGAATGTTTTGCGAAAGATTTGTTAACCCACACAGAGCATTTAACTTGCAGTCTATGCAGCAGTAAACTGAGAAAGTCGTTTTACAACAATACTCTCGTAACAATGCGAACTTTGCAATACAATACCATCAATACACCCATATATACATACTTCTAATATGAGTACATTTTCTACTACGTAAAGTACTGCATTGCAATCAAAAATACGTTATTAGAAAATGATCCAGTCTAATGTGTATACAGGCGTGGGTGAACAGCATAATGCAAAATGAAAAGGCAGGCTAAATGCCAACTAGTTTTTCTGATCTATCATGTCCCAATTATGGCACAAGAATATTATTAAGAAAATCCCCCTTCCCCCACACGACTCCTTACATAGAAATATTTTCAAAAAGTTTAATTTTCTCTAAACATGAGTCAAATTATTTGACCTATAATGCCATATAATTTCATGACAAATGAAATCGCATGTATAGGGTACGAGGGCTGTTCAATAAAGAATGATCATAACTTTTTACGATCATAATTTTTCGCACTAAAATTCTAACTTATTATATTCTGTTAGCTTAATGTGAAACAAATACGCCGTAGTAGTTTCATTGTTGGTACTCCTGGTTCCCGCCTGTGAGAACCAGGCAAGTTCAGACATGTTCAGTAACGCCTACCGCTGCAATGGAGGTAACATGCAGTTAAAGTTGATGTTAGAGGAAGATCCGGATATTCTTTCAAACGTAATCACTGCTGATGAAACTTGGCTACATCCATTTGATCCTGAGAGCAAACAGCAAAGCTCAGTGTGGAAATCTCCTTCATCACCAACCCCGCAAAAAAGCAAAAGTGGCTGTTTCTGCTGGGAAAGTTACGGTTATCTCATTCTTTGATATTCATGGAATGGTTGATCAGCATGTTGTACTTGCACTCACATTAGCAACTGGGCAATACTACAGGGATGTCCCGAAAAACTCTCAAGTCCATATCAGGCGCAAAAGACCACATTTTTATGAAGCAGGCTGCACCACGATAATGCGCGGCTGCATATTGCCAATGTTGTTGCTGAATAGTGTTACCCTGGCGGTAGACTCGCGAAGCCGATGAATAAATGATGGCCGGTGGAGATTCGGGAAACTTCGGGGCCGATCGTTACCGGAAGCGACAGACAGTTGAGCGAAGTGTTTGAGAAATAAACAGTTTTGAGGTGATCTAGCAAATTGTAATTGTAAAGAGTGTATTTGCTACGAGAATAAAGTACAGTTTTTGTGTTTGTAACCTCGACTTTTATTTCACGAACCTACCAAAGTCACAATATCTTGCAAAAATCAAAGTGAAGTGCATCCCTCACCCTCCCTATTGTCCGGATTTAGCCCAATGTGACATTTTTCTATTCCCTAACTTGAAGAAACTTCTTTGTGGGAGGCATTATCCATCATCAGAAGCAGTGGTGAAGGCTGCGGAGGCGATTTTGAAGGATCTCTCAAAATGGTGTCCAGCATGTCTTTAAAGACTGGCAGGAGCGCTGGGACAAGTGCATTCAGGGGAAACTATTTTGAGAAGGACCATCAAAATTACGAGGATGAGTAAGGGTATGTTGCATTAACAATTGTGATCATTCTTTATGGAACAGCCCTCGTATATTCCAGAAACAGCCTCTGAAGTTTCCTTCGTTTTGGATAACCCTTTCACAGCTGATATACCGTAAGAGATCTTATCAGAAGCGATCTTACAAAATTCGGCGTAAAAATGTGGATCACTTTAAACCATGATTTAAATACGTTTTTCCTTGCTGTTGATTCGAATGTTTCAGTATTTACACTTAACGTAATTATAAAGTCGTTATTGGTCTGTTTTCTCTTGCCCATATAGAGAGGAAGCGGAATTCTTGTAGTTTTTGTTTAAATGTTTTTCAAATGTTTCCACTTACCACACTTCCACTGTTGCAATAAATATTAAATTAAATGGAGTTATCTCTAACATTCGTTTTTTGGAAACATATTATTTTTCTCTGTTTAGTCTACTTAATCAACGTGCTACACGAAGAAGAAGTTATATTTCAGAAAAGATACTGCTGTATTATTTTAATATTAATATTTTCATATGTGCTACAGATCCGATTGTTTAGATTTGCTAACTTGGCGGCCGTGAGCAGATCCAACGAGGGAAGTAGCTAGGATGGATAAATCTTGCTTGGTGAGAGACAGAAATGAGATATTATTTATAAAGGGAAGATTAAACCAAAAACCGAATTTAGATCATGATGTAAATGGGTTTACTACTTAGTCATTTAACATAAAGTTCATATCTCATATGTGGTGGTCCCGGGAGAGGCCTCTTATCTCCACTCACTTGAGGCAGCGCATTCGCATAGAGAGACTGATTAACCATCTTCACCGCCTTAAATAGGCGATGTGACGTTATAGCAATGCATGAGTCAAATGCGCGACAAAAGCATAAGCGAGTTTCAAGTTACATCTCTTTGAGATTTGGTTTCACATTGTAGATAAAGTTTACTTACGAACTACATTTTATGGAATATTTTAATGTCTAAAATATAAGAATAAGCAAAGAGAGAAAAATAAAGATCTGTGAGTGCAACAAATGAGTTTTTTATAAAAGTACAGATTAAACTTCAAAATATCTGCCTCTGCACTTCTAAAAAATAGGTTGGCTAGAATTTCCTGTGGTTTATCTGAAATGAGGCAATCACTATATATCGCCAAGTTTGACTTCATGGTAGGATCGGGTTAAAATGTGTGCTCTTTGGCAGCTTAGATCACCTGACTTTGAAGGGTAATATATTCATAATTGCGGCAGTTAAGTTGCTCGCCTGCCTCGCGTACCTGGACTCATAGTCGGGACCCTTACTCGATCTCCTAGTCCCTGGTCAGCTATTTGCTTTTCCTTTTCCTCCGACTGCTGTAAACTGCGTCTCCTGCATTGTGTTCTCAGTTTGTAGGGTTGGGAGAAGAGCACTCGATATCTTCTAAAGCATTTATGCCAGATTTCACCAACAGATGTTAAAATCGACGTTAACATGTGTAACGTAAAAATTGTAAGAGTGCTAACAAAACTGTTAAATCTGTTGCATTTCACCATCCTGTTTTCTGAAAATTTTAACAAACACATGTTAACGCCAATAAACTTGTAAACATTACAGCTATAGAAGGTCATGAATGAGTCGTATTATTTTCTGAACGTTCTGCGATGCGCTTTTGTTTTCATTTTCGTCTGCACTGCAGTCTGCACACAGCTAAAAATGGCGGATAAACAAAATCGTAAACAAAAGCCGTGAAACACATTTCTCATCGATGGAGAAAGAATTGTTGATTGAATTGGTGACGAAGTATAAGGGTATTTTGGAAAATACGATGGCTGCGTTGAATGTAAAAGAGAAAGAAGTCACGCGGGAAAAAATTTGGAAACGAATTTAATTCAAATGCAAGTGTCATTACTAGAAACACGAAACATCCTTAGTAAATTTAAATACGTAAATTTAAAACGAGGTCCGAAGAAGTACAAGTATCTAGTTACTTAAACGTTTCAAGACGGGGGTGGACAGTGTATTATCCACAAATTCAATGAATTATAAAGTCGCAAAGTTATTAATACTTGTAGCAAAGGCGAGATCGATATATTCCTTTCGATGCATGTTCTAACTCCGTATTACGTAAATTTAAAACGAGGAGCGAAGGACAAGTGACGAGGTGGTAGTGTATTATCCACAAAATTCAATGAATTATAAAGTCACAAAGTTATTAATACTTGAAGCGAAGGCGAGATTGGCATATTCCTTTCGATGCATGTTCTAACCTATCTTGTACTTCCGCAGTAACCTTCATAGCAACTTGTTTGGATAGTCTAAACCTCTGTAGAAAATTTTCTTCTGATAGCTCCTCAAAATAATTTCTCCTCATAGACCGTACACTATTACGAATGCCATTTAGACGGTCTTAAATATGGCAAATACACAACAACAGCTGCGTTCACGCCCGCCATCTTGACTATTTACAATGGTTGAGGACTTAACATCAGAAATTTGACTTGTTAGTTAAACAAGAGATTTAACACGAGTGTTAAGCTAACACTTGTTGGTGAAATGCAATTTGTTTTATAACCATTGTTAAACCCGTGTTAAGTCTTAACATCTGTTGGTGTAATCGGGCATTAGTGTAATCGTTGCTGTAACTCTGGATGTGAAACCCGGGTAGCTACAGATATTCTCTTTGGTTATGGCTATGACAATAAAAGTTGCTATAGTGCAGAATTCGAAATGATGCGGCAGATGGTGAACCCACGGGACAAAGGTACAACATGGCCTAAATTTCCCTTCTACTCTCATATATAGATAAATAGAGCGTCAACAAGAAAAAACTAGCGTGTATTGATCTGTCTAGCGGAAATACCTGTTATAGTACCGATTTCTGCTCTTTCTCGACAAGGCTCGCCTGAGTGTAACGTCTTTGTTAACTGAATCTGTCCAGGTCCACGATGCAACATATCATACAGAAAGTTACATTTCTGTTTTACAAACATAGCCACGGTATAGCTTGTACAGTTCTAAAATATATATACAGTTATAACTAATTTAAGTAACTACTGATAAGGAATTTATTGTGCTGTTACTATATAATTTAGCTTTATGATCAAACGTTTCTATTTCACAGTTTAAATTTACCTTCCAATATATATATATATATAATGCACATACACGTTACTATAATATTAGCTCTAAGTAGAAGTCTCATGTGTGTAAATGAGAGAAGGCGCTTGGCATGGAATGCTTTTACTTCCCCCATGCATAACAGCAAAAATTATGTTTGTGTAGATGTCAAAATGAAAGTAGACTTATCAGATGTCTTTACATTGAAAATATTATTATTGCTTTAGAATACATTCAAAAAGTTCTACAAAATAATACAGATTAAATTTTTGCACAGTTGGCTGTAAAATTGTATAAATGAACTTCTACATTTTTCATTTATATTTTTCCTGCACTTGATGCACTCACTTAACGACGTATAAACGTCTCCGGAGTGAACGGTTATGGAGCATCCATTAATAAGGTCATCAGTTTCAAAGTATACAGAAGAATAACAATTATAGGATATTTCTCCTTTGGTTTTGCAGCGCTTCTAAATGGAGGAATAAAGCTCTAATCGTATATGTAGTCCATAACTATCGAAGTGGCTATTAAACTGTGTATCCATTATTTATATATCATCGTTGTTCACCAGCTCTATGTTAAATATACTATATTTGTTAGGTTCAACAATTACATAAGCATGTTAAAATAACTAGGTACCACCAACAACAAAATGAAGTTTCCTGTTTCTCTAGTCCAGTCACTAATTTGGAAAAGTTATTTTAGTTTAAATTTTATTTAAAATGAATTTGTAATTGTCTTGGTAATAAAACTTGGTTTAATATAATAATTGAAAGTGTACAAGTAATATGATGAATAGAAGGAAAGAAAACTGAATATTACTCATGATTTTAAAAACAAAATTAACGCAAACTTAGAAGAAATATTCTTTTGAGTGTTAAATAGTGTAAAAAGGTGGTTTGAAAAAAAATTATAAAAATGTTATTAGGTATTACAACGAACATAATTATAATTATAATTGAATGTGACGAATGTTGACTTGCCATTTTAACGACAGGTATACCAGCACGAAATTGGTTAAAGCTAGCATCTTTCTTCTGGGCTTAACTATCGTAAAGAGCGGACGTGCGAGTGTGTGTGTGTGTGTGTGTGTGTGTGTGTGTGTGTGTGTGTGTGTGTGTGTGTGTATGCGCGTGCGTGCGTGTGTGCGGAAGCTGACGTTGTGCACTGAACACAGCGAAAGCTACGTAATTTTTTTAATATTATATAATATCGACTTTCACTAAATGTTAAAATTTACTAAGTGTTTAAAAGAGTTATTCCAAATGGTTTAACTAAATTAGAAATACAATTTGAAAAAGAAAGCATTAAAAAGTTATTTGATCTTCCCACAAATCAACCATTACTTCTCACCTGAGGCCACACGCTGAAATTGGATCTCATGTTAAGACAATAGCAGCCGAGGTAAGTTCCAATATATATATATATATATATATATATATATATATATATATATATATATATATATGGAATCATTGTTTCAATTTGCTATCTAATTCTAAAACGGTTTATAGTTCTCAGATACACATGAACGGCATTGCTTCTTGATGTTATGTTTGAAATGCAAATAATTATTCAAAAGTGCCGATACATAATTCCTATAAACACTAATGGAAAGTGGTATTGGAAGTATTCATTCCAACTGCTAAAAGAAATATAAATAGCAGAACCCATTGTGTACGCGATTGTCATGTTTCCTGGTTAGAAGTGGAGAACATCTGTGTCAGATATCACTGTTAGTCCATCAGATCCACCAAAGGTCGTTTTTCCAGCACTGTAAAAAAACACGGGTGTCTATATTCCCTTTGGATGAAGGAAAGATGACCGACAATTTCAGACAGCCGGGGCATAAAATGTGGGCTCAGAAATTGACTCCAAAGAGGAGAAATATTCTTTTCCTAGCGATAACTCCAGTGTAAAATAAACTTTCATTCTCCTTTTCTTGTTCTCGCATTTACTCCAAAAACTGAAATCAAGTCTCTAATAGTAATCGTAAGCCTGACACAGTAGATGTCCTACTGTAGAGCCAAATGTGTTCTTAATTTTATAATCCCTCCTTTCCAATTTCTTAGAAAAATAGAGAGAAGTTGTTCCTCAGTATATTAATACACAGAAAGCCAGGAAGCCATATTTAGCTATTTATTTGGTAGACTCAAGATATCAAAGATAAATTTCGGTTACTGATGACGCTATACACCTTGTTTACTCTTATGAATCCCACATGGATTCTTTAGCGTATATCCTGACAATGACTATATAAATTTAATTTCCTCACCCCACGTTTATAATTTATTTGGTAATTACTTTGACCATAATGTAGGAAACTTGATATTCTACAAGTAAATAACTATGAAACACTGATTTGACTATCACTCTTGTTTAAAACCATTTTGATTTAATAGTCGAACTTTTTATCAGTTCAGTTTTACTGATAATAATTGGTTTATTTATTAAATATCCTGATATTCTCTAGTTTTTAACAGACACTTTAAATCAATTATCACTGTAACTAAATAATTTCAGTTTGCAAAATTTCCACGTGACTTCACATTGTTCAAACTGTCGCTTCACTATTAAAGGACCAGTGAAATTTCCCTTGGCAGTTTGAATTTGCAGCGTAGCAACCTAATGAAACACACCTGACGCAGCCTCTTCTTCCGGCCCTTCGTTCACAACGGAGTTTAACTCTAAATACCTCATAATGACAACCCAAATGACGGCACAACCTTAGTATGAGAACCTACCCGCCAGCTCCCTATCGCTCACTCGAGAACTGGCTGGTGTATGTAGTTACTTGTAAGTCTGCGTTAGGCGAAAATATATTTGCTTTCGTACTTAATAAATCATATATATAATTGTTGGTCCAACATCCACAACGCTCTAGATGTGGAGAAGGGAAACTTCTTGTTATATGTGATAGCATAATGATGTCTATGTTTCTCGGTACCGCTGCTTATCTCTTTGCCGGCACTGACTCCCAAATAAGTTTGGGCATTGCCAATGTGTCACATTTGTTTAATTTAATCCACCAACCTTATGAATGTTTAAGTATAGAGGTATTCAATTTAAAACAATTAAGTATGACAATGGAGTTACCTCACTGGAACTGGAGTGTTACTTCGCGTTACTATTAAGTATTAAGGTATATTTCGACTTACTGAAAGTATAATCCTTTAAAGTGCAATAGACTTATAAAAGTAATGTTAACTTTTTCACTGAATTTAAATGTCCAATTTCATTATATTTAGAATATTTGTATTTTATTAAGTATTTCACTGACTCAGCTTGCAGTCTCTAATCCTTATTCATAATATATAGCGAATATCGCACTTCCAACCACAATTTGATACAGAGATTTCATATTTTGATCTTAAAATAATTTTAGGTTAATAATTTTAGGTTGTGTGTGCGTGCGTGTGTGTGCCTAAAACATTTTCCAAGATGCCACACGAAGAATTTCAAGTATCTATGTTCAAAATATTTTCATGAGAAAATATCTAATTAGAATTGACTGCCAATAGTCTGTAAGGTTCTCTTTATTGTGATAATACAAAATTGGCAAACCCTAGAAAACGGAGAAAAAAATATTAATGATTTGTGGTTTTTCCGGCGTTGGTTACTTGGGCAGTTACCGAAATTTGACTGGCTGTTATGTGGAAAGTATAACTAAGAAAAATGTAGAATCCTTAGAGCACAAGATTTATGACTAAATTTATTTTTTGTTCACCATTTCCGAAGTGTTACTCGTTAAATTTTTTGAGTGTTTATAAGTGTATACTTTTTTAAATTTACGTCCTCCAACGTTAAGTCATATCGGACGAGGAATGAAATAGGTGAAGTGATGCTCAAATGAATCCGGGGTACATGGAGCTTAGTTACCTGTCATTCGTCTATTAGGATAAGGGAAAACATCGGAAAAAACCTTATCCTGGTAACTCGCCCTAACCGAGGTTCGAACTTGGAACCTCTTGAACGTGAGGCAGACACGCTACCATCTACGCTACCGAGGGGCGTATGCCTTTTTGAGACGTTATGTTGGTATTGGTATTCGCCCGTTGTCATACAGAGAACATGGCATTTTCAAGTTATCATATAGCAACCGCTTGTAAAGCGGTAATTCATGTAAGCTGATGACAATGAAAAATAAGAGCGTCTAATGTTTGTTAGCCTTGAGTTTGAAGACAGTAATTCTATTTAATAAGACTTTATTTTAGTAAATTTAATTGCAGGCTTATCGTTAGTGCTCTAAATACGGGGCATGTTTGTTAAGTCAGTACCGTTTTGCGATTCCGCCGCCGCAGCGCTACGGTCGGCGTTCCGCGAACGCGCGCTGGTAATCTACATCTCTTATCTACGCACTGAGGCCATTACAGTCCGATTCTTCGTTGTATACGTTGGTTACTGAGTGTTTAAGATGCCTCCGGCAATCGTGAGTCCCGCCGATTTTGAGGTACGGGCTGTTATACGATTTCTTAGTGCTAAAGGCGTAAAGCAGATCGATATTCATCGTGAGATCTGTGAAGTTTACGGACAAAACATTATGAGTGATGAAATGGTAAGGAAATGGGTGAAAGCATTTAAAGATGGCTGCACAAATGTGCATGATGAAGAACGGAGTGAGCGTTCTTTGGTCGTTACTGAAAATTTGGTGCAGAAAGTGGACGAAAAGGTGAGAGAAAGCGGACGCTTTACAATTTCATCATTGTGCGACTACTTTCCTCAATATTCTCGTAGTGTTTTGTATCGCATTGTGAACGAGAACTTGAAGTACTCGAAATTGTGTTCACGTTGGGTTCCGAAAATGTTGACGGATTTTCACAAAACGCAACGTTTAGGCAGTGTATTGACTTTCTTTGAGCGGTACCACAACGAAGGTGAAGATTTTTAGACCACATTGTTAGTAGTGACGAAATATGGGTGGCCTACGTCACACCAGAATCGAAACAACAATCCATGGAATGGCAACATTTATCATCACCCACAAAAGTAAAGTTTAAGCAAACAATTTCTGCCCGGAAAATCATGTGCACAGTTCTTTTGGGGTAGAAAAGGAGTACTGCTAGTGGAGTTTCTGCCTCGTAATGAGACAATCAACGCAGCGTCTTATTGTGAGACATTGAACAACCTGCGCCGTGCAATCCAGAACAAAAGACGTGGCAATTTGAGTAAGGGTATCGGTTTGCTGCATGACAATGCCCGTCCACATGTGGCTAATCGGACCAAAGATCTCATCAAATCTTTTCAATGGGAAACTCTAGATCATCCTCCATACAGCCCTTATCTGGCGCCCAGCGACTACCATTTGTTGCTGCACTTGAAGAAACATCTGGGCGGTCAGCGTTTTCAAGACGATGACGAAGTCAAAACAGTTGTGATACAGTGGTTAACACGTCAGGCGGAAGAATTTTATGAGGAGGTTATTCAAAAACTGGTGCCACGTTATGACAAGTGCCTCAATATTCTCGTAAATTATGTAGAAAAGTAGATTAAGGTACAGGCATTCATGTAAAAATAAAATTATTACGATATCTATGCACGTCTCTTTTAATTCCAAAACGGTACTGACTTAAAATACATGCCTCGTATGTTTAGTAAATTGTCTCAAAAATATTTAATTAAAACTCAGATTGCAAGAGCTATCAATGTTCTACAATACCTTACAAAAGTTTTAGAAGCTTGTGGTAGACTGACTTTACCATATTATAACGTGTCTAGTTGGGCGAACGCATTTCGTAGAGGAAGGAAAGACGTTCATCAAAAAACGTGGAGCTGGTAGACCACAATCAGCAAATGATGATGTTCACGTGAATGCTATTAGAGCACTGCTAAAAGAACTTCTTTGTAGAAACTTTATTTAGCTATCAAGGGGAAATAAAATTACCACTTATTGGAGCTAGCTTTAAAACCACACAGGTAATTACAGGATCATTAGAGCAGATGTTCGTATATTAGGACAACAAGACTCTGTGGATGACGTCCGTCGGCTCCCTGAAGTTTGGAGGCGAGTTTTTCATGTTGGAGGAGATTACTTCTAAGCTCTGCAATAATGGGACTGCTCCAAAAATGTTTTATTTGTTATTAATTCAAATGATTCCACTAATTATTGAATGGCCCAGGTATATAAGCTGATATTAATAACCAATTGGGCACAAGAATAGCATTAACACATATTCAATGTTGTAATTGTGAATGATATAAAGTAGGCAGAATGCAATTAGATTCTCATCCTCTGTTGACGATAACAGTACATAATCCTCACTGTCTTGCTTGCATACAAGTGAGATCTAATGCTACATCAGCGTTTCAGAGTCTTGTTGGTTTACCAAAGCACACCTACTACATCTCCGAATTTACATCTCTTGTGGAAAACAGATAGCAATTACTCTGAAATTGTAGTCACTTCGTCGAAAATGTAGGGTTGTAATTTTCTGCAATCTGGGCTCCACTTTAACACGAGAGCACGTTCGTTAGTTTCACCATTTCAAAACATTGGAAACTGCTCTTGGCGGCACCGTTCCATTGATTGAGTGCTAACGTATCGACGACCAGGAAGGGGAGTAAATATACATGCAAATTCTAGTCTCTACGTTTTATGGAGATAAAAAAAAGAATAATTTTAAAAGGCTGGCCTTTAATTGTAGCTTCAGGGCAAAAGTAATGTATATATCCACATGCAACTACCTAGCATTTTTATCTGTAGATTTCAACTGGTATACATAAAAGTATTAAAAGTGGCAAACAATACAGTGTTGAATGTCAGGTGTTCACAATAAAGTTCAAGTAAAATATTTATTAATTCCCTAATATCCAAATATTTTCAAGCACTGACTATTGAAGTTCTGAATAAGTCTGGCGGATCGGAATCATTATAAAATGCATTAATATCAGTGTTTCATTTTGATACCTTACTATTAACCTATGGGAAGTAGAGAAAAAAAGCAATAATAAGGTTTAAAAGGATATAGATACATCTGTAGAGTTTTCTTGATTACAAAAAAAAGTTTTTAAAGAAGCAAGATCCCCCAACTCTTTACCCTTTCTCTCTCCGAGCTTTTACGTGAATGTGCGCTTGCGTGTATGTGTATCTTGGATGAGTAACCTATTAGGTATGTAAATTTTGCATATTTTAAGAATGCCATAAGAAGGTTTTGAACACCCATTAAAATAAACCTCTGTTCCTCCTTTTTTATTTTTCATATTTGTGAGGTTAATAGTAATAGTGATACTACCTTCAGTCACAGTGATTTTTGTATCATCGATAAACTTCAAGAAATGGACAAAATGTTACTACACAGATTACGCAGATTCGTTAAGTTTATCTATAGGCGAAATTGTACAAGGCTTCAAAACATTTAAAGTTTAGTTTACGTGCATATAATTATTGAATCTTCGTATTCAATAATCGCACACAACGAACATTGAGCTCAGATCTTTTTAAGACTTCAAAACCTGAAGATTTTAATGACACGTTATAATGCATCATATATAGCACCTTTTACTCGACTTTGATATTTCTTACATTTGTATCCATTAAAAATGCAATATACAATGTAGTTGGCAGAAAAAATTATGCAAATTTACAAAATAGAAGAATTATTAAATGTTGAAGTGCTCAGTTTTAAATTTCTCGGAACATCACATGATTAATGTCATCACCAACGGAAATTGGTGTAAAAATTATACTGAAAGTAGCTAATAAATATTTCCGTGCCAAAACAAACAGAAGCGTGAATTAAATATTATAAATTATTTAAATAAGTATTTAAATATTGTAATACTTTTATCGGTTAAAAAATACCATTTTAAACTCGTGTGCATAAAAAACAAATCAAGTACTTTTGAAAAGTACATATGTCTGCGTGAAATTTAAAGTAGCTAAGAATAGTTCAGCTGCTTAGCTTTAAGCGCCTGATGCATCGGCAACTTCTTTGCTTTAGCTATTAAGCGGGACGATCTATTCTAAAGGTGAAAGCTGCCAATGTTGTCAGTCTATCTGAACATCAGACTGTCATCAGTCATCACACCTGTGAGCTGGCAGATCCTGACATCGGTTGTGCGTCTCGCGTCAATTGTTACCATGTACAGGTTTGACCTTTGGGCGGACATATATAGGAAAATATAAAATAATTCTGATGTTGTTGAGAAGCAGCAAAATGTTTTTTTTTTTTTTTTTTTTTTTTTTTTTTAATTTACGTCCTCCAAAGTTAAGTCATATCGGACAAGTACATCTACTTGCAGTGATTATATGCAAATTGATTTACATAAAGGAATAGCGCTGTCAATGAATGAGTTTTACAGCACTTAAACAAATTAATATAAACGCGCAGCAAAAAAAAATCAAAAATATATTTTTAAAAAGCAAACAAGGTACCTATCATTTAAATTGCGTGAAGCTGTGCTTTGCATTTAGGTATGTGACTTTCGTTTAAAAAAGATTACTTCCTTTTCTATAATGCTATACCAAATCCATATGCCCGCCTCGGTAGCGTATATGGTAGTGTCTGACTCACGTTCAAAGGGTCCCGAGTTTGAAACTAGGTTAGGGTGGGTTACCTGTATAAGGTTTCTTTCCGGGGTTTTCCTTATCCTGAAAGACGAATGTCGGGTAGCTCGAAACTTCGTGGACCCCGGACTCATTTGAGCGTCATTTTCACCGAATCCATACATCGTCCGATGTCTTCCTTCCTTCCTTCCTTCCTTATCCTTCCTCCTTCCTTCCTTCCATCCTTCCTTTCCTTCATTCTTTCTTTCTTTCTTTCTTTCTTTCTTTCTTTCTTTCTTTCTTTCTTTCTTTCTTTCTTTCTTTCTTTCTTTCTTTCTTTCTTTCTTTCTTTCTTTCTTTCTTTCTTCTTTCTTTCTTTCCTTCCTTCCTTCATTTCTTTCTTCTTTCTTTCTTTCCTTTTTCTTCTTTCTTCCTTCCTCTTTCTTCTCTCTTTTCTGCTTTCTCTTCTTTCTTTCTTTCTTCTTTCTTCTCTTTCTCTTCTTTCTTTCTTTCTCTCTTCTTCTTCTTTCTTTCTTCTTTCTTTCCTTTTTTCTTTCTTTCTTTCTTTCTTTCTTTCTTTCTTTCTTTCTTTCTTTCTTTCTTTCTTTCTTTCTTTCTTTCTTTCTTTCTTTCTTTCTTTCTTTCTTTCTTTCTTTCTTTCTTTCTTTCTTTCTTTCTTTCTTTCTTTCTTTCTCTTCTTTCTTTCTTTCTTTCTTTCTTTCTTTCTTTCTTTCCTTCTTTCTTTCTTTCTTCTTTCTTTCTTTCTTTCTTTCTTTCTTTCTTTCTTTCTTTCTTTCTTTCTTTCTTTCTTTCTTTCTTTCTTTCTTTCTTTCTTCTTTCTTTCTTTCTTTCTTTCTTTCTTTCTTTCTTTCTTTCTTTCTTTCTTTCTTTCTTTCTTTCTTTCTTTCTTTCTTTCTTTCTTTCTTTCTTTCTTTCTTTCTTTCTTTCTTTCTTTCTTTCTTTCTTTCTTTCTTTCTTTCTTTCTTTCTTTCCTTCCTTCATTTCTTTCTTTCTTTCTTTCCTTCCTTCCTTCTTTCTTTCTTGCTTTCTTTCTTTCTTTCTCTGTTTTTCTCTTTCTCTCTCTTTCTTTCTTTCTCTCTCTCTCTCTCTCTCTTTCTTTCTTTCATTCTTTCTTTCTTTCTCTATTTTTCTCTTTCTCTCTTTCTTTCCCTCTCTTTCTTTGATTCTTTCTTTCTTTATTTTTTTCGTTCGCTTGTCTGCTTGTCTGCTGGTCTGTTTGTCTGTTTCTTTCTCTCTCATTCTCTCTCTCTTTCCGTATTCGTCTCTTTCTTGTTCACATATAAATTGCAAAAATTTAAATAAAACGTAGGGTCGCATTCAATTTTTCTGCAGTGGTTCTGCTACCTTTTTACTGAAGTGAGTTACAGCAATATGAATATCACGAAACCTTGGGTCTATTATTATTCGTTTTAGAATACTAATGCATTCTCTATGTGATAGTGTAAACAAATCCACCCGAGTTTAATTTATCTGTTCTATATTAACATGAATGTAGGCGACAAACTTTTATTTAACTGCTTAGATATATGCCTTATAACTTCTTTTCAGAAATCGTCAGTTTTTCAGAACCTATTTTTCTTGGGGCTCGATTTTAATAGTTCTGCACATGTTAGTCTGGAAACCGATGTTCTCTGATTACGGAAAATCTTTACTCTAAAATTAATAGTATCCTCTGCTTCTTTTATTACACTGCGTTCATCAAACACTCGCTTCACAAATATTTACTGTCTCTAGAATGCCCATGCTGTATTGCTGAAAGTTTATTATGGTCTCCCGAAAGATATCGTGTGTTACACAATATACTAAAAAATTTTGGATGGTCCTAAGAATAAAAAGTAGCTGGCCGACCATACTACCGAAACTGTTTCATTGGTTGAAGTACAGTTCGTTATACCCTGCCTGCTACATATGTAGATTTAATCTATCAGAGACATCAGTATATTAGTATTCCATAGCAACAAGCCTTTCCAAAATGTTATTTTCTGCTGAATTATTTAATGCGCCAGTGATTTTAAAGTCTGTATACAGTATTTCTGGCGATGTCATAAAATCGTAATGAAATTTCAAGACTAACATATGGCGAGCTGCTTTTAAAAGTTATGTTTTTATTTAGTTTTCTGTATCCTATTTTGTCTAAAAAAATTCGTATTTTAATAACAGTATCTCGATTAATATAGCATAGGTAATAACGTAGCTTTGTAAGAATTCATCTGTAAATTTTATATTAAAATGGGTAATAAAGAGTAGTGTAGAGGAAGACTCACTTACTTTAATGGAACTTATGGTACACTATTGCGACATAAGCTTTCATAGGAAATGGGCGCCGATGATAGAAAAATAAAAAACTAGTAGAGGAAAATGCTCTTGAGGATTGCCATTGTAGAGAATTGTGGAAAATTTGGAAATATAAAAACATTCAATGAGTGAGGATAACTCTAGTAGAACAAAAGTGTGAAATTTGCACTCACATATCCTTGCCATAAAATCTGGGATACCCGTCATTCTGCACGCATAAAGCAGATATTTGGATTGCATATTAGAATATTGTACAATTGAAAGCCCCTTCTGTATAGACAACACAATTAGCTCCCGTGTCTCACTTTAAGATGCACATAGAAGGAGTAAGGGGGTGCTAGGCTGAGAATTAGTAATGCAGTTAAGGTAAGGGCAAGGGAAAGTGATAGGAAAAGATATGGGAGACAGGGAGAGTAAATAATTGAAGAAAGCAAAGGCATGTTTCACAAAGGGTGAAAAATTTTGGATATAGAGGAGAAAGTGTGAGCTGAGAAGGGAGATTCAGATATTGTTATTTTAACTCGTATTTTTGAAGTTTTCTATTCGCTTAAACTGGAACTCCTAAGATAAACTACATTATTATACAACTATAAATTTGTTAAATTAAACTTTTATAAATATTTCCTGACCATCAATTATTAAAATTTTCGATTTGGGCGAACTTCTCCCAACATAAAAGTAAGAGCCTCGAAATGTTAATCCATTGTCTTTTAATTTCTCATAAGTTAACATAAAGAGTCCTGCGCCGTGGCGTAGCTGGATAAGGTAGCATGCCTTGGTCCCTGGCCACGGAAAGCGGCCCGGGTTCGATCGCACCCATGTGGTGGGCATTTTAGGTCCCGGGTATAGGACCGGTGCCCACTCAGCATCGTGAGGAAAGTGAGGAGCATACGCTAGGTAAGCGGCCCTGGTCACGAAAACCAACATTCCGGCTGGGGGATGCCGAGATGCTGACCACATCTCCTCCCCGTATTGGTTGGGTGATCACCCACATCTGCCATGTACAAGTGGGCGGGTGACCGGCAGTCGGGTTGGTAGGCCTCTGCCCTCCAACGGCTATCGCGCCAGTGGTTTTTTCTTTAGCTTAAAGAGGTTAATATATCTGGCTTTCAGTGACATACAGTGTATCCCTTAAAGTGTTAAACCCTTGTTTAATTTACTGTATTTATTTCCTCAGAAATTTCCCAAAACGAATATAAGCTCTTTTGATATACATATTTGTAGAAGAGCCATGGACACAAAACAGCAAAGGTATGGAAAATCGTGTAACAGTTGCAGGTCGGATTCTTTTTCTTCCAATTGTGAATGCAATTATTCCATAAGGGTTAAACTTGAAGCCGATTTTATCTACACAAGTATAAATTCTAACCGAGTGTTACAAGTATTAAGAGCTTATAATTACTATTTCTTTGAAAGTAATTAGTCATCAGTAACTTCTGCATTATCTTCTGTTATAGCTGAATGGATTTTTTCATATAACGCTCGAACACACTATTTAAAGAGTCCGTTTAAAAATTCACTTTTTCACACATACAAGTCATTGCTAATATTTCTGTTCTATAACTTAGGGCAAGAATTTTTAACTAACTTATTATTTTTATACAATTCAAAGCTATGTAAGGGATACATAATTTTACAGGATATCAATTTTTATCCAACTAACATAGAGGCGTTACAAATAACTTCTGGATTTAATTGTTCATGAACTATGCTAGTGAATCGGTGTTGCAAATTACAAATTTATACATAATTGTAAGTTGGAGAACGTTTACTAAGATCTTTATAAATTTCGTTTCAAGTATATCTGAATAATCAAATCACAGAATTGCAAGTAATGGTCTCTTAAGCCATATCATAGGACGATAAAAGCCTTGTCCTGTCTTAACGATTATGATTAAGGTTGGTTGGTTGTAATTCACGTCCTCCAACGTTTAGTCATATCAGACGATGAATGAAATGGGTGAAATGATGTTCAATGCGTCCGGTCAATGGAGCTTAGAGACACCCGATATTTGTCTTTCAGGATAAGGGAAAACCCTGGGAAAAACACCTCCATATAACTCATCCTGACCGAGATGCGAACTCGGGATCTCTTGAACGTGAGGCAGACACGCCACCATCTACGCTATCGAGGCGGGCTGATTATGATTAGGGAATAAAGAAATGTGTTGAATGAGGACGGAAAAGATGTTTAACCTAATCTATGGAAGTGAGAAAGAGTACATAAAAACCTATAGCACATTTTCAGTACTGACACTTTATTTTCTGTGCATCCATACCATCTAAAGTGCTCAACGATTAAATGTTCAAAATATCTAGCAAAAACTTGTATGAAAACAACGGGTATATTTAATTTTAGAATTTGCTATTTTTGTATAATTCAGAAATGTTTTCGTTTTAGTCCTATGCTTTTATGTCTTACATTATTACAATCCAGTCATTTTATTAATCATTCTTAATTATAATAAATTATTGCGATGTAAGTGCAGTACGTTTTCCAAGATTCTCTAATCCCTTTAACGTGTACCACTGTATAGTACCTATTTCTTGTGAGAGTGAATAAAGGAACCAGTGTCTTACAGTGAAGTCTATTTTATAGTTAAATAAATACGAGTTTGAAGGTAATTTGCAAAGTCTAATAACATCATTTCAAAATTTTAATATGCAACTTAAATGATTGTTTAAAATCTTCAAACAATAGCAATTAAATATTAATTTCCTTACGTTGTTAAAAAACTTTAAATTCACAAAGAATTAACATAGTATATTTACACTCTCTACTAATTACTTCACCAATTTCATCATACGTGGTCCTTCAGGCTTTTGTGTTTGAAAATATTTATGAACCTCCAATAGCAACATTACGTTAGTAATATTTCTTGATAAAGGATATATTTTTCAATATATATTGTCGCCGAGGCATTGTTGTGCCTCAAGCCGCAGCCGGCTCGTGGGCGCAGAGCTAGACGTTTGCCGAGAGAAATAAACAGAGTGCTAAAGACACAGAGATAGTTGTCTTTCTCGTTGCATCGAGATTGTTATCCAACGATCTATAATAATGACTGGAAGTATAAAACTCCGCCAAATATCAGACTGGAGTCTGTTGTTAATTGAGTTGTTAGTTGTGCAGCTGTGCAGTAATTGTTTGTGTGTGGCATTCGAAGTGTACCGCAGTGATTTATTTCGTTTGTTTACGTGTAGATGACAACGAGATGTCCTTGAAGACTGCTGTTGTGTATGTCACGTCATTTTTACTGCTGTAAAGGTTGTACAAATTTACTGTTTCCTGCAATAAAAAACATTTTAAATTTCTGCAAACTGGGTTTTTAATTTTATGAACCCAAAAAGTCATAACGTTACATTTTGTACATTTTGTTTAGAGTCAAACTGAAAATTTCAATGCCACGGCCGGGATTTGAACCACGAATCTCCTGGTTTCCATCCATTCGCTCTTACCCATTGAGCTATCAAGCCAAGCCAAGCTGCCATCATGACATTAAATTCTCCAGTTGTCTCATATATTTCCCCGGTGGACCACTAGGGGCTCTCGTATCCGAGATACACCGCTTGTGGCGGCTTACTACCGTAAGTACTTGAGTCCCAGGCTTCATCATTAAACTCTTATTATTTAAGGTAATTGATAGAAATTAATCATTCCTTCATACTAGCCGTATACAGACCAAGGTTTTAGTTAGACTTAGAGTGACTGGACGGAAACCAGGAGATCCGTGGTTCAAATCCCGGCCGTGGCATTGGATTTTTAGTTTAACTCTATCTAACCAAAGTCTTATCCTGTATACGGCTAGTGTGAAAGGAACGCTTATTTTCCATCAATCCACTATTAGTTTAGACATAGTATTGAGTTTCCAACATATGCTCAAGGAAAAATCAAAATGGTAAATTAAAATCTAATTTTTGCTAAATTATTTCATTGAACATTTTTTTCCTGTCAGGTAATAAATGATAACAAAATATTTTGAACGGTTCTGTGCTATTCTTTATATCTTTGTAGTTATCTAAATCTGATTGGAGGAACATTATATAATAATAAACTTTCATTGCAGCCAAATAGCCATACAAAAAGAAGTAATTTCAAACAAATACAAATTATTCAAGTAACTTCAAGTTTGCGTTCTGGCGCCTTGGTTGACAAATCCTTTAATTGATTAGAAAATTATGTACCTAAGTGTTTCCTAAAATTGCAAGATTCTGGGTGTACAATCTTGAGCAGTATATAACAAAATCTTGCTCTGCTTGCAACTGCGATCTATTAGTATGAATGGTGCTTGTTGAAGCTATACTTCTAGTGAAGCTGCCTAAAATACTTTAATAATATTGCACTGAAGCGCGGCTCATCACTAAATTAATAGAATTGATATTTCCAGCTTTATTCTAATCTTATCAAGCACGCTACGGAGTTTATTGATACAGTTCTCACCTGAATCCAGCTTTGAATGTATATTTGATTTGAACATGGGAAACCGGGTTGTTTGTGGGAGAACAGCTACATAAAGAGAGAGTTTCTGGAGCTAGGCGTGCATTTATATTCAGGGAATGGTGTTAAATAAACCTGCAGCGTGTGCAACGTTTCTGTTTACCAGAACCCATTTACGCACTACGCAATCTGTTCACTGTTCCCAACATGATCAACTTTACCGCGTTCACTATTGCAGAGATATCGCGATAATCAGAGCTACGTGCCGCCTAGCTAGCACCCTGCTCTGTGCATGCTAAAAGTGTGGCAAGTAATGCCATTTGTTACATGCTCGAATACCATGGCGTTCCCCAGGGATTTGTTCCATTTGAGATAATAGGTAAAAATATCTAGCAGTGCATTGCAGGACTGTGGGATTGGCTCTAACATACGAGTGACCTATTATCATTTGGGACTACCTTTCGATTTACAAGACCATTTGTAGAACAATAAAATCGGATACTATTGTTAACTTAGGAGCTCCTAACTATGTAAGTAGCAAATATTTACCTGACATAAACTTTGTGTAACAGTAATTGGCTGCCTGACGGTGCACGAGTATCCTTTAAGTTCAGATGATGATCCCTCCGGCGTTGCTCAATGGAAATTTATATACAATAATCTGAAATATTTTATGGCGGATTATTATTCTACTACTATCATAATTACCCACAGTTATACCTAATAAAGAATTAAAATTCCCCATATGCAAGCAAAAGAATGTGAAATATCGGCAGAAACCATCGGTCTTTCTAGTACCCGAAATGCTACATTACACATAAGTATCCTTTGGCGGTGAAACAATCATCGATTATCGCAGTGGTTTAATTAAGATAGGTGAAATATTAAAAATTTGTACTTTCTCTTTGGTAGCATGCTTTATGCCACAAAAGTAGCATAATTTTCACATAACGTTTACCTGCATTGTGCGTATACACATTTGCGCTCCCACTGACGTCGGCTACTGGCAAAGTTCGATTGGTACTCCTGCTGTAGAGCAGTAGCTATTGTTCGCCGCCTCTTGGCTCCCGAAGATTCGTTTTGGATGGTTTCAGTAGGTTCTGCTTTCATAACGTTTCCTTTGTATCCGAGATCTATTTTGGAGTATATAAGGGGTTGACGAGCCAAGACAAAACTATTCGGGGTTGACAGTGGAGTTGAGTTGAGAATGTTGAAAATGGACATTAACACTGACAGTTCAGTATAGTACAGTGGACAGTGCCAAATGCAGTCAATTCTAAATCAGTTCATCAGTTCATAAACTCTTAAGTTCAAGTGTGTCTCGAGTCGATTTGGACAAATCATTTACGGATTATTTAATTTCTCAACAGTATTTCAAGTATAACATTTCCGCTATGTATAGCCTCAAAATGATAAGTAAATGGCTTTAAGCAACGTGTTTCGCATTTGTTACAATATGAAGATTTGTCGTTCCCTTACTCTTAATCAAACCTATTTAACTCTTTTATTAACTTACTACTGTCGCTTTAACAATAAAATCATATCATGACTGCAATAAGTTTAAATTACAATTATTTTAAACAGTTACATTTATTATATAAAATTGTGCAAAAAATTAATTTTTGTAAGCTCTGCTGTATTCTGGCAGGCAGTTCGATTGCTCATGGCCACTGAGAGATCAGCAAGAATACCTCACTGAGGTCAATGCACATCGAAGATAGGGCACTCTGTAACTGTATGACGAACTGTTAGCATGGAACGACAGTGCTTACATCTAGGCTGTGAGTCCTTTGTAAAGAGTTATGAATTGATAAATGTCCAATGTGTAGGCTGGTGAGAAGTAACTGGTCTCGACGAATTAGGTGTTCTATAGGGTTATAGAAATCATGTTTGAACGTTATGGCATTTAATGTTCTTTTAGGTGTGGAATCTCAGTGTAACATGCACTGCATAGATAGTTTATACTTGAAGAAACACTGCAAGTCGTGATGAGGAACCTATTATTCAACCAGAATTGGAGAGCGGCATTCTGCCATTTTAGCTGTTTAGAAAGCTTTCTCATTTCCGTATATACCTATGTGTGACGGTGTCCATTCCAATACTGCACGTTTATTACATGCTATTATCTTATTTTATCTTACTTTATCTTATAACATTTTATGCGCTAAAGATCTTCTTGATGGTATCTATGGAAGTGCAAGAATTACGCTCATAGAATCAATGAAGATAATGTAACAACGGTATTCAGTTTTGATCAAGTGTTCTAGGGCAAATATTATGGCAAAAACAGGGGCATATATTAGATAATTCAGAAGACTGTAGGGAAATGTACGCTGAGGATATATCACGGCAAAGCCACTTCTATTATTCTCGATGCATCAGTATATACATATATTTACTTAACCGTTATTAAAGTACGTCAGCGTTGATATGGAAACGTTGGTATAAAGTAGATTCTATAACCTTTTTTTTCTTATGTCCAAATGACCTAGCTGCTGAGGGAATCTTAAACTTAACTCACTCATTCATACATTCATTTTGTTTAATCTCATTTCAATTCTTAAATAAGAATCACCATCTAATAGTATATATTTCTTCGAACGTAATTGTTGTGGCATTTGTTTTCTTTTACAACCTTTTATGGACTATTAGTTGTTTTATACTAAGAGCAATCTTAACTAAAGGTCATTTGGCCTTCTTGACAAGCATGTTCCTCAGTTATTTGACTGAGTTCCATTAAAACTATGGGCCTTGTAAATATTTTAAATTGCTTAATGATTCAATAATGAGAGTTATTATTATTTTGTAATTTATGTCCTCCAACGTTAAATCATATCGGACGATGAATGAACTTGGTGAAATGATGCTCAAATGGATCCGGGGTCTATAGAGCTTAGAGTTACCGACCTTCGTCTTTAAGGATAAGGGAAAACCTCGGAAAAACCTTATCCAGGTAATGCACCCTGACCGAGATTCGAACTCTGGACCTCATGAGCGTGAGGCAGACACGCTACCATCTACGCTACTGAGGCGGGCTCATGAATTATAATTAGAAACTTTACAGATCATATGGATGGAAGGAAAGAATTATCAAAATCGGTGAAATGCATTTGAAGGAATGCTAGATAAAGGATTTAAATGTCTCCTGCATTAATATTATAATGATTTTAAATAATGAGTGATCATGTTGTAAAGCAGATTTTTACGTTTTTATTCTATCCCAAACAAAAGAAACTCTGCAGATGGTAGCATATCATTGTTTTGTTTTAGATTTCAGCTATGCTATATAAAATGGCTAATGAAAAATGGTCTACCATTATTTT
Organism: Mantis religiosa; assembly: GCA_030765055.1. NCBI lineage: Eukaryota > Metazoa > Arthropoda > Insecta > Mantodea > Mantidae > Mantis > Mantis religiosa. The sequence goes on along the minus strand of CM060947.1, from coordinate 202,687,009 downwards.
TCAAAGTACGTTATCCTATGTGTACCAGTGATGGTATAAGAAATAAATCTACCATTTGCTAAGCTTTATAATATACCTCATGATATTGTTTTTGTTTGTGTACTGACGAAATTTCACAATGCAGTTTTCACAATATATAAATTTCACAATAAGTTTCACAATATTCCATAATCACATATTAGGTCTTAAATCTGAATTATAATTTTATATTTCTTTTCAAAATTACATCCAAATTCCAAAATACTAAACTGAATTCGAACCAGTGGTAATGCTACACTATAGTAATGATTCTGTTGTGTCGCTTTGATTCAGTGTGTTTGAAGATCGAATAGAGCAATACTATTTTTAAGGTACCATATTGGTTTTGTATGCTAAAATTTTATATAATTTTGACTCTCTCTGTAACATTTTAACATTAATGATGTAATATTAAGTTATATAGTCGTACATGTAAGTTTCTCTGCACCACACTAAGATCAATACTAATGTAACTCTACATGTGGTTTTATAATTTGTATAGCACATTTGTTTTTTGTCGATGTAGACTTGAATTGCGCAATAGATTATTAATTCGTTCAGTGCGCGAATGTATATAGCTGCTGGTGAATAAATAAAGGTTTCTAAAATAATGTAGAGAATCACAGCATTCATTTCATAATTGATAAAATGGTTAAATGCACTTCAATTTGCACTAATGTATATTCCTTTAAGAGAACTTGAATGTATGCTACACTACCGGTCAAATGTTTTCGATCACCTACCACAACTCTGGATTTTTGCATAAAACTCGGATTTGTTTTCAACATCTTATCATATTCCCGTTCCGATCCTAAAATATCTATAAACATATAAATACTGCCTGCTTGTGTTGGTATTTGACTGATTTACCACGTACAGGAGTGCTGATGAGTTTCAACAACAACACTGACCTACGTTTGCACTGTGACGTTTCCATTCGAAGAGGCCTCATTCCTTCAGCGAGCTCTTTAGCAAGCAGCTCACAATGGTTTATAATACGAGGGCTGTGCAATAAAGAATCATCACAACTTGTTTGACATCCTACCTTTACTCATCCTCATAATTTTGATGATCCTTCTCAAAATAGTCTCCCCTGTAAGGGATACACTTGTCGAACATTTCTGCTAGCCTTCAAAGATACATTGAAAACCATTTTTGAGAGATCCTTCAAAATCGCCTCCGCAGCCTTCACCACTGCTTCTAATGATGGAAAATGCCTCCCAAGAAGGTGTTTCTTCAGGTTAGGGAATAGAAAAAAGTCACGTGGGGCTAAATGTGGACTATAGGGAGGGTGAGGAAAGCACTTCACGTTGATTTTTTTAAAGATATTCAGCAACAACATTGGTAATATGCAGCCTCAAATTATCGTGGTGTAGCATCCAGCCTGTTTCGAGGAAGTGTGGTCTTTTGTGCCTGATATGAACTTGCACTATTTTCAGGAGATCCCTGTAGTATTGTCCAGTTACTGATGTGTGTGCAGGCACATCATTATGATAAACCATTCCATGAATATCAAAGAATGAGGTGACCATAACCTTCCCTGCAGAGGCAACCACTTTTGCTTTTTGAGATGTTGGTGATGAAGGAGATTTCCAAACTGAGCTTTGCTGTTTCCTATCAGGATCAAAATGATGTAGCCAAGTTTCATCAGCAGTGATTACGTTTGATATAAATTCCAGATGTTCCTCGAACATCCAATTTAACTGCATATTACCTCCAGTGAAGCGGTAGGTGATACTGAACATGTCTGAACTTCCTTGGTTCCCACAGGCGGAAACCAGGATTACCAACAATGAAACTACTACGACTTGTTTGTTTTACATTAAGATAACAGAATATAATAAGATTTAATTTTCATGCGAAAAATTATGATTGTAAAAATATTTTGAACATTCTTTATTGAAGAACACTAGAAATTTGATTAACAGCTCCAATTGATCCAACAATTGCTGAAGAAGTAATTATTAATTGAATATATAAAGTATTAGATAATTGGAGCGCTATGTATACCTGAGCAATGTACCACGCGTACTTTGAGCGCATTATATAACTGATTATGTTAATGAGATATTACTTCCTAATGGGACGAAAAGACGAGATTAGAATTAAAAAAGGTGCTGTTGTTGTAGCTCTGCATAAAGAAGGCTATTATAGTAGGACAATAGCAGGACATTTTGGCGTACCTCAATTTACAATAGTGTATATTGCAGCGGTGCAAACAAACTGCAAACTGATATTAATACAAGTTTTCCTCGAGCTTGAAGATTACGAGTAACATTCATATAGGGCAGATTAGTTCAATTGTGTACAGAGTAAACGTAACCTGAATTTGGCAAGGAAGTTAGTAGTATGCGAACAGTCCAATCTCTGCCTAAGCCATGCAACTTCGCCTTCGTGAACAAGGGTTCATAGCGGTCAAAAACCTATTTTATGCAAACAAAATAAGGTGAAAAGTTTAGAGTTATACAGCAACATAAAAATGTAAGCGTTCAGCAGTGATGCAAGATGTTATTCAAGAAGGAGTCTCAGTTTCTAGGGGGTGGAAGCCAGCTTAGAAGGTTTGTTCGCCGAATTCATGGAGAACATGTGAAGAGTCAATGTGTGATGGTGGAGGGTCTGTCATGCTGTGGGATGTCTTGTAGGTGATAAAATTTTGTGAACTTGTGAGTATTAATGAAACATTAAAGAAATAAGGATATCACAGCATACTGATAAAAGTGCTGATAAACCTGGAAAGCGACTTATTGGTCGTGAATATATTCAACAATAAGACAATGATCCGAAACATGCTTCGGAGTTGTGCAGAGGGTATGACAATAGAAGAGAACAATGTGGAACTGGAAAATATGATTTGGCTAAGTTAAATCATCTGCTTTAAGTTGATTTGTTATGGGATGAACTTGAGAGGGAATGAGAAAACTTACGTCATTTAATGTTGAAGGTATGAGGCATAATTTACCGATGTATTGAATAGCAATATTTGCCAAAATCTTATCTCTAGACTGACAAGAGTTTTGCAGCGGTTCTTACGGCAAAGGCTGGATAACTTGAAGCGGCTAACAGCTACCCATATTGTATTGTAGTTAACACCAGAGAGATAATATTAATTTTATTGGTCTTTTAATGTTTTCAGCGTGTTTGCACATTGAAATACATAATCCGCTCTTTTCATAGGTAATCAAAACCTTTGACCGATAGTGTAAATAGGATATTCATAGGCGATAAAGGTGGAACCAAAGTCAAACTACATGTCACTTTCCCAAGAAAAGTGTCCATTATTGAATTGCTACTGATTTACTACTTTCAGTACAGTACTGATTTTGTCCGATATTGACAATTGACGTTATGCAATGTCAGTACTATCTCATAGAAACTTATACAAATTTAACATTCAACCATCGTTAAAAAATAAGTGCGTATTTAATCATGAAAAGCAGTAATAACCCAAAATATTAATACTTCACACCATTATACAAACAATCAGAATAGTACGAGATTGGTCTGAAAAGTTTCCGACCTCAACATGAAGATAACACCACCTGTAAATAGAAGATAATAAATTTCCTTGTTCATCTGTTGACCCATACTCACCAAAATTTCAGACATTTTGGACGGTCAGTTGTTATGTTAAAGGATGTGAGTGTTCCTAGGATAATGAACAAAATCGAGTATCGAGCTGTCATTAAATATTTGCTTTTGAAAGGCAGTACGCCTACGCAAATCATGAATGAGTTGGATTCTGTGTACGGGGACCCTGCACCATCATTTCCCACAGTCAAATTTTGGGCAGCTGATTTTAAAAGTGGCCGTAAGGGCTTGGGAGATGATGAAAGTTCGGGAGGACCAAAACCTGCAGCTACCGACGAAAACATCGCCAAAGTTCACCAAATGGTGTTAGACGACCGCCTAATTAATGTGAGAGAGACAGCAGAGGCTATGAACATGTCAAAATAACGTGTTTCTTGCATATTAAATCAACATTTAGACACGAGAAAGTTGTCCGCTCTTTGGGTGCAGCGTTTCCTCACGTTAGACAAAAAAAAAAAAAAAAAAAAAAAAAAAACGTGTTCGAATGAACAGTTATAATGCTCTATTGGTGCAGTTTAGGCGCAATAAATCAGATTTTTGCGCCTATTAATTACTGGAGATGAAACTTGAATACACCATCATACGCCCGAAACAAATAACAGCCCAAACAGTGGCCTGCAAGGGAGAACCGGTTAAAAAAGTTCGGGTGGTAAAGTGATTGTGACTGTTTTTTTGGTATACTCGTGGAGTTATTTTAGTCAATTATCTGCAAAAAGAAAATCCATTACAGGATCATATTATGGATCATTACTTGATAAGGCGAAGGCAGAACTTTCGGAAAAACGGCCATATTTCCAGAAAAATTCCTCTTTCGCCATGACAAAGCACTGTTTCACAACTCAGCGGTTGCAATGGCGAAAATCCACGAATTACGGGTTGAACTGCTTGACCATCCGCCTTACTCACCAGATTTCCTCATCTGAAAATTGCGCTTGGAGGACAGAGATTTTCGTCAACTGAAGAAGCAATCACCTTCGTAAACAATTATTTTGCAGAGGAAAGACACCGAGTACTATTTGGATGAGAGCATTGCTGGGAGAAGTGTATAGAGTTACAAGGAGACTATGTTGAAAAATAAATAAATAAATTTCTGAAGAGGTCTTGTATCTTTATTAGATCGGGAACTTTTCAGATCACACTCGTATACCGATGGTGTATGCTTTGGTGTTTACCATATTGCGCGTGGACTATCCCATAATTAGAATACAATTTGGCCACGGCTGTTTTCCGCAACGTCTTTTGTCGTAGTCAGAACATCCAATTCCCATACCTGCTCACAAGAATCACCAGAATATACTATAGATTGCCTGTACAACCTTCAACCTTCATTCCGTATCGATTCCCCTCTCTATTAGTGTCAGGTCTTAATCACATACTCCTCGGATACGGGTTTATCATGCCTTGATCCAATTTCTCCAAGACACCAGTTAGCTGCAGGTATGGCTTCTTCTACCCCTCTTCCTCTGTAATTCGTCTGCTCCTTCACTAAGCATGAATGTCTTTGTTTATATACATATTATTTTCATTAAAATATGACTGCTCTTTTTGTAATTTACGTTTGTTTTACTTAATGATTTTATCGGTTCATTTTATCTCACAGTTCAGTATCTACGTAGTACTTTAGGCATTAAATAACAGATGCGGTGGTAAAAGGAAAGACTTTGTCAAAAGGAAAAAAGTTTCAAACTTTTGGTTAACATATCTGTCACATTTATTGGCCGTTTTATCGTTTCTTAAGTTTAAATTTTTGTCTTTGTAAAATATCAACATCCCTAAGCGAACATGACGGAAGTATTAATTTTCTTGTAGTAAACAGTTAAAACCTGGGAACTAAATGGGGCAATATATCACACTCGTATTTCAGAAAAATGGAAATCTAAAAAAGTGAACATTAATGGTCTTTAAATTGTGTTCTAAGATTCGGAATAGTTCTCTTGATTTATCCATGCTGTGTACTTGTATTTAATTATGAAAATGCGGAGTTTTAGTCGGAGAATTATTGGAAATAGAATCAAAAGAATATGATAGTATATGAATCTGCTTGAAAACGTATTTAATATAAATAGTCACAATTAATAACAAAATAAAATAAACATAGTGACCAACGATGAGTATCAAGAAGAAAATATGTTTAGAAGGAAACGGGCTTTTCAAATAAAACTGTTATAGCCGGAGTTCTAGATTTGCTTCAGTGCAACGTAATATGTTTTTCCTGCAGCATTAGCAATTCAGCCAACAAGTTTCATACGTGGTGAGTTTAGCTTCGAATCCTGGTGGGTCAAGAGCTTTCAACATAGGATTTCCCTCAAAGAGAAGGAAAGAAATCCTTGTTCTGCAGTAATCTCTTTCCCTTTCTCTGCTTCGGAAATTCCCTCTACGTGGCTGAAACCTCTGGTTGGAAATGAAGGGAATGGACCGACTGTACAAAAACAAAAACATGCTTTATGGCCACAAAATCACTTTTTGAAATTTAAAACTAATTAACCTTTGATTTCACTATAGCACCAATATGGAATGCTATTAAAATAACAGAAATAATGTTACATTTTTGCATTACAATAGGAACATGAATAGATAAAATAGGAAAACAAGTCGATCAAAACTTGAATGTTATCACATTTTTATTTTGTTTATTTCCTGATAACAGAGAGAATGGAAGACAGCAGGGAGATAAACCGAAATTTCAATAAATAAAACGAGAGTAAATGGCACACAAAGGAAAATAGAGTAGATATAAGGCAAACGTTGAAATGGAAAATGACAAATCGAGTACAAGGGCATAACTTATTTTAGTTGGTTAATACGATAACGACTGCAGATTAAAAATAAATAAATACCAACATATTTTGAAATAATACGAATAAATTTGATGAAACAAGAAACAAAATAGCTAAAACTGCAAAATTACTGTGCCGCAATAATAATTTGTAGGAGCGAAAATTAGCTTTAAAACAGATTTTCATGTTCTGGAAGATGGAAGAATATTGAGAGCTGACAACGGGTATTAAGATGACCTAAATATACCAGTGAAGAAATATGAGATATAAAAATTTGGTAAGAGCAGCAATTATAGGACCACATGAACAAAGATGGAAATATCATAATTAATATAATGTTTGCAAGCTGTTAGCATAAAAGATGCTGCATTAGACACGAAAAGCAGAAATTCGAAGGGAGGCCTAAGTTAAATGATATTGAGACGTGAACAGGCCAGTGGCATAAACCATGAAGAACAGGAAGAAAGAAGAAATGATTTCTTTTTCCGGATTGAATATAGGGTGTTAGTGTCATCAAAAATTTTTTCTTGTTAAAAGTAATGCAGATAAGTAAAGAAAAGTGTAGAGCCTGCGGGTTAAATGAATTCTAGTGAAAGCTTAGGAATAAGTTGACTTCTTACACTTTGAAAATGAGAGTTTGCCTGACAAACTAAGGGACTGTAAATTAACAATTAGTAAGTTTTAACTTCTTCAATTTTTGAAACTTTATATACCACGGAAGTTTTCTGCGGTTAAAGTATATGCCTTTTCTAAGTAATAAGTATGTTAGGATTACATATATTCCAAGTATTAAAAATAAACTGAACGCTAATAAGACACTGTGACTGTATCCTTTATCATTTAAAAACGCCATGCTCGTAAATTGGAAACCTTTGCTCTCGCTGCATGGAAAGACAAATAAATATCTTTAATGAAAATTGCATGAAAAGTTAACACAAGATTCAAATCACAAGGAGGTGATGTAGTGCCCTCATGAATTTAATATAAGCCTTAATGTACAATTCGGATTCCCCAGAAGTCTCATGAAGTACCTGTCCTCCAATTACACCTCAGATTTTCTTAACGCAAATTCTCCTTATTAGTCTACTTGTGTTGTTTCACGAGTTTTTTATAGACCAGAAACGGTTTTGCGACATTTATAACGCTAAGAAAATTGTTTAGACTTCCAGATAAGGTAATTGTTACGGCCGTTATCCCTTGTTAATTTAACCAATAACTTATTTCCTCAAGTGTAACGCTATTTAAGATGTGCTAACCAGAGCTAACCAGTGAAGAAGCTCAATTATAGTGATTGCAATGATGTGCCTAACACGAAAGGGCTCACCAAACACTCCAAAATAAGAAATAATAATTTATAGATAAAATCTGAATATAAATTACTGGAAAATAGGTTAATTATATTGAAAACTTCCATTTATTAGCAACATAAAATAATCTATGTTGCCTACAACTGCTTTACAGATATTAAAATTAATGCCTACTAGATACAATCAGGTTTAAGAAAAATAATATAAAAGAATAAAGATAAAACAAATATCTAACTACAACGTTACCTAAGCGCCAGTCACTCAGGACAACTGTTACTCAGGCAACTTCTGCTCCTCAATAATACTATAACACAATATTCCTAAATCTAACCTCAACTGGTAACTACTAAAGTATGTTACGTAACCAGCAAACAGTTTTTCTTAGTTATATTATTATATTGTACTATGTTTACTTAGTTTATCAGTTGTTACACAATATTTATATCACTGTCACATAATTTACTTTAATCAATTCTCCTACATTAAGTTACACATTAGTAATTTTATTAATTTACCATAGACCTAAATATGTATACAATTACGTAATTTTAATTATTTTAAAATTTTAAAAATACTTAGTTTTCGTAGAAAATTATTCAATCTGGATTGATAGAGTCGACATGAAAAATTCAATGCCACGGCCGGGATTTGAACTACAGATCTACTAGTTTCCGTCCAGTCGCGCTTACCAATTGGGGTACCATGGCCAATTTGCCGTCATGACATTAAATTCTCCAATTGACTCCTAAATTTTCCCGGTAGACCACTAGAGGCTCTCGCATTTGAGATGCACCGTTTGTGACGACTTACTATTCTAAGTACTTGAGTCCCAGGCTTCGTCACTTAACAATTAATCAGTTCTTCATTCTAGCCGTATACAGGCTAAGGTATTGAATTGATAGAGTCGACATGAAAAATTCAATGCCACGGCCGGGATTTGAACCACGGATCTATTGGATTCCGTCGAGTCACTCTTACCCATTGGACTACCATGGCCAATTAAGCTATTAATTATATAATATTAGCACTCATTCTCGTTATCTTGTCTATACAGACACACATTAGTTGACTTGTCATTAAATAATTAGTCTTTTCTGTCGATTAGGTTCACCTTAGTCCGATAGGCTTATCATCGACCACCCCCTCCTCCAGAATAAACTTCTTCTATCAATGTTTCTCACATTCTCTTCATTGGTATTCATCTTTCCCTTTTCTTTCCCTTTTCTTTCTCTTTCTCTCTCTTTTTCTTTCTTTCTTTCTTTCTTTCTTTCTTTCTTTCTTTCTTTCTTTCTTTCTTTCTTTCTTTCTTTCTTTCTTTCTTTCTTTCTTTCTTTCTTTCTTTCTTTCTTTCTTTCTTTCTTTCTTTCTTTCTTTCTTTCTTTCTTTCTTTCTTTCTTTCTTTCTTTCTTTCTTTCTTTCTTTCTTTCTTTCTTTCTTTCTTTCTTTCTTTCTTTCTTTCTTTCTTTCTTTCTTTCTTTCTTTCTTTCTTTCTTTCTTTCTTTCTTTCTTTCTTTCTTTCTTTCTTTCTTTCTTTCTTTCTTTTGCTTTCTTTCTTTCTCTCTCTTTCTTTCATTCTCTCTCTTTCTTTCCCTCTTTCTTTCTTTCTTTCTTTCTTTCTTTCTTTCTCTTTCTTTCTCTCTTTCTTTCTTTCCCTGTCTTGCCTCTTCGGATGCTTCTGTAGCTTTCTCCTTCAGGGAGACCAGCTCAAATTTCTTTCAGGCAATCTAATCCTTCAGATAGAGTTTTCTATTTATTAGCTTCTCACCGTATAGTTAATTATGGTCTGCCACTTTTTCTTCTTCGCCCTCTTCGCTCTCTCTCTCTCATCTCCTCGTTTTGCTTTATAATTCATAAATGTTCATTTTATATTTCTTCTCTTAAACCCCTATATTCATATATCTTCATTCATTACTCTATTATATTCTAATTCTATAATCTCTGCTTCCTCTCCCAGCAGATCTTCTTTTATATCATGTAAAAGTACTTTACCCAATTTTTAGTCAAAATTTGTAAACGTCTGGTTATTTCGAGCCTCATGTAAATCGTATACTGTTTTCCCGCTTACTAGATTTCTGATATATGTTCTTCATACATTCTGTATACAAAAAGCACGTTATGGCAAATCAAAAAACTCCACACTCATCACAAATATCAGTTCTTGTTGTATTTATTTTCTTCGAATAGCTCCTTTACGGACTATGCTCGATTATAAAAGAAATTATCCGTTTAAGATGACACAACCTTGATCTATCTTGAAAGTTTGGCAGTAGGTCAACTATTCTACCTTGTTCCATTTCGTTTTATTCTTGTTGCCCTTTATGTTTTAACCTATCTCTTATGTCCAATAAAGTAATAAAATTTACACCAACTGTTTTTCAATTAATAATCCCTATTCTCCACTTGTATTTTGTTCCTTTAAATCCGATTATCTCGACAATGGGCTATATAACGTCATAATTAACATCACCATAGTTGGAATCATATTCGCAGCTCCTTTACATCTAAGAAGCATTTTTATCTACTTTATAATTTTCTAATAACTACTCCATTCATTTGAATTGCCCGAATTGGAGCACGATCCGAAATTATTAAAGCAAAAATTACATTGACATATCATGATTATTGACATACTTATAGAGATGATTAAACCTTTTGTGGATAATTTTCACTAGCTTCACCGCAACTTTCTCCAATTTGCTAAACCAGAATAAGTATTTTTATTTGATATATTTCTGTCATTTTTCAAATGTCCTGTTAATGTTTCAATAACAATATCCAGAAAAGGTCCTAAAACTGGATTTTAGAAGGCACCATTTTGTAATTCCTTTGCTTATGGTTTTTATATGAATTTACCGTGTTTTGCGATAATGCTGGAAAGCATAAATAATTTAGGGATAATTAATTTATCTAAATGTGACAGAGAAATGAGACCACAATAGACTGTCAATGTGTTATTTTTTTAGGTTCTGATTTAAATTCATTTACTTTTTATTTAAAATTAATTTTTATTGCTTTTATATATATTTGAGTTCGTGGAACATTACATCCCTTTTGCCCTTATTTGACTATGTTTGCATTTGATTTGTTCTAATTGTTCAAAACACTGCCTTAGGATTCTCTACTTAATAACCTACTGTAGACGGACAGGCTTGAAGGAGGTCTACCCAGGAGTCGAAATTCCCCCTATTTTATGAGGGAGTACGGAAGTAACACCATTGCCCCAATAACTATCTTTCCTAAATAGCCCTTGTTTTCGGGCGTCAACCCTTCCAGGAGGACTTCCAAGCGCCGCCAGGGATCTAGCTCACCAGGCTAACACTGGGGATTCATGTGGCCTTACAACCCCGGCTGGGTCGCTGTGCCCAATACTCATGGATGTTGGGCACCATTGCCCCACCGAGACCAACCGAATCAAAAACAATATTGCTTCGGAAGAGGCTCGAAATGTTCCTCCAGACGTTCTTTCAATAACGTCAGAAGTGCCATGAGAGCCAAGGGTATGCAGCTTTAGCCCACTACACGTGAAAATGTCGGAACCCCTCCCTTATGGCAACTCCAGAATGGCACTAAACGTCCTTGCACCAACCTCCTACTGGGAGTACAAAGTGAACACCTTCCAGCAAGGGGCTTCAGCGCCCATTCAAGCAGCAAGTAAGAAATCGTTTACACAGCTCAAATTCCGTGCTCCCGCACCACACAATAATAACTGGTACCTGGCCTGGCATTCCTGTAACGTACGAAATTTAAAACAAATGGCAGGAAATAATGAAGACATGAAATGCTGGGACAATAAATTAATGGCTTCATTCACCTCCCGATCTGGCACAACCGCGAAGTAAGCCAAGGTAGCAGGTCGGCCTCAGCATATTTAAACCCTGGAGTTCACGAATTCAAGCTTCAGTTGTTATCCTTCTATTAAAAAATGAGCAGGTATTAACTCTCATACTAGTTTGTCTGGATTTTTGCAGTTTCTCTTTCAATATTTTACTCTGAATAACTCATGTTGCGTTAATGCAGTGCTGTTCCCTCCTTGTGTAAACAATGTATATTGTACACGCAAGACCTCACTCTTTCTCCTTTGAAAAGGTCACACTTTAAGCGTATACACCAGCTAGAGTTAATTCTATATTCGCTTCAAGCACTTCTCAAGCAAATTGATGTGCTTGTGCCCGTAAAGCCTAACTTTTAAGTTAAATCAAATTTACCCATGCGATAAGCTTGGTGAGGTTTATTATGCCAGCGCTCCTAGCAGGAGCAGCTTCTCTTGACAACTGCTTCAACACTTTGGCATCTCTGAGTAGCAGTTACTTTCGGTTTGTAAATCAGACATTAACGTTGTCTACAAATTATTCTCATTAAATCGTTATTTAAAAAAGTAGCAAAGAAAGCTAATCAGTTTGTTTGACCCTTCATTACTTAAAGCATTGTTGCCCGGAAGTGTTTAAGCTTGCTGTGTTCTGTCCCCCTAAACTGTGTTATTTATGAACTGATACACGCTAATATATAAGTTTTGCAATAAAATATTGATACACTTTGTTATGATACTCAAATGATCTTTGAGTTACAGTAAGACACGTTTTCTTAAACAATGAAATTCTGGTGAATTAAATACAATATGAATAATTACAAATAAAATACTTCTTTTTCCAGATCTATGTGCAAAGCTACATTATGCTCAAATTGAGAAGGGTTAAAATAACTAAAATATTAGATTACGAAGAAAATTAAGAACTTAAGATAGGTGTAGCAAGGATCAAATTAAACAAAAGCTACCGAAAAGGGAAAAAATAAGAAAAATAAGAAAAATAAAACCTACCAATATTAGTCTTATAGTGGTTTATATGAGCACATTTTAAGTTAGGCCATGTTTTCATACGCTGAAAAAGTAAACTATGTTTCTTCTAACTGGATTCTCCGTCAGAATTCCAGATATAGATGGTAAAATATAACTTATCTAAAGTAAGACATTTAACTGACAGAATATTCACCAATTTTAAGTGTAATAAAAGTAATCTATAACAATTAACATAAATGATACATATATCTCGCTATTATCCAATTTTACTGCTAAACAGCAAACTGGTTTACACATATACTCTACGCTGATGGATGCAAAACCTGGTAAACAAGGGCACACCAAGTTCCTACCTCTGCGCAAACCGACTTCTTCCTGAAAAACTATAAGCAGAAAATTAACTATATTTGGAGTATTGTCAGTAAGTTATAATATATTGAAGTAACTGAAAATTCCGAGTGGTTAACAGAATCGACATATTATATACAAGATGACTGACGAAAATATAGGCATTTGGTTCTGGTAGCTAAGAAGTAGAACATGGCACAGAAAGCTAGGACCCATGACTACTTTTTTCGACTTTGATTCAGTTTTTCAACCTTAGCCTACAAACAACCAATTATTTGAAAAAGGACTCAAATGATTACTCCAACGGATAACAGAAAAATTGAGAAGAAAGAAATTTATGTTTTCAATTAATTTCATGAATGTCATTTTAAAGTTCTGCCCGTAATTAATTTTAAGGCTGATTAAAACTGCTGGAGCTGCAATAAAGGAATTATTTCTGTCTAAAAGAATTCAACTTCTTGCACTTAGTTCATATACATTTTTATGTTTAAGTTCAAGTTTTATGAAGGAAGGATAGAGGAAGAGGAAAAAGGAGACAGGGGAGGGAGAGGACCGTTGCCTAAATCTTTAAAAAGTAATAAAAAAAATAAAGGAGCCCAACTTTACATTGGAGTTTGATTCTCCTTTGAGAAATGTTATTGACTAGGTTATATCGATAAGTGACATAAAGGATTAGTAAGCTTGATTGTTGTCTTTATTAGCCGCCCTCGTGAAGATTTCGCTCACTTTCTTCTCGGGCAGCCAGCCAAGTGAAAAGATGATTATATATCAACGTTTTGGGAGTATATATCTCTCCCATCATCAGGATATTTATAAAATGTTATAACCACAAAATGAATCACTAGATATAACACAACTATAAACAAAGACAAATCACTATCAAAATTCTCATTACTGAACAAAAGACTATTTTCAGTAAATTAAATGCCAGGTCAGGAGATGGCGTGAGTATAGAAAATTGTGTCAAAGAAACGTAACTACTTAACTTGATTATCAAGCTATATTGATCTTTGCTTCTTAATTCTACGGATTTCCATTTTAAGGCCGGTTTCCAGGAGGAGCTGAACTGAAATCCAGCATCACGATTAATCGTGCTCCTTTCAGAGGAAATCACCAAAGTCTCCTTAAGTCTCCGCTCCCAGTAACTGTTGCATTTTGCCAAGATGGTCGTCTTCCGAAAATTGGCTCTATGGAGCCTTTTGTCACCAGCTATAGCTAATTTGCAACAGTTACTGGGAGCGGAGAATTAGGGAGACTTTGGCGATTTCTTCTAAAAGGAGCACGCTTAATGGTGATGCTGGATTTCATTTCAGCTCATCTTCGAAACCGGCCTTAAAATGGAAATCCGTTGAATTAAGAAGCAAAGATTAATACAACTTGATAATCAATTTAAGTAGTTACGTTTCTTTGACACAATTTTCTATACTCACGCCATCTCCTGACCTGGCATTTAATTTACTGAAAATAGTCTTTTGTTCAGTGATGCGAATTTTGATAGTGTTTTGTCTTTGTTTATAGTTGTGTTATATCCAGTGCTTCATTTGTGGTTATAACATTTTATAAATACTCTGATGATGGGAGAGATGCACACTCCCGAAACGTTGATATATAATCATCTTTTCACCTGGCTGGCTGCCCGAGAATAAAGTGAACATATTCGCCACCAGGAAAACTTTAGATCTTATTTTGTATGAAGATTTGTTTTCTTTGGAACAATCGTTTATTCAGATACCATTCATATAAAAGCTTAGTGATTGTAAGCAAACAATACAGTTCATTACTAATCTTTCTGTAGTTGAACTATTTGTACTGGTAATAAGCTGATCCATATACCAACAATTCCCTTCCATTTTATTTTCTGATTCTCTTTTCTGTGATGAGCATCGTTTTGTTGTGTCTGCAAATATTATTTAATGAATTGGAGAATGGGGATAAAGAGCATTATTGCCATTGTGTTATACCCTTAATAACACATACACACAAAACAGACGCAAACACAGAAATGACTGCCCGCCTCTGTAGCGTGGGGTAGTGGGTCTGTCTCACGTTCAAGAGGTCACGATTTTGAAGTTAGGTCAGGGTGAGTTATACGTTTTTTTCGGTTTTCCCTTATCCTGAGAGGTGAATGTAGGGCAAATCTTAGCTCTATGAACTGTGGGCTCTTATCTTCGTCCATTATGACTTGGAGAACGTAAATTAAAGAAGCGTACCCACGTAAATTGATATATATATATATGTATGTGAACCAGTTAATCACTGTAATTAGGTGACGTAAGTATTTTTATTCAAATATCCGAATTATTAAGCTAAATAAAAGCTGTTTTAAATTAAATTGGAATTCATTATTCTTTTCCATATTTATACTAAATGCATGTAATTTATATAAAATCAGCTTGCGGCATGACAAGGTAAAGCAGGCTTGCACGTTCAGGTCAATGTTAATACTATATCAGATGCTATTCCTCATTAGGATTAGCAGGAGTAGTAAAATCAGAAACAGTTTTCAGGATATACCTTATGCTTTGAAATGTTACAACATATTTTAACTAGAGTTACCATTTTCATTGGTTAGATCTGTAGCAAGGTGAATAGATAAGCAATGTTTTTCTTATGTGAATCCAGGAGACACTGATAAGTGTTTTCTAGCGTCTGGCCTAATATGTTGATAAGGTAATTCTGTTGCCCAGCATCGCATTTTGCATATCCAGGTGGCCCACCTGCGCCGTCTTTCAAGATTCGTGCGTTTCAAACAGCTGCAGAACGCAGCAGGGCAATTCAATTAACTGCACGGCAGTAGCATGAACGAATGTTTGTCTGCTCTGAGCGACGAGAGCAATTCTCAGGTTTGAATTAGTAGACAAGTAGTGTGTAAACAACCAGAAATATTTTCTTTCTACTTGAGTTACAGAATATGTATATTATTTGGCTTATTCTTGAATATCCTTAGCTAAGTTTGATTTCTCTGCCACATAATTACAGTAAATAGGGAAAGTATTCCACCCAAGCGTTATACTTGTGATTCCTGTGGAAATAAAAGCTATGTGGTCCCCTATAATATCCGAAAAAGCTATTTTATACAAAGATCCGCGATATTTTTGTCCCTATGTCTGTGGATAGCACAGCTCAAACAAAATATAGGTTGTGGAAACGTAGAGTCAGGCTGAAAAATTCAATGCCATAGCCGGGATTTGAACCACGTATCTTCTGGTTTCCGTCCAGCCGCTCTAACATTGAACTACTATGGCCAACGTGCCGATATGACATTAAATTCTCCAACTGACTCGTATTTTCCCGGTAAACCACTTAGCAGTTCTCATAAACACATGAGACAACTACCTTAATGGCGACTTACAACATGTAAGTACTTTAAGGCCCGGGCTTTATAGTTAACCACTATTAGGTCAATTAATGGACATTAATTGTTCTTTCACAAGAAACAGAAGATCCGTGGTTCAAATCCCGGCTATGGCATTGAATTTTTCAGTCTGACTCTAAGTTTCCACAATTTAGCCTGCACACGGCCAGTGTAAAAGAACAATTAATTTCCAAAACTACAGATTGTTTAATACCAAAATTGGTGTTTTAGTTCAGCCATTTCCAAGTATGTGACACGAAGATTTCCAGGAAAATCTCCTCCCCCAGACTGCTATTTACATGGAAGGACATAAAATTGTAATTCTCTCAAAAATACCTATAACTATTTTGTTTAATAATATGTTTTCAAAAATTTTCAGGAGAAATTAAATGTTACTTTGTTTCAGATGACTCTTGCATAACTCGGAAATCGCAAGAGACAGACAAAATCATACAAAAATGAGATCTATTCCAATACATAATTAATGTGTGACCAATTTCGGAGATATTACTTGTTTGCCTGAATTTTATATTATAAAAAAAACACTGTTGGTCAAATGGGGTATTTATTTTAGCTCTTGTCCATGTAAAGAGAACGAATTTCAAAAACGTCATAAGCAAACATCCCTTTAAGGAGTTCACTATTACTTAAAGCTTACTGAATTCCTAATGTTGCACCTATTATGGCAGTTAACAAGATAACCTTTATCTGTAGTGACATGAAGTAGATAAAGCAATAAGCGTTTGTAAGAATAGCTTTACTAGAGTACAGGAGGTCGTGCGAGTGCAGCTCCTGATATCATTTACCCTGTCTACGATGCTGTCATCTCACGTTACGAAATACTCATTTTAAAGCGTCGCAAACAAGGACATCCAAACATAAGGGCACGTTATATTTCAGCATCATTTGTTCTATCATCATCATCAGCAGCAGCAGCATCATCGTCGTCGTCCGCCTTGGTCGCGGGGTAGTAGCATGCCTGCCTCAAGTTCAAGAGGTCCCGAGTTCGAATCTCGGTCAGGGCGAGTTACCTGGATGAGGCTTTCTCCGGGTTTTCCCTCATCCTGAAATACGAATGTTGGATAACTCTAAGCTATATGGAACCTGGGCTCATTTGAACATCATTTCAGCCATTCCATTCATCGTCCGATATGACTCGACGTTGGAGGACGTAAATTACACACAAAAAAGATCATCATTGCCCGCCTCGGTAGTGTACATAGTAGTGTTTCTGCCTCACGTTCAAGAGGTCCCGAGTTCAAATCCGGATCAGGGTGAGTTATCTGGAAAAGGTTTTTTCCGGGGTTTTCCCTTATCCTGATAGACGAATGTCAGGTCCATGGACCCCGGACTCATTTCTTGTATAAGTTTTTATCCCGAGGTTTTCCCTTATCCTGGTAGACGAATGTCGGTAACTCTAAACTCCATGGACCTCGGACTCATTTGAGCATCATTTCACCCAATTCATTCATCGTCCGATATGACTTAAAGCTGGAGAACGTAAATTTAAAATAAAAAAGAAATCAGTATCGCCATCGTCATAATCATTATTTCAGGCTTCCTCTATGCATATGCAAATATACATGATTCATTTCAACAGTGGCTTCTAAACATTCAGGAATGTATTTCATTGTCTCCGCAAAGCTAATTTAAGCTGAAAAACAAGAAAAGTGTTAGCAACATAACTTCATAAGAGTGATGTATTTATCGATATCTAATTACATCAACTGTAGGGAAATGCTTCGATAATTATCAATGTACTAGAGTACCAAAGCATGTAACTATCAGATTTGTATGACATGTGGAAATTGCAGGGCACTTTTATAAAATTAGCATTCTTTCTGATATAAAAATATTAATGTTCACTATCAGACTATTTAAGACAGAACTTGAATGGTTTGCAGTTATTTATTTAGTCGCTATTATGGCAAATTTTGAATAAACGTTTTTAAATATCAAAAGTTACCACTACACACACGGTGCTCTTTCACACACGTATCGTTTGAAACTCATACGTAACTCCAGCATTGTCCTAACGATAGATAAAATCCAACAAGTTCATTAAGGTGATCGGTCACGAATTCATGTCTGGGATATCATAGCCCAGGCCATCCCATTTGGTGCTCTCGTTGAACGAAATCAGACTAGCATTGCGACCCAATATGGTAATGCAGGTATAAACAGTGCTGTGGCACTATGGTTGTTTACAAACTGGGTCAATTGGATAGCAACAAGTAATAGATGAAAAGGAACTTCATTTTCTAAGTTTCCATACATATGTACATGCGCTGTATCTCTCTATATTTCAGGAATATCAGTAACACGTGTAACAACCAGCGGAGTCTCTCTGCCTGTGTTTCATAATTAAGACTATATTATAGGTAGGTACTAAGTTACTTACGGAGCTGACTAGCTTCTTCAACCATTACCTATTGCTATCAAAACTATATTATCCAGTTTTATATTTGCTTAAAAGTTTATTTATTATCAGTAGTGGAAAACTTAATAAGTTTTGTTTTATTCATTTCCCAGAGTATTCCGCAGAATTTTTTTTTGTTCCCGAATTCCCCTACAATATCTTTCGAACCAGCACAAACACGCGCTGTTGATGCCAACATCCAACGAAGCATTTCCGTTGATGTAACGCCTTCTGTCATAAGGAATTGAATTACTGCAGCCTGCTTTCCACTGCATTGCTGCAAAGGTGCGCCTGTCTTTGGTTCTTTATTTATAGTCAAAGCAAAGGTGCAAGATTCATATTTATAAGCATCAAAACAGCTTCGAAAATTGGATTTAAAAATAACGGTATATGTCTTTTTTATATATGAAATCCTCATTTTAATTAATATGGCATATGACTAAAATCATAAATAGATGCAGGTGTAAGATAAGCAATCTAGAATGGCATGTCCAATGAATGGAATAAGCATAAAATTAATGAGAAACGCAATATGTTAGTCGCTTGTGTGATTACCACTTTATCTAACTAATCTCTCTGGGTTCATTATATTATATAGTGAACTTCCGGCGTCCTTTTTCTCTTCACTCTTCTCTTGTCAATTACCGGGATTTGGAACAGCCAATTTACATTCAAAGGTGCATTGGAACTATTAATCTGTAACCATATGATTCCCTACATTAAACATGACACACCCTGTGGAACAAGAAATACTATTTGCAAAATAAACATAACTTGCTCAACATATGCAATGGGAGCTTGTACAATTTTCAAACTTACTCGTAAGCCACCTCAAGAAAAACTAACCATGGATTCATTATATCTGATTTTATGGTTAGGAATTAGACATACATTTCATTAGTTTATTAAAATAAACTAGTACAAGTCGGTCAGCTTAAAGTGATCATGTTTTAAGTATTCTACCTTCTACAAGAAAGGTCACGCAGCTGTTAAAGCTGATATCCAATTGCTATGCATGATATAAACATTGAAGCAAATGATTCATATGTGCGATGCAATTGTTTTTTCTGAAATTTAGAAAATAGCTTTATTTCCTAAAGTTTAATCTTCTTTTATGGACACATGAGCACACATAAACGTCGACTTCATCTAACCTTGTGCTAGTGCATCAAATATCTCATTGCGTCAATGAAATTGGGCTATTGTGAGAAATAAGTTACTGAAGAATGATAGGTACCCATTTCCATTATGGAGTAATACGAAAAATTTGGAGAGTACTTCTAATGTGATTTTTCCATTGCTTCTAGAAGAAAAGACCCAATATTTGCTTGAAACCAAATTCTGCAAAGGGATATGGTATCTACGGAATCATTAAATAAAATAAAAGAGCTATTTCATGTCATGTTGAAAAGTGATGATTTGTGGACCCGTTGTTTACCCAGCCTAACTAATTGTAATTTTTATTTATAATAGTTTTTTAAGATACAGTATATATTTCTAGTCTTCCTAAGTAGAGGAACTTGGTGATAACATCGTTCAGGATATGGTAAGGAACATTCTCCGGAGCTTAGGCGAGTAAAGGACAACAAGGACAAGATATGCTGCATGTCTGGAAGTATTAAGGCATCCCTGGTATCTTTTTAGTGAAAGGATATTAATGCGCGTACACCACTCGTTTCTCTCGCGATTACAATCAAAATGAAGCATTAAGCTCCTAGGGTAGTGTAAATTGTCTCCAAAATTACGAAATGTAGAAACGGAATTAATAGAACGGGACATCAGGGCTCTTCTCATCTCTGGTATTTCCCGTTCTTTTCATCCATTAGCGACGGACGTTTGCATGTCAGAGGCAGCCAAGCAACTTTAAGATGAGATGCACGATCTCTAACTTTCTAATCATCATCATCATCATCATCATCATCATCATCATCATCATCATCATCATCATCATCATCATCATCATCATCATCATCATCATCATCATCATCATCATCATCATCATCATCATCATCATCATCATCATCATCATCATCATCATCATCATCATCATCATCATCATCATCATCATCATCATCATCATCATCATCACCATCATCATCATCATCATCATCATCATCATCATCATCATCATCATCATCATCGTCATCCAACGTCAAAAAAGGAGTAACCACGTTACTCTAAGGCAAGTAGTTCTGATAATTAGCTTTGATATAAAATCACCATAGCCTAATGCTGGCCTCGCACAAAAGCATCATAAGGGTATGAGCTGATCCTACAGCATTTTAATTATTGTGAGTCAGTTCGAGAAAATAAATTCCAAATAGTTTGGTAGTTGTCGCCCGGGGTCCATGGAACTTAGAGTTACCGAACGTTCGTCTAACAGGATAAGGGAAAACCCCGGGAAAATCTTATCCAGGTAACACACCCTGACCGAGTTATTTTGCGTACAGCCATGATTTTCAATCTATTATTGATTTTGTTCCAGCCTGATCGTTTACTGTAAATTAAAAGAAGTCCTTTGTCCATTAGGTGATATTTGAGTATTAATTTGAGTGCTTCTTTAAAAATGTTGTCAAAATTGTTGCCTTTATACTAATGCTTAATGTGTTCGTATTTTTTTGACCTGGCTACATTTTCATGTTTGTTGAAATTGTTTGTGTTCTCATAGGTTTTTAATTTTCTACATTTCTCGAGTGACTTATTTTCTGATGTTACAGAAATCATTTAACCGGTTTCTGGTTTAATGGCCAGACATATCTGTGGTGAATATCGAGTAATAGAGCGATGGTTTATGCACCCCTCTCTTCATAAATGATTAAGAGAAACGGAGTAATGGTGAAGGCTTATCAAACAATAAGAGATGCAGCAACAAGGAAACGGATGTGGTTAATTGATGGTATAATATTGAAGGTTGAAGGAGTAATGGTGCAGGTTTATCAAACAACAAGTGTTACAGTATCAAGGAAACGGATGTAGTTAAAATCGATAGTGTAATGTTAACTAAGTGAACTTCGTGACTTATATCAAAGTTACAGTTCTATATTTTCTTTCTTCAATTTGTTTTAGAGGCCTGAAATATTTGCACTAGCTATTTGCATTAGCGGTTGTTATCTAATTCCAGAAGATCCTCGGTTGTCTCCGCTGGAAGCCAACTCTATAGTGAAGTAGACCTCGAGAGGAATTTGATTCTGCTTAGTGCTCTTTCGTAACTGAAAATCCCAGAAGGTGACCATTAATCTTATTCCCCCTTCTATCCATTTGTCCTACCACACATCCTTTCCATTATCCATCAGTCCGCCAACGTAAGCAGGTTCACTGACGTGGCTTCGATGACACAGAGAAGGGCTTTCAAACCACCAGGGGGACACTAGCTTTAAATTCGTCATGAAGACAAACAACTTACTGAACTTCTTCAGGCTTTGCTCTTATCCAAGAAGCAGTGCCTTCATCAAGCGTGTCGTACTTTCGTCCTCGAAGTGTACTTTATAGACATGTACTACTTGCATTGCTATTTTATGATAAAACTTCAGGTACATATAAAACATTAATACTTCAAAGCATTTTTACATTTTTAAATTCACCTGTAATTATTTATTTAAATTAATATAAAGCACTTAAAATAAAATTAATGAAAGCCTTTAAAGCATTTACAAGTAGAAAGTTTTATAAAAATATTTGGGCTAAATATTGGATTACTTTGATTGAATTTATTTAGATTAATTTAGATATTTACAGACTGATTTTTGAAAGAAGAATCGTGAAGTTCACCAAGCAAGGGCCACGAAGGGCAAGAAGGGAAGATTATGGCTATGGTGACGTAAACAAAGCTTGCCAGATTGATACACTGGCGAATCACATACTCGTCAGCTCATTTATCGCTAGTTGTATGCGGGAAAAAAAGTTTGCTTGAGCATTCAGTTGCGCAGTGTATTGTTAGCCTACTTTGTCGAAACACAATTAAAATACGTTTTTATGGAAGCAAAACATAGTGGAGGTAGGATTAGAGGTGGACCGATGATTCATGGCCCAAAGCAAAGATTACTTTTTGGCCGGGTTGTTACATTGCATAGCCAAGCTAGAGAATTTGTCTGTTCTCCTTGAGAATTCTTCCTACAGGAAGACGAGAGTTTGTTCCTTATCAATGAACAGCTTATTCCGTTTATCCAAAAGCGACAGTCCCATATCAGTAGATATGCTTGCACGTAAAAGAATTCCTGTGGGTTAAAATTCCGGTATATCAATGATTTCTTTTATTGTAATTTACGTCGTCCAAAATTTAGACATATCGGACGATGAATGAAATGGGTAAAATGATGCTCAATGCTTCCGGGATCCATGGAGCTTAGAATTACCCGACATTCGTCTTTCAGGATAAGGGAAAATCCCGGAAAAATCCTTATCCAGGTAGTTCACCCTGACCGAGATTAGAACTTGGGACCTGTTGAACGTGAGGGAGACATGCTACCATCTAAGTTACCAAGACGGGCATATCGGTGACGTTGATATGAACATATCAAATAACAAATTCGTTAATAATATCATATTGCGATATTAATGTATACCGAACGAGGAAAGGTTTGAAAATCGAGGCGCCTGGAGAAATACCGCATTGTGCGGGAATGTCAACTTACGATGTATAGCAACAATAACGGTAAGTATGGAATGTTGGTTACATAGTGCAAACATTATTTAAAAGAACTCTCATGTGAAGAGGCTACAACTTAGTGAATGTGTGAACAACTTATTTCTGTTTATAAAGTAGGCTAATACGCATTAACTGTGTATATTTTTGTTGAGGTGAGATAATTCGAACCCTTGTTTGTTTATAGTGTTGAGAGGATAAAGAAAGGGAATCTACTGGGCAACATTGCAGCACCCACGTAGAGAAAGATAACCTTCACGTATCTTCTTTTAAAAATCAGACTGTAAAGCACAGAATGTGCTTTAAATAAAAAGAAGTTCTTAGATAAGTACATTTAAAGATTTCGCTTTCGTTCTAAAATTCCTAACCGCTTCTCCAATTAATAAAAAACCTGTCGAAGTAAAGATTACTTAAACGTAAATAAAATCATATAACATATATTAGTTATAAATTGGCTTGCTTGATTAGTTTTGACAAACGAGACGTACAGTCGTGATAAAAATGATTGACGCATTTTCTGAGCCATTAATGTTCTATCTCCAAGTTGTTAACCGCGTGATTCACTCTAGGCCTTTTAGCATTCAGTTTGGCATTCTTGTCTTGAAACACGTGGACATTTCTATCTTTTCTTATACAGAAAGAAGGAAGACAGAGCAAGTCAACGTTGCCCCACATTTTATTGTTAGCTAATGCATAAATATGGCACAAACATAATGGCTGTCTGTTGCTGTGCTCAAAGACAGAACTCTCATATTTCTTTGCCAACTACACCAATCACATGAATCCACGTATGTTGTCAAGCACCCGTTACACGTCAAAATGTATTCAAGTTTTACTTGAAAGCAGTGCATATTTCAATAGCAATTTATGTTAATGAATACGAAACAAGAGCTCCCTTACAAACAAATAACAAAGATACGCGGCAAGGTACGCGCTTCTCGCATTGTTTACCATGGATTCAAATCTCGGGGAAGATAATTACTTTTTCGTTTCTATTGTAGTCAAAATGCCTACTTCATATTCTTGCATTTAGATAACCCCGATTTTCCACATTGTTGCAGATGAGTGTGTTACATCGCTCACGTATCTAGCATATCATAGCTAACTTGCCAACTGTTCTATAAGATATGAAGACTTTGTTATTCATTGTTCTTTTGTTCATGTTCTAACTTTCCGCTTAGTTCCATCTACTGCCACGAGAGGTTGCCTTTCACTACTGTTACAACTATACATTCATTTCTAGGTTAGCAGTGGCAGAGGCTGTTGATAAACGTGCTGCTGTTCTCACACTTGTCGCCAGAGCGGACAGCGTTATTGGTGTTCCACTATCAGCTGCCAGGAGGTGAGTGCAGCTTCACTGTGTAAAGGGAGAGAATGTTGCGAGAAAAAGTACAGGCCATTCGCGTGTATCCACAGGCAATGAAGACAGATCTCTCATGGCAGAAGTTGAAAGAAATCCTTTTTAACTGCAGCCAAATTCAAGGCTTTGTCTTCATTCCCGGGTAGTGAAACGGTCTTCAACCTTTGCAAGGGTGCAGGAGTTCGCTAATGCCGTGCGGCAATAAAGGAGCAGCTAGGCAAATCTCACAAAGTTCAAATATTGGCATATGTAGAATAGTATAGGAAGTATGATTGGAGAGAAGTAATTTTCTCCGTTGAAGTTGCCTTCTGAACTACAGATGCAGCTTCTACTTTATTTGTTTACAGCCCTAACGGAACTCGCTACGACAGTCGCCATCTGGCTACTCCTGTAAGGAGTTGTCGAGTGAGTGTTATGCTTGGACAGGGCATGTATGTAGAAACGTATTCAACAATAGCCGATCGCCGTAAACTATTGTGAACTGTTCAACTCCCGTCTGCCAGAGAACGTTATCCTGAAGGCGTTATTATATTCCAGCAGGATAACCATTCATTCCATACGTTGGCCAAAGTTCAAAAGTGGTTTCTGGACTCACAGACACCTTTCAGCAGATGTCATGGCGTCCGAAGTTACCATATTTAAACCCAATATAACATGCTTGGGCAAAAGTAAGGAGGAGCCTTTCTTGAGGGCCCATATTAGGTATTGCTGCAGAGCTTTGGAGCGCCATAGATGATGCTTGGGAATCACTAGCAGAGGACACAAATTATATTAGAAGCTGTGGATTCCATGACCCGAAGATTGAGGACATTATAGAAATTAACGGATCACACAAAATATTAGTTTTATATTTATTTACATATAATTTATCTTATTTTTTATTAAATGTTGACCAGTTTAAAAGCATCACAGTTCAGGTCACCAGGATTTTTTTTCATTTCATTTTTATATTTTGCGAGAACAGTAGGTAAATAATTCACATATCATTGATTTAATATATCTATACTTATGTAATGAAATCTACATAAATATTAAGCAGTTATAGTAGGTGCCAATATAAAATATGAGGGTCACTTGATTCAAACCTATTTCCTGAGCAGCGCAGTAAACTTCAACGTCGTACTGAACCATTTTCACATGGATGGCACAATCTTCTGCTCCGTCTATGCGTTCTTTTGTAGTATCACGTTTTTATCACATTGCAAAACACTGTAGTTCACGTCATTATTGCTTGTTGTTTTTCAGTTTTTGCTAGAAAAGCAGAGAATTGCTACACATAATCATTGAGCTAAAATTATTTAGCGATAACTGCATAGATAATTTCAAATGGTAAGTAAGAAATACGTAGGTATGGAGAAGCTGGTACTCTCGAAGAAGCACACTTCATTTCCAGTTCAGAACTTTAGCACGGACCTAGTTCAGCATTGAAAGGAGCCTGCTCTGTTTACGTAGAAAGGCAGTAAGGAATTCGAATCAAGCACTTGTTTAGTATTTGAGCATTTACCTGTGAATTTTATTGAAAGAAATATTTCTTGGAATAATTTGTGAGTTGTTACTCGTATACTGTAACATAATATGCCTTTGCATAACCCGGATTTGTACAATTCTGACTTGTAGACAAAGTAAGTGCAGTGTGAACCAGGCTCAACGGACGTCCGTGAGCCCAAGGTGATACTTTGAAAGTTTTCACCGCTCAGACATTTCTTACACAACTGTACATTTAGTAAATTAAACCTGATAGCACTTAGAGGTTGTGTTTAATTATTAAAACTTTTTGATTTAGCTATCTTGAATGTATCTGACATAATGATTCATATGTATTTGAAAAGTATGAAGCCATAATTTTGAGGTCACATGTGCTGCCATACGTCACATATCAATTTGAGGAGTAAAATTTTCCTAAACTATGTAATCACTATGGAATCAAGTGTACCTGTCTACTGTAAATTGAGACACGTTACGGCCTTTTCTATAAAGCGGGAGAAAGCTACATTACAAAATAAATAGTATAAGTACATTATGAATTTTGAAAATATTTTTAAAATGTAAGTAATGTGCCTTCAGTGGTACCGTACATATCAATTTTACCGTAAATTATAAGTAATAAAACTGCACAGGAGTGGAAACAAACTTTTATAAATATTTTCCATTTGGTATGAATTTAGAATGAAACAAATAAAAGTAATATGTGACAATTTTAACACAAATTAACATTTTAGTTACAAGTAAACGACAAGCTCGAAAGCTTTATATACTACATTTAATATTCTAAAAGCAAAGACTGGCGGAGCGATATCCTTTCAGTTTAACTACATCACCTGCTCCCAACATCAACCCTTTCGGGCTATCGGGGAGTAATTAGAGGTAGGAATTTCGATTCAGATTAAAAAAAAGCTTGCTCAAAAGCCATTGGTATGTCTGCATAACCCTGAGAATACACAATTGGTTCTCCGTTAATATATTGCTAAGCAACTTCACATTTCCAGGCACCCTTCGTTCCAACGGAACATGAGAAACAAAGGCTCATGGCAGAAAGGACTCCAAAACTGGAAGCAGTTATATGGGTTTATATTCCGAATACCCAACAAATTTATGACTCTTAACACCTAACTCTCTGACAACTCAAAACAGGGCATTTTTGTGAATACTCCTCGGAAAATTCAGAAAAGCAGATGACGATATAAAAATTTCTATACTGAAAACGGCGATACCCATTTTCAACTAGCTTTCATACTTTGGATAGTAAGCCACATGGTTATCATATCTTGTTTGCAAAACTACTAAATAAAATACTGTAGATTTTCACTTTCGGACATCCGTCACAATGTTTCGATTTTAATGGGAGACTAAATGAATAACGTTTCCCAAGGAAAAATACTTATACCTTTTTAAGCCTATAGTTATAAATTGTTTTGTGCGAAATTTTACACTTCACAAACCATTAAATCTTTCTTGAAGTAAAGAAGTAACATACTTTAGGGGTAGGTTTTTCTCTAAATATTTTTAGAAGTACTGTTCAGAGTGCTTGAAACTAGATTGACTATTTTCTTAACATTTAAATATACATTCTAAATATTGACACTCTTATTATGAGAAATCCTGTTCAAAAGCACAAAGCTCCAGCTTAGTTAGTTTTTTAGATCATACATTTAAACACTTAATTAGGAAAGTTAACTTAAACGTTCCTAAAACTGCTTTGTAAGTTAACATTTGTCACAGAAGTCCACTAGTAATGACTTTCCGGGTCCTTCATTACAGAGAAAATAAATTTAATAATTTCAATTACGTTCACTAATAAAATTAGCAGTACATTACTTATTTAAAAAGTAATTGGTTTTAAAATATACCTTGTTCTTCAGTAAAATGCGCCGATGAATTAAGATACACAAAATGTATG
Source organism: Mantis religiosa (assembly GCA_030765055.1). Lineage (NCBI taxonomy): Eukaryota > Metazoa > Arthropoda > Insecta > Mantodea > Mantidae > Mantis > Mantis religiosa. The sequence goes on along the minus strand of CM060947.1, from coordinate 202,659,003 downwards.
TTTAAATCTTCATATTATAAATTTTAAATTATATATACGTATTGCACACAAGTCAGAACTAAAGGTGAAATGCAGGGATAAATTTAATTTGCAATTGTAAAACTTAAGGAAATAAAACATAGAGAGGAATTCCAATGGGCTAAAAATAGCGCAGCGATCATTCAAATGTCGCTGGTGCCTTAAATGTGCCAGATCGTCAAAATTGTTCCAACAAAATGATTTGCATATGTGTACAGCAAATGAGAAAATGTGGTTTTTGTTTTGCAAATATGAACAAATTGAAGCACTCAGATTCAGAAGTTGTTAAGTCAATGTTTTTGAGAAATCCTGTTAAACATAAAATGAGCACGCTGGGTACCGGTTCTGTAATAGTGCCAAAAGATTTTTTGGTCAGAAGATGTTAGGTCGAACATATTATGACCCTAGCATGTTCAATGGGCATCCATTTCAGAAATAAAAGTTGTTAGGTCAGCCTTTTCGAGTTAGATGCTGTTAAGTCAAGTAGTTGCCGCAATAGCCGATTGGTTGTGTAACTACACTGTGCCACCCAAGCTCTTTGATAACTCCTGTTGATACATTTTAGATCAGACGTTTTCAGACATTCCTCAAGTTCACTTTTAGAAATTTTATCTGTACTTCCCAATACCAGGGCACTCTTTCATGCTTATTGACAGACTTTTTGGAATATTGAGAACAAGAGACGTTCAATGGATAAACTCTTAGTCGCTTCCACATGAAACTGATCAAAGATACACTACAGAAGTAGCCCATTGATGTTGTCCATGACAAATGTCCACTGACCAATAACGGGGAGTATGATGTCAGTCCAGTTGTTGAAGTTTTGGACTTTCAAAGTTGCCCTCCACCATGGCCTTGTAAGAAGTATACCTGAATTCACTTTAATCCAAGGTGTGTATTTCCAAAGAAGGTGAGTACCAGAAGTTCATCGCACAATGTCTTCCTCACTTTATCGTCCCCGGTCTCTTTTGAGGAGAGCAGTGAGATTTCAAGCCTCACACAAGGCATATGATAGTACGATATAACACACCAGATAGGTTCCGGAAGTTTAAGAAGGCAAAATATTACGATGTTCGTTCACTACTGGAACTTGTCACTCAAACCAGAAGTTACTAAATTTTATGACACAATGACATATGGAAGTGATGCAGAAGATATGTAGTAGAGATGGAGTGGTTTTGATGACAGGTTGTATGTCAGTCCATGAAGTGCATACGTGAATAGACCATAGTAGAGATCTATTGGTGGAAATAAAGTAACAGCTTATCCATGGCTATATATACAATGTATAATGGAAAACCTCTTACACTAAGAATCAGAAGCTCTTAAGTCAATTGTATTAACTTTTCATGTGCCCGTCTCGGTAGCGTAGATGGAAGTGTGTCGGCCTCACCTTCAAGAAGTCCTGAGTTCGAATCTTGGTTAGGGTGAGTTACCTGGATAAGGCTTTTTCCGGGGGTTTCCCTTATCCTTAAAGACGAATGTCGGGTAACTCTAAGCTCCATGGACCCTGCACACATTTGAGCACCATTTCATTCGCCGTCCGATATGACAACTTTGGAGGACGTAAAATTAAAACATCATGTGTTTAACTTAAAAGTTCTTAAGTCCTAATAATAAAATGTCCTTTCACACAGGCTACATATGTCAAACCGTGAGAAAAACTTTGACACAGTACTTTGTACCTCCAAACCGACCCATCACATAAAATTCTTTCATTTGTATTACTATGTTGGTATTTAAAATTACTTTTGAGAACTTTGAGCAGCTCTCCTGAACAATTTTATGACTTAGCAGCCTCTGCTTCTGATCGCTTCAGTTATTCACGCAGTTCTCCTCTGAACAGCTTTATAGTGAATAACATTTTCGGAATGAATGGTCTTCTCGGATATCAATAAATGAAATTTTATGATAAGGAGCCTCTAGGCGCTACAATGGATCCATTTTGGCATTAACATGGTTGCTTATTAGAAAAAGAAATCATTACTGTTGAGAAATATCGATAGAAATTGTGCTAATGACAAATACTTATTCTTCATTCATGATAAAGAACTTGTAAGTGGTGAATATGAAAAGCTATTGACTATATATATTTCAGTCTGATAGCAAGGAATAGTGTCCGTAATATTGGTCATGAATATAGCACATTTAACGTTTTGTTAAATTGGTTAATCTCAGCTTAAACTTTACTCCTAATTTCTTTTGTAGTTATCGACTCTGTGAAACGTTATAAAACTTATTCCTGTTTTCCTTTATAAAATTATTATCAACTTACTGAAACGTTCTAATTTTGTTACAGAACTAGCACTAAGTGAATAGTTTTAAGATTTACTTGCCATACTATTTTATCGAATTATTGGGTCAGTGAGTCTTTCAGGTGAAGCTAATACAAAACCAGGTGAAAAATACAACGATCGCTCATCATATCAAGTGTGTTGATGTAATCTTTGTTTTTTGTTTTGTATTTTATTTTGTTATGGAAGAGAAAATATGCTCTAGCTTCGACAGTGCAGGTAAGGTTTCTCACAAATAGGCACTCTGATCGCAGGATATGTGGATCGGAGGTAAACAAATGCTGTTAATTTCTGTAAATGTCCTCTTTATGTTCCTTTTTTCAATAAGAGCACTTACCTTGCTTCGTAACGCGAAGCAAGTTCCGTTTGCCAACATCCCGCGATCAAACAAGTTATTAGTGCTGCTTCTAATTAGCGCTGTATAATGCTATTTCATTGTTACCCCCTTTTTTGAGCATTTTCTCGCCTAATCATATTCTCCAGACTTAACGTCATTAAAGCAGTACGGTAAACCTAAAGGGACAATAAATACCACTCACTGAGCTAGGTAAGTGATGTATTTCAGTTTCCTTTTCTAGTTACCCTAGTTTATCTTAGTTACAGTTTTTAACTGATTTCATTGATTTCATACGACAAATTATACCCGGTTTGCACAGATTATGGCCTTTCAGAAGGCCTGAATGTTTTCCATTTGCAATTACCACATTATACGAGGCTGTTCAATAAAGAATGACCATAATTGCTTTACGGTCATAATTTTTTGCACTAAAATTAAGCCTTATTATATTCTGTTAGCTTAATGTGAAACAAACACGCCGTTGTAGTTCCATTGTTGGTGCTCCTGGTTCCCGCCTGGAGAACCAGGCAAGGTCAGACATGTTCAGTATCGCCTACCGCTGAAATGGAGGTAACACGCGAGGAACAATATACGGCTTTGAAATTCTGTTTTCGTCTCAACAAATCTACAGTTGAGGGCTATACAATGTTACGGAAGGTCTATGGAGAGCAAGTTTTTCCCTACAGAACAGCTCGAAGGTGGTTAAAATGTTTAAAGAGGGGAGACAATCAATTTCAAAGGAAGGTGAACCAGGTACTCCAGTTACTGCTCTTACGAAACTAAACATCAACACTGCTGCTGCCATTGTGAAAGAGGATTGAAGAATTACCTTTAGATCACTTTCTGAAATACTGAACATTTCACGGGGTGCCACCCACACGTTGGTGACAGAAACATTACACATGAGACGTGTTTGTGCGCGATGGGTTCCAAGACTGTTGATTCCCGAACAAAAGGACATTCGCATACAGGTCTGCATGCAGTTAAAGTTCATTTTAGAGGAAGATCCGGAGTTTCTTTCAAACCTAATCACTGCTGATGAAACTTGGCTACATCATTTTGATCATGAGAGCAAACAGCAAAGCCCAGTGTGGAAATCTGCTTCATCACCAATCCTCAAAAAGCAAAAGTGGTTGTTTCTGCTGGAAAAGTTATGGTCATGTCATTCTTTGATATTCATGGAAGGGTTTATCAGCATGTTGTACTTGCACACACATCCGTAAATGGACAATACTACAGGGATGTCCTGAAAACATTGCAAGTCCATGTCATGCGCAAAAGACCACATTTCCGTGAAGCAGGCTGGATGCTGCACCACGATAATGCGTGGCCTCATATTGCCAATGTTGTTGCTGAAAATTTTGCAAAAACCAACGTGAATTGCATCCTTCACTCTCCCTATAGTCCGGATTTAGCCCCATGTGACATTTTTCTATTCGCTAACTTGAAGAAACGCTTTTGTGGGAGGCATTATCCATCATGAGAAGCAGTGGTGAAGGCTGCGGAGGCGATTTTGAATGATCTCTTAAAAATGGTTTCCAGTATGTCTTTGAAGACTGGCAGAAACGCTGGGACAAGTGCATTGCATTCAGGCGAGGCTATTTTGAAAAGCGTCATCAAAATTATAAGAATGAGCAAAGGTACTTTGTCAAAAAATGTTGATCATTCTTTGTTGAACAGCTCCCGTATATGCAAGTTTACATTTTGTCTGCTTGGCTGATTATCGGTAACTTGATTTCTCCCCGCAATGTCTAAGCTTCCCTACCTATCTCATTTTGTTTGGCGCTCGTTGGGTTGCTTTGTCTATACTTCTATATGGATAAGAGAGTGTGACAAATGCGTTTGCTTATCTTTCTACAAATAACATATATATATGTATATATGTATATGTATATATGTATATATTAAATTTCGTTCTTGTTTTCTAAGAATAGTGTTGCACCATATAGAGGGGGCGAGTAGTGATCCAAGTGACCTGGGCAACAAATTCCAGGGGGATCAGGGCACAAGCTAGACATAGCGAATGCATCTGTACCATCTGTACGCATCCGCCGGAACTATCGCGTTGACAACCAAACCTGAAGATAACAGGGAATTAAGTGGAAATGAAATGATAAAGGAGATACAAGGAATCCGTGGAGTAGAGCCTATATCTCAATTACCTCAGCTTAGAGTGGCATATTTGTTAATATATAAAAGTAAAGTTTTATATCTGTATCTTTTCAGCTGTAGGAAATGCAAAAATTACGTTATTTATTTCACAGCCTCACTGGCGATATTTTTGTAAAACATTGTGGTTTGCAAGCTCCAGTTCTCCTATGTGATTTATGCTGCTGACCTCTGTTTTTGTAAAGAGCAACTAGAATAACAGTAATGATAATAAAGCCACAGTGACATTAAAAACTCGAACCAAAAAGTAAATAAAGCATTGTCTACACAACAGAGACACGCAAAATTATTAAATAACATTGCACACAAATAAGGTATACCTCAGCACCTTCTGTTAACATTAGTCTGTGTCTTTTGTACTTATACATTAAATTGAAGAAGTGGATGCACTGATTCTGGTTAGAGAAGACAGAGAGCTATGGTGTCACTGTCCTCGTGGTGAAGAATACCAATCTATTTCTGACGGCAGCTTAAAGTATAGCCCGCCTCGGTAGCGTAGATGGTAGCATGTCTGCCTGACGTTCAAGAGGTCCCGAGTTCAAATCTCGGTCAGGGTGAGTTACCTAGATGAGGTTTTTCCGGGGTTTTCCCTTATCCTTCAAGACGAATGTCGGGAAACTCTAAGCTTCATGGACCCTGGACTCATTTGAGCATCATTTCACCCAGTTCATTCACCGTCCGATATAACTTAACGTTGGAGCGGACGTAAATAAAAAAAAAGTTTAAAGTATTTCTCTGATTGCGAGATGAATTAAGACTTACGATGATGGGAACGAAGATCACGCTGTTGATATCTAGACTCATAAATTTATACGGAAATTTTGTTTCCAGAAACTGCTAATAGTAAATTTTTTGAAACGACCTTCCCATCCTAAACAAGAAGGAGAAAGAAAACTTAAGAGTCACTAATTTTCATTTGTTCTATTGAGTTTGTTATTCAGCCTCTGAGACACTACCTTAATTTTTATGATAAACTTTGGGATATAGATTAATTATTTTGAACAAATTTGATATTATAGTGCATAATTATATTATTTAAATCTGTGAACATTGATAAGTGATAATATGCAAAACGGGATATTAAACTTTAAGAAGATTCAACTTATAATGGACTGCCATACCTATTCATTACAGTTGTTGAAATACAAAAACAAAACACACACATGATTATATAAAATATCTAGTAAAGCAAGGGCAAAATAATTCACAGATATATCAAAGACTAGCTGACCCGGCGAACCAACATTAAAGTTTTCTGAATTTATCTATATAAATAAATGTAATTCGAATTACTTATTGATTCTGCAACTGGGGGTGAAGTATAAATACAACACCGTTACACTTAAGTTAATTAAAGTCTTTCTGATAAACAATGTTTTAAAAAATGTACTTACCATTCTTGGTTTAATAAACAATTTCAAAGGTTTTTAAAGAGTTAGGTATAACTTTGGTTCCTCAAAACAAATATAGTATTAAAAATTGGCTACCTTTCTCTAAAAAAGACGAAATACCTAATAATAAAAAATCTGGTATTTATCAGTTTAATTGTTTAGAGTGTGATCGCATTCACACTGGTAGGACGAAACGTAATTTGGAAACCAGAGGAACATTTTCGTAACATTAAATAAAAACAGACTGGTAATTCAGCCGTAGCAGATCATTTTTGGTCATTTAACCATAATATAAACCCTGAAGTTAAAGTATTAAAATAATTATATGTCCCGATAGATTTAATGGTTTCGGAAAAGATATTTACTTAAAAAATTAAAAATAATCATCGCGTGATGAATTTAAAAGAAACCAGCAGTTGATTCTTAACTCAAGTTTGTTTCGTTTTCAGATTATGCCAATACTGAAAAAGCATAATAACATAGTAGTTTGATAGATAGATTCAACATGAAAAATTGAATGTCATGGCGGGGATTTGAACCACGGATCTCCTGGTTACCGTCCAGTCGCTCTAACCCATTAAGCTACCATGCCCATCGTGCTGTCCTGGCCTTAAATTCTCCATTTGACTCGTATATTTCCCCGGTAGACCACTAGGGTTTCTCGCATTCAAGATACACCGTTTGTGGCGACTTACTATCGTAAGTCCTGTGAGGACCGCACGTTGGCCATGGTAGCTCAATGGGTTAGAGCGACTGGACGGTAATCAGGAGATCCGTGGTTCAAATCCCGGCCATAACATTCAATCTTTCATGTTGACTCTATCTATCAAAGACTTTTTTTTTTTTGTAATTTACGTCCTCCAACTTTGTCATATCAGACGGTGAATGATTTGGGTGAAATGATGCTAAAATGAGTACAGGGTTCATGGAGCTTAGAGTTACCCGACATTTGTCTTGAAGGATAAGGGAAAACCCTGGAAAAAACCTTATCCAGGTAACTCACCCTAGACGAGATTCGAACTCGGGACCTCTGGAACGTGAGGCAGACATGCTACCATCTACGGTACGGAGGCGGGCTATCAAAGACCTTAGCCTATATACCTAGTGTGAAGGAATGATTAATTTCCATCACATAGTAGTTTCCTTAGCGACGAATTTGTTTTCTCCTGTGGGTTTCTTTGACTGACAACGCGAACAAGGGTTCGTGAAATCGATATCAACTTCAACAACTTCAATAAAAAAAATCGACATCACTTTTCTTACGATAAGTGAATTTCTTTTGTTAAAAATAGTTATATTTGTATAATATTTTCTGTCTCTTTCTGTGGTGCGTAAATACATAAAGATTATAGTTTTCTAACGCGCGAACATGCGACGTATAACTGTCCATGAGGTAAACAGGGAAGCTCCAAGTTGATGCCTCAAATTTCCAATGACTGCCCCTGCGATTTATTTATAGTCATCTCAAGGGCCAAACGCACGGGAAATTGCAGACGCGTAAAATCAAAAGGTAAACGCTTTGGAATCATCGGAATACTCGGGATCAGGATGTCCTCCCCTTTGTACTTTCCCTTGATCATTGTTGCCGCGATGGTGTCATTCATTAGCTTTTTCACAGTTAGTCTCGTTCCATTGCACAGTCGTAGTTGGTTAATGTTACGTAGCATGATCATAACTCATCCTACATTTAATTTTAAATTGTGAGGTGGGAGTCCAGGCAATTCTAATGAATTTGAAAGCTCTGTGGGATAGTTGACTATGTCATCCTGGTGTATAACTGTGTCAACTGATTTTTACAAAAACAGCTTCACTGGAAGGAACAGACACTCTAGAACGCAATTCTGGTATACCGATACGACTATTTGCATTAACTGCGTCTCGCTGCTCATCACTGTACTGTATATTATCAGTGCGTGACATAACTCGTCGCACTTTTGACTGACTTCTGCGACCTAAGTCGCATCTTCTCCTGGCATTGTAAGAGTTTCCGCGAACTTCACAAAGGAATTCAAATAATTTTATATCAATTCAATTCACATTTCCGAATTCACAAAGACAAATAATTATAAAGAAGGTCTCCAAGGGTTCACCAATATTTAGCAACAATTGTCTGTGGTAAAATATTTATAGTGTTATGGTGCGTTCAGAAATTCATTTGTGTCTATCTGCTAAAGGTGCATCTCATCATGCTGCATAAAAAAGTTCAGTTTTTATAACAAACGATAAACGTTATTTGAAAACGTTGGCAAGGAGTAGAATATCTTTCTACTTTGTAATGACCTTGTTGGTCAAAAATAAAAGGTGTATGTGTTCCTTAAGAATTTTATATTTTGTCCATAACCCATTTTCACTTCAGGTTATTTTTTCACACCCTTTAAACCTTCCTTGGATCTATATACTTATTTCAAAAGCAAAATTAGGCAAATAGATTCAGCTGTATATATAAACTACATTGCCCATGCGCATGCACGTGAGTTATAGAAAATAATTTTATGTAAAAATACATATTTATATCATTAGGGATCATATCCAATGGCGTTTTCTCTTTCAATAACATTAAGTTTAACTAATTGACAAAAATGATGCGTAACACTCGCATAATTGATCCATGTTCGAATAAAACGATGTTTCACTAGCAATATCGGATACTGCAACTGACAGTAACTTTTTAATATTTTAAATCTTCGTTTGATAGAAGGCTACCTATTGGACAAAATATTACAAATAGAAAATCGCCAAAAGGAAAACAGGTAAATAACTGTACAGAGCAATAAGTACAGAACAAATTATGCCATGAAATAATGTTAAAAACAAGAAATCATGTTCTAATTAGTTAATGAAACACTTGTACTGAATGAGGTTAAAGGTTTCGGAAATGTATATTGAGGAAAAATTTAAACGTCATTGTGGGTTATGAAAATTAAGGAATTAATTTGGAGAAAGTCAATAACAGAAGGCATCATTAAGCATAAAAAGGACTATAAAGATGATTTACTGCCGGAGCTGTTGATCTCTTAAAAGCCCATTCTCAAATGGATTTAATGTCTGTGGTGATAAACCTAATATTTTGCAGGTGTCAGTAAAACTCTTGGGAATTGTCCCAGGGACACCTATTAATATTCCGATTACCACTAAGTGTTAATAAATAGTTTTCATTATGACGTGTTACTATTTCCAAGTTTATATTCTTTTATCGCCCTCCTTAGCTTGGGTACGGCCTACTTCGAATCATAATGATAAATCTAATACACAACTGATAAGTGTGCCAGGTTTAAAAACAGATGTATCAGTACCTCATGTACTTCATTAAGTAGCAGTTTAGACGACCTCATTTTGCGTAATACGGATGTATTCAATATTCCAGTGAGAATTAAACAACAAATGCTAAATATTACTTGGAGTATATACTTGAATGTTGGCCATAAATAAAAGAGGCTCCTTTATGAGAAATAGTAGTGTTAATAATAGCAATAAAACAAACAAAAAATGAAAAACAAGAAAGAAAAGCAAAATAGAAAAGAAAAGGAAACAACACAAAAACAAGGCCGCACCATGGCTGAATGGTTAGATCCAGGAGACAGCAAAATGAGATTTGTAGTGGACAACATGGCGCTGGGGCGGATTTTCTCCGGGATCTCTGGTTTCCCGCGCTTTTTCATTCCACTGGTGCTCCATTTTCACCCCATGTATCATCAGTGTCACTGTCTGCATTGCCGCATGCAGTAAAAGCGGGCATTAAACACCACACATAACATTTTACAAACAAAAGCTCAAAAGCAATAGAAAAAACAAAATAATAAACACATATGCTTTGCTATTATTAGCATCTTACAATATAGGCACATTCGGCGCGGCTCTAGAATGGCAAGCCATTCATTTGTGTCCAATTAGTGATTTGATAAACGAACCTGTATGCTTTGTTAATAATACAAGAAGGCGTTCTTGTGTTCTGGAGTAAAGCTGAAGTTCTATGTGATGTTAAGTATAGGGTGTGATATCCTTTGATATCCATAATAAAACGTGATTCCGATTTTGGTTGACTTTTAGATACATTTTGGAAATAATATTTTCATTTATGTGACTAGATGACAGCCCGAAATTGTACTAAACCCATTTTATTTGTTTTTAGAATCTTAGCCCAATGCTAACTTAAAATTACTTTCACATTTCACACTAACAGTATGTCAAGACTTTCTGTTTGTATGTTTCTGTCGCAACGAAATCCATGATGCTTGTGACTTTAACATGCACACAGAACATTTTGATACTGCTTCGAGTCTGACCACCTTCAACAAACAACTCATAATAACTGGGGAATTTTAAACCAACAACTAAATGGAACTCATTTTAGGTTTAGCGCACTTCATTTATACTGACGGCCGGGCCCAAATGACCTTGATGTCGATGGGCCCTAAAACACCACACACTCGCACTCACTTTATACTGACGGTCACAGAACAAACCGAAACTTCTAGAATCGAAGGAATGGAACATTGCCGAAGACGAATCTTCCAGATTTGCCGCAAATGAATGGTATGGAAAACTTCAGCACAGTACAACAAGGAGGCTCTTACATCTGACTTCGTAATCTTAGCTGTTCTAGATTTTTTGTGCTCCTCACGGCAAACGACTTAAAACGGTAAAACAAGGGTAATTCACTCCTGCGGTAGGCATCCGCTTCCGCCGTGATATTGTGTATAGCATAACTATAGGCACACTTCAAATATTTGCTCCCTCTTCTGAAAACGTAATATGATTCAAAGTTTAAAGTTTAAGTTTTATCAAAAGTAAAAAGTAATTTATTTATTTACATACACTACTCCAGAAAGTTAAATCTTCGCAATATTTAGTTAAATTTCACTAATGTAGTTCCTTTAACAGCATGTCAACAGTCATTCTTTATTTCTACGTTTAATAGTTAAGATAGAATAATACTACCACTTACTACGCTTGCCATTTTGAAGGGTAAAAATAGAAAGTATTGATTTATTAGTCCTTTGTAACATAAATATGTAATTATGTCGACTTGGAGTAACATACATTCAATGTGTTTTAACCCTAGTTGCTCTCAGATAAATCAGAACCTGTCACTCACTACTGAATGTCCCCTACAAATTCTGAAATAGTGCTTAATTCATTTAATGTTGCGGTTCAAAGTTTATAACCAGTGTAACCATCACAGAAAGATATATCATTTGACATTCAATATATTTCGGTCAGGACTGTTTATTAATTCAAATAAGATACTATTCAGCAAATCATATTTTAACCTTAATGTAGATATTTGAGTTTATTTCCGTATTAAACATTAGCTAATAACATAAATGGGCTTCGTGCTTCTGATAGAATAATAATTATGCCAAATATTTGTGAGGAAACATTAGATTTCAATTTAATAATTAATTTTCATTATAAAGTTTCAATAATAAATGCTTATTACATGTCTTTATATTCTGATACGCTAGGAGACTATGAAATTACTGCATTAGAGCTGCTGATACTAAACACGTTGTGAGTAAGACGCTTTCTTTCTAGTCTTCCCAACTTCTGTAGCTTTACATATTTAATCACAAAGAAGCTCATTTTGTATAAGCCTTCTGAATGTGACTATGGAGTCTCAGCATTCGTACATCTGTAGTGCCCAAAGCCCATGAAACCTGGTCAAAGCGTCCTTCCTATTACAAGTTAAATTATCATGTTACAACATTTATTTTAGACAACTGAAAGAATTCTCATGAATAATGAAACTTTATTAATAATTTTTTAGATGTTCTACATATACATTCAGTAATATTTAATGGTTGGGACTTCAATAACACTTTCAGGTGACTAAGCACAAATGGAGAAAATTTCTTTTACTTATGTTTCTGAGTTATCGGTTGGGATCACTTGAGATCATCAGTCACAGAACCTTTCTCCTCAGCATTTCAATATTTTGGGAAATGATGCTGTCGGTACTCCTTTTTATAGACTTCTGTGTCGCTTCTTGGGTGTCGGAAGTATGTTATTTTCAAAGAAATATTTGGTTTCGTTTACTGACCTTAAGATAATAGAAATTAGACAAACTTTACGAAAATAAGCATAGCAATTCGGTGTCAGTAAAATTTAAAGTTGTTGTAAGTAACAAAGGGGAAAATAAAGGTTCAGTTCTGACATTTTTATTTAAGTTTAAAACGGAATTCAAACGGGATATATAAACAATGGATAACACCGGATTTTGAGATAGAAACTTCAGTTTACCACGTATTTGCACGAGGGCTGTTCAATAAAGAATGATCACAATTTTTTTTGACAACATACCCCTACTCATCCTCGTAATTTTGATAGTCCTTCTCAAAATAGTCTTCCTTGAATGCGACGCAATTTCCGAGCGTTTCTACCAGTCTTCAAAGACATGCTGGAAACCATTTCTTGAGAGATCTTTCAAAATCACATCCGCAGCCTTCACCACTGCTTCTGATGATGGAAAATGCCCCCATGAAGGCGTTTCTTCAAGTTAGGGAATTGAAAAATGTCACATGGGGCTAAATCCGGACAATAGCGAGGGTGAGGGATGCACATCACGTTGATTTTTACTATATATTCAGCAACAGCATTGGCAATATGCGGCCGCGCATTATTGTGGTGCAGCATCCAGCCTGCTTCACGGAAATGTGGTCTTTTGCGCCTGATATGGAGTGGCAATGTTTTCAGGACATTCCTGTAGTATTGTCCAGTTACTGATGTGTGTGCAGGTAAATATGCTGATAAACTATTCCATAGATATCAAAGAATAAGGTGACCATAACTTTCCCAGCGGAAGCAACCACTTTTGCTTTTTTGGGGGTTGGTGATGAAGGATATTTCCACACGGAGCTTTGCTGGTTGCTCTCAGGATCAAATTGATGTAGCCAAGTTGCATCAGCAGTGAATACGTTTGAAAGAAACTCCGCATCTTCCTCTAACATTAACTTTAACTGCATGTAGACCGGCATGCGAATGTCCTTTTGTTCGGGAATCAACAGTCTTGGAACCCATCGCGCACAAACACGTCTCATGAGTAGTGCTTCTGTCACCAAGGTGTGGGTGGCAACCAATGAAATGTTCCGTATTTCAGAAAGTGATCTTAAGGTAATTCGCCCATCCTGTCTCACAATGGCAGCAGCAGTGTTGATGTTTTTTTCTGTAAGATCAGTAACTGGAGCACCGGGTCCACCTTCCTTTGAAATTGATTGTCTCCCCTCTTTAAACATTTTAAACCACCTTCGAGCTGCCCGCCTCGTAGCGTAGATGATAGAGTGCCTGCCTTACGTTCAAGAGGTCCCGAGTTCGAATCTCGGTTATGGTGTTACCTGGATGAGGCTCTTTCCGGGGTTTTCCCTTATCCTTCAAGACGAATGTCGGGTAACTCTACGCTCCATGGACCCTGGACTACTTTGAGCATGATTTCACCCAATTCATTCACCGTCCGATGTGATTTAACGTTGGAGGACGTAAATTACACAAAAAACCTTCGAGCTGTATTGTAGGGAAGAACAGGCTCACCATAGGCCTCAACTAATTAGGCTTCAATTTGTTGAGACGAAAGCAGAATTTCAAAGCCACGTATTGTTCCTCGCGTGTTACCTCCATTGCAGCTGTAGGTGATACTGAACATATCTGAACTTGCCTGGTTGACACAAGCGGGATCCAGGAGTACCAACAATGAAACTACTACGGCGTGTTTTTCTCACAATAAGCTAACAGAATATGATGTTTGAATTTTAGTGCGAAAAATTATGACTGTAGAAAATTATGATCATTCTATATTGAACAGCCCTCGTAATTCAACCGAAGGAGATCTAGAAACAACAATGGAATCTCAAAAATGCGGTTTTGTTAGAGCGTTGTCCTAGGCAGTGTTTCAAGCAAAAGGATTAAGAAAACTACGCACATATTTGTGATGCTCGAGCAAACTGTCGTTTCTGACCTGCCTGTTGGACTAGTGACTGAAACTTACAGAATTACCTGATAGGTCCGAATACGTCACATTCTTTACTTTCAGATTAGGTACTTAGTATATGCCTGTGATATTATATGCGATACTTATTCCCCTTTAGAGAACATCATACTATGCTAGACTCTCTCTAACATAATGAATCAAGTTAAGCCACCGCGGCACATATTGATAAGAATGTCTTGAGGTTTGGCATGAATCTATTCAATATATGTCTAAGCCCGATATATTTCTCAAGTAATAATGATAGGGACCCCAGAGTAGAATTTCAGTTACGTAATTTCTGATTTAGAGAATGTGATAATTACAAGCCTCGTCATGTATGAACTTAAAAATGTTAAATGTCCATCAATCGACTTATGCTGTATTATTTACTATGCTATATTAGATATCAATTTTCTTAGTTTTAATTTTTGCTTTTTCTCACAATTTTAGGAAGTGACTGGTTTGAAGGTATATTGTTGCACAATGTATCTATAATTGTAGGTACTAATGTAATCGTAAACTTTTGAATATCAAGTCTGTGTCCGAAAAGAGGTATTTGAAACGGTATATGCTTTACCTTATAATTATATACCTGTAAAGCCTGTGGAAATGTTTACTCTAAAAATTCTCAGTCTCTGTAAAAACGTGGCATATATTTCAAAATTTCAATAATTGCTAAATCCCGATAGGGACATGGAGACTCATAATCAAGTACACAAAGACCATCATATAATATTCGGTGACAAAATTGTCCAAAGAATAGACCTTATATTGGCTAAAGCGTGCCTCGAGGTTATTCCCATCATCAAATATAAATTGTGCTAATATTGGAACTATATATACCTGACGACAACGGCATATTTTATGTCTGTTCGGAGATATTCTCAAGAAATTCAGAATGTACTGACAAAACTCATTATTTTCATATTACATAGCAGCAAACATACTGAGAAACCATATCACTCTTATTATTTCACACTTAAATGTACTATGTTATAGCAAATACTATTGTATGCAGATTGTTGTACCTTCTTACCCACTTTTGGTATTATACTCCGTCTATAATTATTATGACGTCACATCATTTGTTGTTCTACTATGAATATTAATTCATCAACCACCTACATATCTAGGAGGAAGTACTATAGGTAACCCAAAAATTTGATATCCAGTTTTAACCGGAATATATGTTGTGAGGCCCCCTGAAATCAAAAAGCATCAAGGAGAAGTTTCCGTAGTATGTAAGTATATATATATATATATATATATATATATATATATATATATATATATATATATATATATATATATTAAACAAACATATTAAACAAACTTGGGATATAAGATCAACGAACTTCAAAGATACAACACGAATATTTTCATGAAAATTTTCCTACTCAATATTACGCTTTTGTGAATACGTTTATATATAGAGTTTCTATAAATGCTGACGATCTGAAATTAAAATAAAACATGGCTTTAACTTAATTGCAATTGTCTAAGAAATCCTCTTCCTTTGCAGGAAATGTTGTATATCTTTGTATAGTTGGTGATTCATAATGTCTCGCGATTTCTTGAAAAGTGTATGAGGTTTTAAGTTCAGCGTGTAGCGTCGTGCTTCCTTTGAACCTAAATTAAATGTGAATTGAAACTACGAGGCGTGTAGATAAAATAAGATCTCCAAGGCTCTGGAACCATGAGGCACGCCATTACGCGAGATCCGGCCATACCGACGTGTAGCCTGGTTTCACCACTTCAAACCCCCATCACAACGAACCCGTTGCAACCATTAGTCTTGGCTGGGCAGCCGTTTGCGATGGAGCTTCTCATCACTTCCACCGCCAAGGGCGATTTGCGTGCAGTAATCCGTTTTTTGAGTGCCAAGGGCACTACCTCCACTGAAATTCATCGTCAGTTATGAGAAGTCTATGGGCCACAGTGTATGGACGTCAAAAACGTGCGAAAATGGGCCAGAGATTTCATAGACGGACGTACAGACTTCCATGACGAACAACTTTCTGGTTGGCCTTCGGTTTCAGCCGAAACAATTGCAAAAGGGGAGCAAAAAATGCTTAAAGATCGATCTTTGAGAGTTCACGAGCTCTGCGAACTTATCCCTGAAGTCAATAAAATTAGGATTGACAAGAATTTGACAGAACATTTGCATTATCGCAACGTGTGCGCGAGGTGAGTCCTCAAAATGCTCACGGAAGATCTCCTGGCCCAGTTCGGATGGGACATCATCACCCATCCCCCCATACAGTCCAGACTTAGTACCTAGTGATTATCATCAGTTTCCTGATTTGAAGTCACACCTGGGTGGAACACATTTACAGACTGTCGATGAGTTGAAAAACGAGGTTGAGCGCTACCTGCGCAACTTGGTGGGAGAGTGCTATGACAAGGGTATACAAAAACTGCCACAACACATGCAAAATGCATCGATCGCAATGGTAATTACGTTGAAAAATAGCTCTAAGTTCCGCCTTTCCATCCATGTTTTCTATATTAAATAAAATTGGAGAGCTAATTTTACGGATACGCCTCGTTCTTCTAAAAAATCTCATGTCGATTAACGTGGAGTAGACCGAAAAATAGTCTTTCATAGGAATATGTTAGGAAATATACATAACGAATAAGAATATTAGATAAAGAATGTCACGCGAATGTCAGAATTCAATTTTTTTATCTATTTTGCTGTCTAAAATGATTTTAAGAAATAAAAACTGAAACTTGCTAATAGTACCTTTACATTGTGCCTAACAAATCTGAGCTCTAAATTTTGATATAAATTTAATGCAGGTGTTGTTTGCAATAAAACAACACGATAGTAACATTACAAGTCTTCATATCAAGGTTGCACAGCTGACATGTGGGGGCATTCATGCGTGTTTTATAACAGCAGCTTTTAACAACATCGCCAAATCCTTTACTGCATGTAATTTTTAATCTCTGTTACCATAAACTATTGACATTAACTGCATCAGAAATGGGAGCCAAAACTTTAATCTTCTAACCAACAAAAGACTAAAATTAGCTTTGGACATTTCCAAAGAGATGTTCACCTTTTACTTTGAACAAAACCCCATAAACTCCCTACAGATAAGTTGATTTGAAGTTACTTGGTGCTTTTATGACCCTCACAAAATGGCCTTAGCCTTCTCCCCAGCTTATAAATTGTTATACGGCAATTCTCGTTCAAAGTGAGCATCACTTACTGAAAGCTAGAGCTTTCACTCTTCACTCCCACTCAAAGTATCTTCTTAAGACGAAAGTAAAGGATATTCTTAAAGGGCCATATAGGATTATTTGAAAATAATAACGTTCAGACTCTTATACCCAAATTCACAAAATGTTACGAGCAGTGATGGTTATAGTTTTCGTTCTAAAACTTAAACTTCAGTATAATGAAACAGAAAACAAAAGTGCAAATTAAGATGACCCTAGACTACATCTCAATCTTTCGGATATCCGTCCTTCAGCAGAGAATAATTATACATTTATTTTATTTTACATTTTAACTTAAATTGTAATACGAGGTCTCTTATGATACCAAAACCTTAACAACTGGATAGCGGTACATTTCCCGATATTATTTGGTTCTGTGCAATCCATAGATGACAGTCTAAGCTGGAAATAATCCCCAGAATCCATTAATAATTAACAGAATAATACAGGAGTTCAACTGGTGTAATTAAATGACTAGTATTGCTTAGCCTAGGCGTTTTAAACCAATCCAAATGCTAAAAAGACACATATTTGTATGCCAAATCTATGTAATTGTCGATAATACCTACATGCGCTAAATGGTCGTACAGTTGGTTACCGCATCTTGCAGTAAGCATGAGATCCACAATGCTCGATTCAGGCTCGAAACCTACAAAACATTTTCTTTTTTCATTTTCCTTATCCTTCATATGACATGATATTGTCACAAGCCCATTTTTGATCGAAGCAGCGCGGGCGACTGGTTCAGAAGCTAGAGACGGGCAGTGTAGTGTGTAGATAAAAGCTTGCCGAAACACTGGAAGGGAGGAGGCGGATTTTTCGAGAGTTTATCTTTGCTCTAGCCGCGTCTCGATTGACCAAATTCCGGAATGTTAGTTATCTATAAAAAGGCAGCCCGCCCGCCACAGTGAGTCAGTCGGTAACTGAACTCGCGTGCGTGAACAGCTGTGTTGTGGGCGGTAATCTTGCAAGTTGTATGGTGTATTTGACGTAATCTTGCATCTGTAAAAGTAGACAAAGTGTGTTTCTAGGGAAATAAAGTACAATTTTTGGTGTTTGTAACCTGGAGTTTTAATTTCGCTAACCCAAAGTCACAATATACATAGTAGAATGGGATATTAGAACAACAGTGCAGAGAAAATTGCAATTTTTATGAGGACATAGTTAAACGTAATAATTGATAACAGTAGTTTTCTAGATACTGTGATTGATTTTATTAATTTTTTATGTTCCTGAACTAATATTATTTTTAACTTTTATGGAAGATTCTTCTTCAAAATAATTACAAGAAAACGTAGGGTTAGAAAGCTTTTCAACTGTTCTTCGTTCTTATATGTATTTGTTTAATGTTATAATTTTTGGAAACGAATACTGTAAAATCACTCAAAGATAAGAAAAATATAAATATTCAAAACAGTAAAGAATTGCTCAGAAATACTTAGCTCCACAAAAATTGTCATTGATTTCATACTTAACAATCTGTACTGTAAAGGGTACTATGTACTTTTACTATGTACTATGTTACTATGTACTATGTTACTATGTTATTTTCGTAACATAGGCAATTTCGTCATAATTTTTCGAAGGGATGTCACGGAGAAACCAGTTGGTATCAACGTGTCTGCCTATAGCTCCTGAGCTCTAGGAACAAATACGTCAGCTACCAACAGTGAAAGACGAGTTAACACCAACTGGTTTCTCTGTGACATCCCATCGAAAAATTATCACGAAATTGCCTATGTCACGACAATACCTCCCTTTACCTTACATCTTTTGTGTAGGACGGTTTTGTCTACACCTTATTAAAACCTTACAAAAAGCTATCTATAATGAAGAAAATTTTGGGGACTATTCCAGGAATTTCAAGATATACATTTAATATGTCATACAGGTATCTTAAACTACGATATTTTAGCCAAACGGTAGTCTGGGATGGGAGATATCCTTGTGAGGACTCTGAAATTAAATTGGTTTTTAACCAGAAAAAAGCTAGACATTTCTTATAGATGTTCTTTTATTTCGGATCCATGAAGTCTCAAAATATGTATTTCAGATGAAAACACAGGATTGAATTTATGGATAAAACACACTACTTCATCCACATACTGTGAGTACATAGTAGACGAAATAAAATATCAAAGCAATGAAAAGCAAGTTGTGTATTCTTGATATTCACAGATATGTTGCTTTAGTGTTGGTATTTGATTAAACACAATCATGCATATGTGCACGGGACACGGGGCTTTATTACGATAGCCGTAAAGTTTGCACAAGAACGCAGTTTGCGGCACTTGCTGAATACAACTCACAGATTTAGTGCGGTTACACATGCGCAAATCCGTCCGTGAGCCAGCTAACAATTCTCATGCAACATCACGGAATGTGGAATGTGAAGATAGCTATGGCATTCTGAGTGATGGCTATCCCCAACATATGTCTCTTTGAGTTGAATTATATCCCACATGCTACAGCTAAGCCTTGTAACGTGTGGTAATGTTGTATTAGGCTTTTCTTATTGGCAATCCAGCTCAACAACATTCATGTTAACAGCTCATACAAAACATAAAATTGAATGCTCAGACTCAGCTATTTTGAGTGCTACTTGGCTCATAGTTAACTAAAGTAAGTAGTTAATATATGCAGAGGGTGACGGTTCCACTATAATTTGCGAGTCCCATAGTTAAAACATATTCAGGTCTGTCCTCTCTACTTTTTTCTCCAAATCTGTTAGATCCGGCAAATGTCGGGTAGATGACCTAATCATGGCTCCGGATCAGTCAGTCAGTCAGTCAGTCAGTCAGTCAGTCAGTCAGTCAGTCAGTCAGTCAGTCAGTCAGTCAGTCAGTCAGTCAGTCAGTCAGTCAGTCAGTCAGTCAGTCAGTCAGTCAGTCAGTCAGTCAGTCAGTCAGTCAGTCAGTCAGTCAGTCAGTCAGTCAGTCAGTCAGTCAGTCAGTCAGTCAGTCAGTCAGTCAGTCAGTCAGTCAGTCAGTCAGTCAGTCAGTCAGTCAGTCAGTCAGTCAGTCAGTCAGTCAGTCAGTCAGTCAGTCAGTCAGTCAGTCAGTCAGTCAGTCAGTCAGTCAGTCAGTCAGTCAGTCAGTCAGTCAGTCAGTCAGTCAGTCAGTCAGTCAGTCAGTCAGTCAGTCAGTCAGTCAGTCAGTCAGTCAGTCAGTCAGTCAGTCAGTCAGTCAGTCAGTCAGTCAGTCAGTCAGTCAGTCAGTCAGTCAGTCATTCAGTCAGTCATTCAGTCAGTCCAGTCAGTCCAGTCAGTCCAGTCAGTCCAGTCGGTCATGTACGTATTTATTTGTGGAGCTCCATTACTCGTTAGTTCGCAGTGTTCCATTCTATATTGGGTGTGAAAGACGAATTTTACTCAGAGATCTGTTTAAAAGGCTTGAGGTTCTTTTAAGTGTCGTAAATCTATGACACGTTAACACCGACTTTACCTGCTTAGCAATGCTAACGATATTTACACCTGATAAATTCCATTGACTCCCATCTGGTTTTAACTCGCTACTTCGGAAACCAGGTCTGGCAAGTTGTTCCTGCACCACGGAAAGCGATCTCCTATGTGTGCGTGAGTGAGTGCGTGTGTGTGTGTGTGTTTGTGTGTGTGTGTGTGTGTGTGTGTGTGTGTGTGTGTGTGTGTGTGTGTGTGTCTCTGTGTGTGATGGAGAGATTAATGGAGAGATTTAGCTTAGAGGCAAAATTTTTTATATATACAGAAGTGAATTTAGGTTTTGTATTTTTCAAGATTGCTGCACAAGGAAATAGCCTCACAGGATATTAGAGCTCACGTGAACATGTTTAAAACATATGTTTTAGAGTTTGTGATAGTGAGTTTTCGACGAATAACCTGTGATTTTTTGTTCACTATGAATGGACTTTATATAATTTTCTACCAATGATATATCGCAAAAGAAAGACATATCTTTATGGACTTTATTGAAATGCCTTTCTTTATCATATATATTAAGCTACATAACAATATTCTTACTTAAATTCTCCAATATTTATTTACAGAAGTTTATTTCCTATACTTACTGGATGCTCGTTGACAAACAGAGAAATATATATTAAAGATTCTGTTGCAGTTATAAGGGAGATAGATATATAAAAGCTCGTCGCTAAATTCTGTCCTAAAATTCCATATTATTTATATGACAGAAGAAATAAGTTAACAGTCCCACTACTTTAAAATTCAGAAATTATTGAAAAAATGAGATATCGTTTAGATATTGACAAATAGAATAATTTTTTACTCATCAGCTATTACATAAATAACTGAAGAGTATTTCAATTTCAGGATCCACGCTGCGTCATGTAAATATCTTGGGGGTATAATGCAGCAGAATACGTGAAACTTATTTTTTCACGATATAAAGTATTTTGAAAATGTCTCAAAGTGTTTCAAGTTTTGTTATGGATTTGTGCAAACATACCCATATATACCAGGAATGTAACAGGAACTTTGGACTAATAGCTATAATTGTCACAGTCACTGTTAGAGTAAGGTAACGGATGCACCAGTGTCGATTACAAGCTTTTTAAATGGTTGTCGTTACGTTATATTAAGTTACCAGTAGATTAAGTACTCCAATATGAACGATGCATGGGTAGCCATACACAAATGGCTTGTATCTACGAGTATATTCCTGTCCATACAGTTTGTACTGTCAAATCAGCAGATATAGCAATGGGTCATAGGTGATTGTTACACAGACATTAATGAAGCCAAGCATATAATAACGATACAATTATCTTTAAGACGTGAGATAAAACGTAGTACTGCTATCTTGAAAAGGGATAGTGCTAGAGAAGAGAAGCATTCATACTCAAACATATATTTTTGTATTTCATTAAAGATGCTCACAATATCAGCTGGCCGCATATATGTAGCAGTAGCTGTTATTACTAAGTATTTTTCATGCCAGATAATATGTTAAATTAACAATGCTGCTCACGATATTTGGCGAAGGTGATGAATATTGCCTGACGAATTGAGATAACTATTAAGTTACTGGTTCAGTTAACTAGCAATAAAATCGGTGATGTCACCAGATTCGGTAACCGTTATTGGGTGCCTAGATACTGACTACTTGCACTGCTCCAATAATCATTATTACTTAATATAACTTGTTCAATCTAACCATTGTGTTATTTCCTGCCATCTCTAATAATATGCACAGACACATACATACTTAACCTGAAATCCATGTTTATTCAGAGTACTCAAAACATATGTTTGTGGTGATATTTTGACCCGAAATCTTTTGGTTAAAATCCGGCACATCCTCCATATAGTTAGTAAACAAGGTATAAAATAGTATAGCAGGAAATGCGGTCTCAATAAAAGACGGGATTTGTAAAAAAAATAATATTTGTGACATTAACAATTTCCGAGCTATTCATTTCTATGGTTTGAATTTCAAAAAAAGTTATTAGGTTCTTTAAATTTGAGCCAACATTTGTTTAATTCTCGCAATGTCTCGCAAAATGTGTGAAATTGCAAATTTCAGCTTATAATTCTTGGTGTATGTATTACATGTTTGGAGAATAGTTTAAAGTCAAATAACGTCGATTAATATAAAGTGGAAATATGAAGAAATCGTACAATGTGCATTGATGCAAATTATATTAGTAAAACGTTAATAGCCTGCCTCGGTAGCGTGGTGGTAGCACCTCTGCCTCACGTTGCAGAGGACCCGAGTTCGAATCTTGGTCAGGGTGAATTACCTGGATAAGGTTTAGTCCGGGGTTTCCCTTATCCTGAAACACGAATGTCGGGTAACTATAAGCTCCATGGAGCCTGGGCTAATGTGAGCATCATCCCACCCATTCCATTCATCTTCCGTTATGACTTAACGTTGGAGGACGTAAATTATGTATAAAAAACGTTAATACAATGTGTACTTCATATACTTCTTGTCCTGGCAAACTGATATTTCTGTCTGTCACCTCTGTCTTCGCACTTCATTTCAACTTTATCACCGCAACACAATTATATGGAATACACATTGTATTAAAATATTACTAATGTAACTTGCATCAATGCACATTGCAAGAATTCCTCATATTGTTATTATTATTATTATTATTATTATTATTATTATTATTATTATTATTATTATTATTATTATTATTATTATTATTATTATTATTATTATTATTATTATTATTATTATTATTATTATTATTATTATTATTATTATTATTATTATTATTATTATTTATATTATTATTATTATTATTATTATTATTATTATTATCATTATTATTATTATTATTATTATTATTATTATTATTATTATTATTATTATTATTATTATTATTATTATTATTATTATTATTATTATTATTATTATTATTATTATTATTATTATTATTATTATTATTATTATTATTATTATTATTATTATTATTATTATTATTATTATTATTATTATTATTATTATTATTATTATTATTATTATTATTATTATTATTATTATTATTATTATTATTATTATTATTATTATTATTATTATTATTATTATTATTATTATTATTATTATTATTATTATTATTATTATTATTATTATTATTATTATTATTATTATTATTATTATTATTATTATTATTATTATTATTATTATTATTATTATTATTATTATTATTATTATTATTATTATTATTATTATTATTATTATTATTATTATTATTATTATTATTATTATTATTATTATTATTATTATTATTATTATTATTATTATTATTATTATTATTATTATTATTATTATTATTATTATTATTATTATTATTATTATTATTATTATTATTATTATTATTATTATTATTATTATTATTATTATTATTATTATTATTATTGTTATTATTGTTATTATTGTTATTATTGTTATTATTGTTATTATTGTTATTATTGTTATTATTGTTATTATTGTTATTATTGTTATTATTGTTATTATTGTTATTATTGTTATTATTGTTATTATTGTTATTATTGTTATTATTGTTATTATTGTTATTATTATTATTATTATTATTATTATTATTATTATTATTATTATTATTATTATTATTATTATTATTATTATTATTATTATTATTATTATTATTATTATTATTATTATTATTATTATTATTATTATTATTATTATTATTATTATTATTATTATTATTATTATTATTATTATTATTGTTATTATTGTTATTATTGTTATTGTTATTATTATTATTGTTATTATTATTATTGTTATTATTGTTATTATTGTTATTATTGTTATTATTGTTATTATTGTTATTATTGTTATTATTGTTATTATTGTTATTATTGTTATTATTGTTATTATTGTTATTATTGTTATTATTGTTATTATTGTTATTATTGTTATTATTGTTATTATTATTATTATTATTATTATTATTATTATTATTATTATTATTATTATTATTATTATTATTATTATTATTATTATTATTATTATTATTATTATTATTATTATTATTATTGTTATTATTGTTATTATTGTTATTATTGTTATTATTGTTATTATTGTTATTATTGTTATTATTGTTATTATTGTTATTATTGTTATTGTTGTTATTATTGTTATTATTGTTATTATTGTTATTATTGTTATTATTGTTATTATTGTTATTATTGTTATTATTGTTATTATTGTTATTATTGTTATTATTGTTATTATTATTGTTATTATTATTGTTATTATTATTGTTATTATTATTGTTATTATTGTTATTATTATTGTTATTATTGTTGTTATTATTGTTATTATTATTGTTATTATTATTGTTATTATTATTGTTATTATTATTATTATTATTATTATTATTATTATTATTATTATTATTATTATTATTATTATTATTATTATTATTATTATTATTATTATTATTATTATTATTATTATTATTATTATTATTATTATTATTATTATTATTATTATTATTATTATTATTATTATTATTATTATTATTATTATTATTATTATTATTATTATTATTATTATTATTATTATTATTATTATTATTATTATTATTATTATTATTATTATTATTATTATTATTATTATTATTATTATTATTATTATTATTATTATTATTATTATTATTATTATTATTATTATTATTATTATTATTATTATTATTATTATTATTATTATTATTATTATTATTATTATTATTATTATTATTATTATTATTATTATTATTATTATTATTATTATTATTATTATTATTATTATTATTATTATTATTATTATTATTATTATTATTATTATTATTATTATTATTATTATTATTATTATTATTATTATTATTATTATTATTATTATTATTATTATTATTATTATTATTATTATTATTATTATTATTATTATTATTATTATTATTATTATTTTTATTAAAGTGGAAATATTGTAACAAATCCTGTATAAATAATGGGTAGAGAAATTCGCGTGAGTGTAACTATCAGAGAACTTTTTAACTGTAAGCAGAATCTAACGAAGCCCGACATATTTGTGTGACTGAAAATAGAAGAGCGATGAAAAATACCGATATGTTTTTCCGAGTCGTGTATGTGTATGAGTGTGTGTGTGTGTGTGTGTGTGTGTGTGTGTGTGTGTGTGTGTTTGTTTGTTTGTTTGTTTTTGTCTGTTTTTTGCAATTTACGTCCTCCAACGTTAAGACATATCAGACGATGAATTGAATGGGTGAAGTGATGCTCTATGATGTGCATATAACCTAGAGTTACCCAAAATTCGTCTTTCAGGATAAGGGAAAACCCCGGACAATACCTTATCC
This sequence comes from Mantis religiosa, assembly GCA_030765055.1. Lineage (NCBI taxonomy): Eukaryota > Metazoa > Arthropoda > Insecta > Mantodea > Mantidae > Mantis > Mantis religiosa. The sequence continues at coordinate 202,632,786 of CM060947.1, read as the reverse complement.
AGGCAACACGCCCTGACGGAGATTCGAACTCGGGACCTCTTGAACGTGAGGCAGACACTACCATCTACGCTGCCGAGGCGTGTGTGTCCGTGCGTGCGCGTGTGTGTCGGATATGGGGACATAAGTATTTACAAGATATTCATCATTATCGATTTGCCTTTTCCAAAACTTACAGTTCTCCCACCAGAAAGTTCTAATTGTTTGGTTCTGTTTACTTTTTGTTTGTTTTCATTTTTGGACTTCTAGTCAGGTAAATATAATTGAGCTTCAAAGCCATTACACAGCGTTTATCTTCTAAAACTGCAATTCCCTATTACCATTGTACCTAACGGAAAAATGTTATAAAATTATTTCTACATATTTTTTCTTCAATAAGCAGAGACAATAAACCTTTTTAACAATACTTTGTTGGAGAGTGAAATAAGGGACGTGAATGTAACACACCAGTTTCTTTTTTTTGGGGGGGGGGGCGCTCATTTGTTTTTAATGCTTTTATGCCATATACCAGGTTATAGTTCTATATTAAAAATGAATTTTATCAAATCTTATACAATCTTTGTATAAAATACCTTACAGTATAATCTAATGCTGCCAAACTTGAAGTGATTTTACATTTTATTTTTTTCAAAATCTCTATCCCTTTACTTCGTAAACTGGTAAACCTAAAATAATTTTGAATAAGATTAAAGGTTATCATGTGGCAAATGTAAACGAACATGAAGTTCCTTTATGCAGTAAGTATCGTTCTTTCAAACCTGAAATTATTTTTCGAAAAGTTGTAAACAAATCTGTGTTCTTTAAACACTAAGGGAACCCAAATAAAACAGTATACCAAAACGGAAGCTTTAGGATTGCTAAAACGAAGAGAAAACTGGTTAAACTTTGTGGTAATGGTATATAAACGGGTTTAAAATACAGCACCTCTTCAAATATCCAACCCTCTCAACATTCTATGCAGGGAAATTCCTTATTAAAAGCTATTTTCTCCTCTATGTACTGCATGTTTAGCTGCGTGTGATGGCTGTTATACACGTTTTATAATGAAGAAAAATAATACTAAACTAGAATGTTCTAGAACACTGTTTACACTGGTGTATCAAAGGCACTTTATAGCACATTTTGAGCTTTACAGAACTTCAGTCACTTACTGAATATTAAAATTAGAAGCCTTTATTTCATTAAATATGTAAAATGAAATCACGCTTTAATTCTATTCTTTAACGCACTGACAGGACGTTTTAAACCTCATTATTCGTAATAATGTTTTCTTAATATTACTTATATGAACTGATAACCCATCTGCATTAGTTCCTTTGCAGATTACAAAAATGTGGTGTATGAACTTCCTTTTCTTGTTCTGTCTTCGAGTTGGGAGAGATCATGCTATAGACAGGAAAGGTATTAAATATATTATGATCTGGACATCTATAGCTATAGAAACTTATATTTTAGTAATTTTAGGGTGCAAAGTTTAACTTTTTATTTCACAATATTTTGGCAAATTATGAGGCGCATAATGAAAAGATTCATAGTATAGCATATGTTAGAGACACAGAGAATATAAAAGTATTAAAATATTATACTATTGTTTACCAAATGAGCAGAATACTAAGTGAAATCCGACTTTTTTTTACAAATTAACGATTATTATGCAAGTATCTAAAATATGTTTCTATTTTATGCGTATACAAGAAATCAAATGAGATGTTTTAATTATACATAGGAAGTGTTACATAGATTTGGAAATAGGTTTATATAGAGGTTATTGCTAAATATCTGTCAACAAATAAATAAAAATATAAACTTTTAATCACCATAATATTGACAATCCTTATAAAAATAATCATGAAAACAATGACGCATATGTGTTATTTCCACTATGACTCCCATTTCACCATTTGTACTATCCCATAAAATCGATATGGCATATCGCTTCTGCCTACAGGTTTCTTTTTCAGTTTATTTTGTTCAACATTTTAAATACATCGTTACCTTCATTGCACATTCTTAATGGACCACAGGCTTTGCTTCATTACTTACAGGTTAGCAAACAGTGCCTATTAAGAAACATGTTACAATAAAATAAAATTAAAACCTCTAGGAGGGTGATTATTGTATTTATAAATAATGGTGGGATTAATTCAAATTATTGACGTCAAACAGTATTGTATAGATCATGAAGTCATGGACATGTATTTGTCCTTTTCTCCTTTCCTCTCCTCTCCCCACCTCTCTGCTCCCTCCTCCTCTTCCCCTCTCTACTCCGGCTGGCTAGCTAATGGATCTTCTGTTTCACTGTTTGCAGACCGTTAGATTTATTGTTTATTTTACTTTTATTATTTACTTGTTATTTTTACAATCTAATTACTCCAAAGAGCTGCCTTTTTGCTCCCTGGAGATAGCGTCTCCAGCTTACAATGGATATATTTTTATTACACGACGTTCAGGAAGTATTTGTATACAACTCTGTTTTACAATCAGTCACTCGCAGTCACAAACTATGTCCTTCTCAGCTGATCATTTTTGTATTGTTTCCTATTTCTAGAGCTACAAAATCATCACATCCTGGTTTAAAGCCAATATTTTCTGCTATTGGCTGATTTACCCGCGTTGTAACAATTTGAAAGTAGCAACGGTTCTTCCCCGAATTTATTCACCTCAATCCTAGTCATTCTTTCGTCATGTGAATTGGCCTAGAGGAGAGTTTCACTCTCCTGTATAACACGAAAGACTTCCAGCTATATTCTGTCGTAAGAACTAAGTTTTATGCCTGAGACATCAAATTTCATCTTTTAAAATTATGGCTTTGTACAGTTTTAATAAGCAGTTAAAGGATTCTCGTATTTAGTTAGTTGAATGCACAGAATTGTGCCTTCAGTTTATTTGTATACCACTTAGAGCTGTATAAGTTGTATTAAATGAACCTATGCATCTGCTTTCTAAATATGATGTTCACTAATTTACATTGCCAATGGTTATTTATTAGTTTGCTCTTAATTACGGAGTGACGGTGTAAACTTCTGGCCATAATTTAGCACACTGCTACAGAATTTACGAGCTAGCCAGAGTAACCTGAAAAAAATGCAGAGTAACCACACAGATTTTTTTTTTTTTTAAGATAGATGTAATTCACTGAATTTCCAGGTGGAAGAACGAAGTAGGATTCCAGGGATCTACAATCAGTTAATTCAGAACTACGAATCTGGTTAACACTTTATTACCAAAGATAAGGCCAAATTCCGATCCTTGACCTAAGAGATAAACGCTTTACCGATCACAGCGGTTCAGCGCCGGGAATAGAGCAGAAAATCAGCTTAGCATTAATGATGACCAAATGTTTACTCTCTGTCTTGTGCTTGCAGACTTCGAATAGTTGATTGAGAATGGAATTAAGGGTCCACTTGTGGTAACACATCCAGTGGGGAAACGGAAGTCGATGGTGCCTTCTGTTAGCTAATGAATATGATAAAGGTGTTACTCTACAGAAACATTTACTCTGTTTCACAAGCGATAGTCTGTCATAAAGCATTCATTATGTTCAACAGTAAATAGTTAACTGCAACGCAAACTTGAGTTATAATATTTCACAAGGTTAAAAAACTCCCATTTCAGTAAACGCTCATTATGCTCGTTTTATAATTTACACATGAATTTCAAGGCAAATCTTAATCGAATATACGAGGGCTGTTCAACAAAAACAGATTGATTATACTCCCAGATGTTTATTACTGCAATTCAATGTTTACATGATCTTTTCAAAGTAGTCTCCGCCTACTCAAATGCCTTTTATAGCGTCCCTGTCAGTCCTTGAACACGTGCTGCAGACCATTCTTTGTCAGGTCCTTGAGAATCACCTCACATTTCCTGAGCACTGCTTCAGAGCTCTCAAATCGAATTCTCTTAAGTTTTGGCTTTAGTTCTGGAAAAAAAAGTAACAGGGTGCAATATCGGGTCTATAATGTAGATGTGGTACACAGGTAATATTGAATCGAGCCAGAAACTGCATGACTTGATTTGCGACGTGAGGCCGTGCATAGTCATGATGAAGACGCCACCTAGTCCTGGTCGTTTCTTTTCAATGTGCTTCCTCAGTGTAGCCAATAATGACGTGTAGTATGCTGCTGTATCATTGTGAGGGGGAACTGCATGCTGGTAAATTATTCCATCACGGTCATAAAACGTGATCACCATCACTTTCCCTGCAAATGGAACAGCTTTTGCCTTTTTCGGTGTTGGAGAGCCTGGCGATTTCCACATTATGTGGGCTTGTTTTCCTTCAGGATCATAATGATGCAGCCATGACTCATCACTGGTGATAATCGAATTAAAAAAATGCATCCCCTCCATCAGCAGAGAGACGCGCCATCTCACGGCTTGTCTCCATTCGCAGTCTTTTGTTCGGGAGTCAACGGACGTGGTACCCAACGAGCATAAACTCGGATCATATGGAGATGGTTGTGCATAATTGTAAACACATTGCCATATGAAATTCTCAACACTTCACTGAGGTTAAGTAATGTCATACGCCGATCGTCTCGAACAATAACAGCAGCTGTGTTGATGTTGACTTCAGTCACAGCAGAAGCCGAAACATCAGGCCCACCTTGCTTAACACTGACAAGTCGGCCTTCTATATGAAGTCCTTAAACCACCTAAACAGTTTTGCACGAGATAGTGCATCTTCACTGTACGCTTGCTTCAGCTTTTCATAAGTTTAGGTGGCTCTATGCTTTAAATGAAGATAGAATTTTATTGCGCTGTGCTGTTCTTCTCGCGTCACCTCCACTGTCTGGTATGAGAAATGCACGTAGGGTCTACAAAATAGAGCATTACTATCAACCTACCAATACGAGAGTGCTGCCGCCTACCTACATTATACATAAAAAAACCCTCTTTTCAAACATTTATGTTAGAGATACGAACCAATCACGAAAACTATAGGAAAAAATCAATCTCTTTTTGTTGATCAGCCCTCGTATAATCGCATAATGTTTTCTGTGTGCGTGCGTGCGTGCGCTTCCGGGTTTAACTACTGCGCCTTTACGTAAGACTAGCAGAAGCATGCTATTCTATTGATATCCTCGGTAAAAAGAATCCATATTAACATTGTATATTGCTTTTTATTAACAATATAATAAAAGGTATACTCTACAAATTATATAGTTTTATGCAATATTTATAGCATTTTGCGAATATATAAAAAATTCTGTTCTTCAAAACACATGAAACAAATGTTTAGGATATTAGTGTTCCTTGCCGAAATGAGTCATTAATTTAGAAGATCAGAAACGAATCCTTAATTACACAGCGGATCTGTTATTGTCCGTCTAATGAGACTTTCTATCCCACTTCTATGGGAAAGTATATCGTCAAAGTCTCTGCTCTTCCAGGTGCCTTTCTTCATATAGTGAAACATATCACAAAAGTGATCAATAAACATGTTTAATTTCTAATTAAGTTCTATTTCATATTACAGGAATGTAATTGTTTATTATTAGAAATCTAAGTTATATTTAAGTTTCTATTGATAGCAATATAATATTAAAATCACCACACAAACCAATAACATGCATTATTAATTTTTTACAGAGACCTGACTAACGATGATATTTCTTTTAAAACTTATACTTGTACGCTATAGGTAATTATAGAAAACCAACTAATGTCCAATAATGGTTTGAACAGCATTTACTTTCAAGTTTATTTTCAGGAGATGCTAATCGTAAAATAAAATCACATTTTCAAATGATACTATTATTCATTTATGGAGTATAAAATGCTACTCTTTAATTCAGAGAAATATTCTGAAGGGTGCGTGTCAAATCTTCTGGTTTTGTCTAGTGATCTTTGTTTAATGTTGCTCTGATGAGCCAATCTCTTATTGGTTTGAATTCAAATCAAACACAAATTCAGGAAATGAGGGTACGGGAACATTTTACCTCAGTGGCTAGAAGCTTGGCAAGAACGAGGCGGTCCAAAAAATCTTAGGATGAGTCCATCTCGTTTGGTGGTCAGTCAAATATGTCGTGCTGAAACATTAACCTATTGGCACAGGTCGGTTTCAGGATCAGGAGTGAAGAAAAAGTGAAGTAAGACATCGAAAAAGTGAAGTAAGACATCGAAAAAGTGAAGCGCTAGAAACAGTTAAGGGTTGGAATGCAGGATGACATAGGTCATTCAGTGTTTCTCTACCAACACAAACTATTGCGTATAACATTAGTACACTTCTGCATTATGCTGTACGCGAATAAATTTATAACTCCTTAGCCAACTTTGTTTTCTTCTCTTTCAGATGATAAGGAGTATTCCCGTATCTGTAGTAGGTAGTGGCCAAACGCACACTAGTTATTTTGAAAGACTGGGAATTGTAATACATTTTTTTAAATTATATTCAACCTCCCAGGTGCTTCCCTACTGAAGTTATTCTCGTCGAAAATTATTTCTTCTAAGAACGACTAAACAAAATATTTTCTTTCAATTCGAATTAAGGAAATGAAAAATAAGGTGTAAACTTAAGCAGTTAATACCTAAAAGGAAAGGAGCAAGGCCGGACTACAGAACAAAATATGTCGACGTGATTACATAAAGTTTGCAGAAAGTAAATGAAACCAACATCTGCCCTATTGTGTGGTAGTTTGTAGAAACAAAGGCCTAACATTTATCATAAGAGATTTATAGAAAAAACAAAATAGTTACATGTTAGTCACGCTACCTATATCGTGGTCAACATAAATATTTAGAAAGTGAGCTCGAATTTAGTAGTCGTAGTTTATGCCAACATAGCTTGACTGCCAGTTTAACCACTTAGGCTATAAAAATATGAAAACGAAAATGAGATTAAACCATTCAATCAAGACAGGAAGTCAGAATAACAATATATGTACATCATTAGCTTTTCACTATTCCTTCTAAAGTAATTGCAACGCAAACTATTTTTATGGTCTCTACCACATTTACATTAAGAATAGGAGGTATTTTATTCAACTGAAACATTTGATATCAAAATAAAACCTGAATCAATATCAATAAGAACCTGGGATCAATACAGCTTGATAATCAAGTTGTAGTTACGTTTCTTTTACTTAATTTTCTATACTCCTGACCTCGCATTTAATTTACTGAAAACAGTCTTTTGTTCAGTAATGCGAATTTTGATAGTGTTTAGTCTTTGTTTAAAGTTGTGTTATATCCAGTGTTTCATTTGTGTTTATAACATTTTATAATTATCCTAATGATGGGAATGATGCACACTCCCGAAACGTCGATATCTAATCATCTTTGCAGCTGGCTGGCTGCCCGAGAAGAAAGTGAGCACATTCGATATCAAGTTTTCAGCAAGAATATACTTTTGAACTCCCCGAATGCTATAAAGCACTTTAGAAGAAGATATGTGAATATGTGCATGTTTGTTTGAGCGCCTTTTTGTGTCTTTGAACAACTAAACTCCAGTAGTGGATTAAAGTGAGAAACGAAGGAAGTTTCCTAGTCCAAACCACCGTAAGAGAGGGACAGAATCTCGCATAAAAATGAATATCTCGTTTGTGCACAAAATTTATTGCAAGTTTAGGGAAAATAATTTGTATTGATTTGAACCTTCCATTAATGCAATCTTCAAAAATGGGCGTCATTTCAATGTGATTATTGTTGCTAATATTAGTATCTACATTGATTTTGACGTCATTATTATTTATATTATGATATGAATATTCATATATTACCTCTTCATTTTATATTTAAAGAGAGTTTAGAAGTTAAAAGGTGTGATAAAACGACCAGCTCCTATGAGGTAGTATGTTAGTTGAACGTTTTTAAAAGTAAAAAAAAGAAGAAATATAGAAATATCTGAGTGCAACACATGTTATACCTAATGAAATACTTGTTCAGATTCTGAAAGTGCGTCATAACCTTTTATTTATGTCCATAAATGAAATCAGATCCTAAAATTAGAATGCACCAGTTCAAACAAGTATTCTAATTATGAGAGGCTATGGAACAAGTAAAAGCAGCCGTTCCCATTATATACAACTTTTTCTTTTCAAGGGTTACAAAATGCAATCAATAAATCGAAGGGTTTAAGGACCTTGTGCAACGTATAAGTTTAAGGTACAGATTTATAATCCTATTTAGGACAGTGCTACTTCAAAAGTGCCCTCTATTAAGGTGAATACTTTATGTGAAAGAAGGTCGCAATCTTGTTAGTGCCGGTATCGTAAACCACTCAATTCTAAAAGGCGCGTGGATCTTTAAAGCTATTTTCCAGATTACTTCCTCCGTGTAACAAAAAATAAAGGTTATTGTCGAATCTAGTCGATTCAGCTTTTTGGAAGATGTAGAGTAAATGTTCCATGACTACGTTAACCTAACGTTACACGATCATAAAGCAGGAGTTTCTTTAAGAATTTTGCTCTTGTGAAAGGCGTTTTGCTCAAGTGAGATATTTTTGTTGGTCGCTTAGCAGCGTCATATAGATCGCTTCCGATCTTGTGTCTAGCTGAGCAGGTGGTCTTGATTTGTTTCTCTATGTCGGGGATTGAGCAAAGGGGGATTGGTTTATCAGAGAGAAATGTGACACCTACAGATGTGCGTAGTATAATGGTCTTATTCTCTCTAGTGTGCAGTGGCTTCTCTAGAACGGATGACCATAGATCTACTTGCGGTAAGTGTTGATTTGCCCTTGAAGCGTGTAAATGTACTTGCAGCCTCTTATTTGATGTCTCTTTAATTGTTGGTTATTATGACGAATAAATAATTGTAATGTAGCTACAATATTTAGCTATTTATGAAAACTGCCATCCGTTACATACACCTGGCGTTTGCTATCCTCTATGATATATTAGTGGGTAAAAATATTCTTACGAAATGTATTTTTCTAACTACTTATTTTTGATTGAATTACGAGGTGTGTTCAGGTTATAACACCTATTTTTCAGGACTGGGACCAGATAGGAACTTCTGGTATTTTTCAAAATACACGCGGGCTCTTTGTGACATAGATGGCAGCACTGTATAGTGAACTCTCGTGGCAGCGACGAGTGTTAGGACGACGTTAAAATGACGACGTTTACATTGCAAGAACAGCATGCATGTTTGTCACACGACTGGACATTGAAGATCTGAATGTCCGACCTTTGGTCAGGGCTAGGCCCTCTACTGGCAGTGGAGTGTTTTGTAAGGAAGGATAAAATGCGACAGAAGATGAGGTTGAAGTTATGTATACGCCATCTGATGTGTTATCTTATGTGCCTAGAAGCAGCCTCGGGCGTTTGTAGCGCTCTCTAGGATCGATGCCGTACTCACCTAGACCGCGGATGACGGAGTTGAAGTTGTGGGAGACAAGCAAACAGTATGTTATCATTCATTTTCTCCATTTTCGTGGTATGACACCTATTGAAATTTCTTGCCAAATGAGAGAGGCATGCGGTGATGGTACCATGGATGTGTCTAATGTGAGTTCCTGGGTGCGACAGTTCAATGAAAGGAGAACATCGTGTGACAACAAACCAAGACAGTCACGGCTTCGCACGAGCCGGTCTGACGACATGATCCAGCGAGTGGGGAACGTTGTTTAGGAGGATTGCCAATCGAGCGTTGCAGACATCGCCTCCAAAATCGGCATTTTTGTGGGATCTGTGCACACAACCCTGCATGAAGCACAGAAAATGCTAAAAGTGTTCTGTCACACATTCACAAATAACCCACGTGTATTAAACAAAAGTCTCTATCTGGTCCCAGTCCTAGAAAAAAAGGTGTTGCAGCTTCAACGCACCTCGTGAATATTTGAACTAATATATGATTCTGATAAATACAACGGGAATGTCTGTAGTCAATTGTTTAAGAACGGGCACCGTGCGCTGATTCTAAAATCTAAAATGAACATTGAAAGCAGTTAAAGGGAATGATAAATTACTGAATAACAGGAATCACTAATAATAGATACGTTGGAAATGACATCCCTCAAACATTATTTAGAATAAACATGTTTTCATTGGTTAATGTTTGTTAATTTTACACTATGCAGCAGTGATTATATAAAGTTGTTTTTACTTTGAAGCAATTTTGGGAAATTTTTAAAAACTCCCAGCTAAAAGCACATTAATGTAGAATTTGGTAGTAGGATACGAGATCGACTTTCTAATGTACAGTAGCCACTTGCTTTTACAAAAGCATAAGCAAATCAAACTGGCAACTACCATCTTGCTATCAATTCATTGTATTTATGTAGCTTTAAGTTCCATTCGAAAGATTCATTGACGCGACTGCTTTTTTTAGTTAGTTAAGTGCAGAGGTTCAACCCAATTAGTCCAAGACCCTTTGGTCCTAAGACCCTGGTCAGGAGCGATGGATAACTGCTGGTCTTTCCATAGGACAATACCGGATTTCTTAGAAAGCCCCCCACCCCGTTGACAACATCAAGACGGGATGGAAGTGGATACAGCACTTACGCGCGTCAACTCTGCAGGAAAGACTACCGAAAACCTCGGTGGGGCCGCCTTGTGATCTAGCACACCTTCTAATAGCTCTGCAGGCTAGTACCTGGGACTTATGAGGCAAATTTCTACCCCCTCCGGGTGGCCGTAACCTGGCCGGAGGTACCCAATTCCCCGTGGGTGTTGGGAACATACTGCCCCATCGAGTCCACCCAATCCGAACGGCTCCCCATCGGGAGGGGCTTGACAGTTCAGCCCGAGATTCCTATAGTAACGTCAGAGGTACCAGGAGTGCTAGGGGCCCTCACCGCTCGCACCATAGCAGCTGAAGGGGACGGATCCCCTCCCCTATGGGACATTGACGCGACTGATTTTTCTTTTCAGGATCAGAACAATCAATCCAATATTCGTCACCAGTAATGATATTCTAAGCTAAATAAGAAGTAGCGTTTTGGTATTCCTCCGTTCCCAATCAATTCGTAACTGTTTTTGGTCGGGAACCAGTTTATATATGATCCATCGACAACAAAGTTTTGCCAGGTGTAACTGAAGAATATTTTGGATTTGGTTCATACCAATACCCAGTGCCGCTGAATCAAATTCATAAGGAGTTCATCATCAATAGGAATTGTTCAAAGGCAATATTTTTATTAGTAACAGCAATTTCAAAATATCACAAAGCTGATCACTAAGAAACAATCGATCTCTTTTTCAATTTCACTATAGTTATTATAAATTTTTTCTTTAGATGGAGCTTCTTGGCAAATACATTTCTATGCCTAACTTCGATTGTTAGCTACCAGAGCAAATCGAACAAACTACATGGTAATCATAACCCCGTAAGCGAGGTGATCTGCCCCCTTCAACTGCCGTGGTGTGGGCGCTGTGGACCCTTAACACTCGTGGTTCCTCTGACGGTACTACAGGAACCTCGAAAATTCGAGCCTCTCCCTGAATGGAAGTTGTTCGGATTGGGTTGGACTCGAGGCAGCAGTGGTTCCCGATACCCGTGGGAGATCGGGTACGTCTCCAGACGGGGTTGAGGGAAGCCATATATTCCCGCGTACTAGCCTCCATATCTAGTAGAAGGTGTGCTAGATCAGGCGGCCCCATCGAGGTCAAATCGGTAGCCTTCCTTTTTGGGATTGGCGCGCGTAAGTGGCGTATCCACTTCCATCCCGTGTTAAGTCCATAGGACCAAAAGGGGGATGGGCTTCTTAGTCTCTAGGTCTTGTCCTATGGAAAGCCCCACGGAGGCGCCGGGCGCCCTTATGGGACAGCTCGGCAACTCTCTGGTCGTCAGAGGGCGGGGATTCATTCTTCACTCTGTGTGGATTGCCCTGGTGGATACCCTCGAGTTTATATTTTTATATATGGTAATCATAAGACCTGAAGCTTTCCTGGCGATCAATAGGCTCAATTTCTTCTTGGGCAGCAAGCCAGGTGGAAAGACGATTAGAAATCGACGTTTCGGGAGTGTGCATCTCTCCCATCATCAGGTTATTTAGTAAAAGTTATAACCATAAATGAAACACTGGATATAACTCAAATAAAAACACAGACAAAACACTATCGCATTACTGAACAAAATTAAACGGCAGGTCAGGAGATGGTGTGACTATAGAAAATTAATTGGGTCAAAGTAACGTAACTACTTAAATTGATTATCAAGCTGTATTGATCTGTGCTTCTTAAATCGACGGATTTCCACTTTTTGGCCGGTTTCCAAGGGAAGCTGAACTGAAGTCCAGCATCACGATTAAGCGTGCTCCTTTCGGAGGAAATGGCCAAAGCTTCCTTAACTCTCCGCTCCCAGTAACCGTTGCATATTGCCAAGATGGTCGCCTCCCGAAAATAGACTTTTTGGTCGCTATCAAAACAATGCTCTGCCAGCCCAGACTTCTCAGGTTGCATTAAACGAATGATTCGTTCATGTTCGTTTATTCTGGTAGCGGTGGCCCTTCCGGTTTGTCCTATATACGGTGTCCCACACTCACGGGGAATGCAGTACACTCCCGGAACTTGGAAGTTGTATTTGGCGAGAATTCTGCTGATTCTGCAGTATAGGTTGCCTGTAAACGGGACGCAAGCTGTAGTACAGGTTTCCTTTTCTTAGTTTGGTGATCGAGGCTTCAACGTCATATTCGGTGTAGCCGTTTTGAGGAAAGTGAGTCTGAGGTGCTGTAGTTCCTGTTTTAAGGGGCTGGGCCCACAGAGCTTTATCTATTTCTGATCTAGGGCGACAATTCCAAGGAGTCATGCCAGTGCAGAGGGCAGAATCCTTTCACTTTACCAGTTGGAAACTCCACGGCAGGCCAGCACAACCAGCAGCTCGCCCGACAGCGGTCCGGAAACGGCCCTACCGGACCAAGCTCGGAGACCGTCCTTCCTAAGAGCTTATCATCCTGCCATGCAGCGCCGAGGCACCTCCGACACTTCTACCCTGAAAGAGACTACCAGGTGAGAGATTATTTGAAATAATAATTGAGATGAAATGGAGGAACAGGAAATTCGGGAGATGTAATTAACCTATCCAGCATTCGTTTGGCGAACCGGAAAAAATAATACACTCTAAAAACCCCATGGGTTAGTAGGTCCACCACGGGGATCCAATCCGAGCCTTCTGAATGCGGACCACAGACGAAACCGCCTCACCAACCCGTTCGGTAGCTGTCCAATACAAAGTTCCCATAGGGAAGGGGATCCATCCCCTTCAGCTGCTGTGGCGCGAGCCTGCAGACCCTTAGCACTCGTGGTACCTCTGACGTTACTAGAGGAACCTCGGGCCGAAATCCCGAGCCCCTCCCGATGGGGAGTTGTTCGGATTGGATTGGACTCGAGGGGCCAGTGTGTTCCCTACATCCATGGGAAATTGGGTACCTCCGACCAGGCTACGGCCGCCCGGAGAGGGTAGAGGGTTGTCCCGGGTACTAGCCTGCAGAGCTAGTAGAGGGTGTGCTACATCATTAGGCGGCCCCACCGAGGTTTTTCGGCAACTCTTCCCTGCGGAGTTGACGCGCGGAAGTGGCGCATCCACTTCCATCCCGTCTTGACGTTGTTGTCAACGGGATGGTTTTTTTTTTAAGAAATCGGGTATTGCCCTATGGAAAGACCCCCGGAGTTATCCATTGCTCCCGGGTTGAAGAGGCCAGGGTCCTAGGACCTAAGGGTGTTTGACTAATCGGCTAGAACCTCTGCATTTAACTGTCCAATACAAAGTTTCTTTGTTTATAGCACCACCCTAAAGATTTTCATTGCCGACATCCTAAGTGTCCTTATGCACCATATTTAAGGAAAGGCTGATTTTTGTGAAGGAAAAAAAAAACATCCATATGAACGATCGCCCCAATAATTTTTTATCTCTTTAGGTATCCTATAACACATAAAAATACGCATGTTTTATTTGCCACGTCCGGCGTAGAGCTTATAGCTGTAAACGTTTGGCTGCGTGAGAGAGGAGGGTAGGGCTCACCCCCTAGCAGTATTTTCACAGCGTACAATTTAAGCTGTGAGAATGTTAGTGGGAAGTGGTAGCTGCTAATAAATCTGCTAAGTCAGTCGGTAAATAAAAGGAGTAATACTATGTAGCCAGCACTTACAGTACCTTATCGCAGCCATTAGCTGCCGCTGTCAACAGAAAGCATACGGCAATAACACGTGTCCCCTGATGACGCCGATTCGCTGCCCAACTCTACAACACATGAAAACTAAATAAAGTCTACGGATTACCACTAGATAACAAAACATTTCTGTACTTACTGTGCTTTTAAACAGAGTATCTCGACATGACCAGTTCTCTCTGTCTTATTGTATAGTTTCATAGATAGGTAGACGAATGACAAAATAAATAAATACGAGTGAACGAGTAACTACAGTTAAAATAAATTCCAACGCTCTCTCTGTGAGGTACATTCAGGAAGGTCACATGATAACCGTTGCTAATACACCGGCAGCAACCGCATTGAAACACTGTATCATGCTTTGAGTTCCTGACTGCAGAATGGATTACTGATGAAGGAACGTCATCATGAAGTTTAAACAATGATTGATGACGTTTTGTGCAAAATAAAATGGGAAGTATATGAAGAAAATTATATGGGCTGTTTATATAATTTCAACGGCACCTAATGCATACCTGAATAAGGTTTGTCGGGGTTTTCCTTTATTCTGAAATACGAGTGTCGGATAACTCTAAGTCTTGTGGACCCTGGGTTCATTTAAGCATGATATCGCCCATTTCATTCATTGTTCGATATGACCTAACATTGGAGGTCGGCCCGCCTCGGTAGCGTAGATGGTAGCGTGGCTGCTTCACGTTCAAGAAGTCACGAGTTCGCAACTCGGTTATGGTAGGTTACCTGGGTAAGGTTTTTCCGGGGCTTACCCTTATTCTGATAGACGAATATCGGTTATCTCTAAGCTCCATGGACCCCAGACTTATTTAAGCATCACTTTAATCCATTCATTCATCGCATTCATCGTCGCTTGATAGGACTTAACGTTGGAGGACATAAATTACAAAAAAAGACGGCGTAATAAAAAGAAAGCACCTAATACAGAATATACATTAGGTCCAACCAATAATGGGAGGTTTTCTTAGATCAAACAGCTCAAGGCCCAAATGACCTTGTTGTCGACGGGCCCTTAAACAGCACACACTCACTCAAACAGCTCAATTTATTCTTAAAGAAATGACAATGCATGAACTACACGAAGCATGCATTCCTGACGCTCTGGCAGATGACTGCAAGGTAATCGTTAAGTTTCTGGACTTCTAATTCATAGATTGCATATTTATTTTTCATTGAACTTGAATTACAAAATTTTAGTCCTCAAATAAATTTGTATGTCTGATTTGAAAGACTTAATCCATGTGGTATTCAACTACTTGCATCATTAATCGTACGGCATACTACTATCGATAATTATGGTAAAATTGTTAAGAAAAGTTAATTTAATGATCAAATCAATCTTATATGTATTACGAAAGAGCTCATTCTTAATGTACACATAACCATTTACATATTAAAATGATTTATATATGATTCATTTAATCATATGCACTTTCTTTAATGATTTTGTTTATGTCCCTGATCATGAATTAAAACGATTTAATTGAATCTAATAACCATTTATACAAATTTTATATGATGGATCTATTTAGCTCTCAACTAAACTTTTATAAAAAGCTGTGTGTAGTGTATCTTTTCCCTTTAAGCCTGAATAATCTCTTTGCCTTTGTAAAACTCAGTAGCCTATCTATGATCAAGCGAACATTGTATCATAGAATATCCTGAGTGAGTGATCAGCCCAACAACTGTTGAGGCAGTGAGGAAGAAGGAAATATAGTAATGGAGATTATGATAAGAAAAATCGCATATCTAATTTCTCCATCTAGTGTTCACTTAATGATAGAGGAAAATACTCTTGTACATTGTACACACAGTTCTTAAGGAAAAGAAACTGATGGTTTTGCTATTTTTTTACATCAAGATACATGTTATGAGGCGAATTCTGCAGTTATGAATGAGTAATGCAAATAATGAGGTTCTTAATTAGCTTTTCTGATACTGTGAAATCATGTATTTAAAAATGATGCCAATATAATAGGATTAGTTCAGGGGTGAGGCAAAATGTAAAGTTAAAGTTTACAAATAGTATTCAATAAACCAATTGCATTTTGAACAAAACACTGGTAACCAAAGTACAGAATGATCAGGGCTGTTTCGGGGACTAAGTGTGAGATTCCCTTACGTCCTCCAGCTTGACATATCGGAGAATGAAGGATGAATGAGTTGAGTGAAATTATGTTCAAATTAATTTAGGGTCCATAAAGCTTAGAACTAACCCACATTCATCTTTCACGAAAATGAAAGTCAAAGATAAACCTTACTCAGATAGCCCACCCTGAGTGAGGTTCTAACTCGGAACCTCTTGAATGAGAGGTAGACACCTACTCCAATGCCATAAGGCGAGCAAGTGCTGGTAGGATGGTAGGACTATATTGTTTGTTAACAATGCTGTCGATTGCCTGGGTCATGTACACACGTCCGGTGTGCCAGAATTTCTTCCAGCAGGAGTTCCTTTGCATGACAGTAAATCTACTGATTTGGAGCTATTGTTGTTAAGCACAATTAAAAGACCATCGGACTTGACCGAATTAAGGCCTGTTTGGATTCTGGAGACGAGAACGAATAAGCAGGGGCCAAATTGGGCACAGAGAAAGATATCGAGAATACGTTCACTCTATGGTAAAGCCCAAACATAGTCATATTATATAGTATTACAGAAAAATAAAATTATTAATAAACCAAGTTTTACCGTTACACTATCCTGATTAAAGAACGAGGATGAAGATGTAATGTTGGATGCTGAATATCACAAACTGTGGACAATCTTGGGTGAGATTAGCCACAATATGTTAATTGCGGAATGAGCTGAGGTAATATGGAGTTCAGGTTTTGTTTCTAGACGTCAGAGTGCTGTTCACATTCTACTAGTCATCAGACTTCTTGCTAGATATAATTTATTTTATTTGGTCCATTCCGTATGACTTTTGTCTCCCCAATGTGTTAATTTACAATTGCCAATTGTACTTGTTTACTTGTTTTTTTTTAACCAGACTGCCAATTGCCGAACCATATCACTGGCGCCGGTGTGCGAAATTCCACTCTGAAAGAGTTCTTTTGCTTGCAGTAAATTCACTGACATGGGACTGTTGTTTCTAAGTCCGCTTATAACCAATTGCACTGGCCGATTTAAACCCGTGACTCTGCAATCGTCGGCCAGTGCTTAACTGAGACCTACAATTATCAATTGCATAGGTAGTACCGTACTCTTACTGCAATATTCCGAGGGAAAAAAGAAGATACATAGAGAAAACATTCAGAACGTCATGGATTTCATTCTCGGTGATTGCTCCCGGGTTTCTCTAGTTTCCTCGGGTAAATAGCAGACTGGTTTCCCTTTCCTATCATTCCTATATCGGCATCATCACAGTTATCACCATTATCTTCATGTGCTTTTGCTTGAAGGACTAGACATATACTGCGGTGTTACGGGATTGAGAGATGTTCTAGTATTTTATAGATGTTTGTGGCTGCCATTTGTCCCGAAAATCGAGGCATATGGACGGGGGAAACGATGTTCTATACTTTCAACCTGGAATCGTTAGGGAATCCATCCACTCCTGTGTCCGTCATTTAACGAATCTGATCTTTTCTTCATCCATCTTTCTAAGAGCTTGCATAGAAAGTACAAAGAGGCATATTTGTCCCGGTATCTGGGGTCCCCGAAGCCTGTATCTCAGCCGTTGCTGTATTTATTTTATTTTCCTATTGCAGATTGAAACGCTTCTTTGAAACGTTGCACTTCTGCAGTATTTTGTATTGAACATGACAATGCATTTCTAATTATAATCATGAGTTTTGTTGGACAACACGGGCTTGCTGTGACGCCTGCAATTACTGTGGTTTAGCAAAAGCGGTGCGAAGCGGCACGCTCAAAGTAAAATGCAGTCTGACGCAATGCTACCCTAAAAGCATTGTCAAATGGCAATCCCAGCAACGCTGCCGCTATATTTATAATCCTCGGTCACAATTCATTAAACGTAATTGGTAAAGCACAAAGGAAAACTGCTGCAATGAAAGCAAACAGCTGTGGCAAACGGCGTGGAGCAAATATCTTCTCAGCTTTATTTCAAATTGTCTCTATTAGAATTGATGCAGATTACTTTAAAGCTTTTAGCCGGATCATCGTAATTTGATCATTAGTGTTGTATTACCAAAACCCATAGCACACCCTTGGGACCGGCAGACAGCTATGCTGTTTAAACATAGTAATGGTAATAATATACATATTGGTAGAGCCAGCAGAGAAATACATAAAAAACACAGCAAAATTAAATCCAGTTTTATTAACAAGTTTCGGTAAGTATATTAATATATACATAATATATACATAAGTATATTAACACATTGTTATTCTCAACAAAATGTAGCTTTTAAATAAAACAGGTTATTAAATTATATCCAAAACATGTGCTTTGAACGCTATGAATCAAAAAAAACTTTAGAAAATGTCCACGAGAGAAAGAAAATGTATTATCGGTTAAATGCTAAATTTGATGTTCTCCCTTGCACAAAATTTCAAGAAAATCCCATGTCCCAAGTTACCCTAAAATGGTGTTAGTACAGATATCTTTTATTTTCTGTAAAATATCCCTATTTTTAATTACCCATATTTAAAAACTAAACGTAAATATTCAATTTCCTAAAAGGTACTCTGAGGTTCTATTCACTGATGATGTTAATATAATTTTACAATTCATAATGAAAAGAACTCCATAGGATATTGACAACAAATTCAGGATATGAATTTAATTTCTAATTACTTTTTTTGTAAATACTTTATATTTTAAAACAACTTAATAGTTCTTATTAAAATGCCATTCGTTTAACATTTTTGTACACAAATGCTTAGTTTCGGGTGGCGGTTAACTTCATAATCTCGATTTACATATTTTGACATCAAACTTGCTATATAACCGGCGTTTTGTTTATGAATTATGCTTTTTATAGAAAGACGTGCTACAAACGTATGCATAAACACACACATACAGTTAACAATTTTTGAGATATTCCTTGTTACTGATTCGAAGTTCAAAATACTTATATTTTTCTCAAATAGAAAAATGTTAGACTTTTATACCTTGGCCTTAGATTATGACCAGCGTTTAAAAAGTTCACTATAGCATATGCCCAGTTACTTCGTTATTTCTCTTGTACCTGCAGGAAAATATGCAACAAGATCACTGCTGTAATTGTTTATCCCCATTAACATGACACAGGATTAACATATGAGGCGTTTACTCTTTGTAAAACCAGTAATAACTTACTTATCGCATCAGCAGCAATATGCGATATCATTTTACTGTACAATTAGTACAATACCTTACCTCTGTTCTCTGCAATGTCAAGAACATCCACTTCACATTGCTAACAATGAAGACTTCACTGTTGTATAATTAGGTGAAAATTGTAAGCTGCGATGTCCTTCATTTTGTCTCTGAAGTTCCTTTCTATTCTGCAGCCTTTCCTCAAATATTTCTATAAATATAAATAAGAGATATGCGTCCATAAACCTTATGTAATAGTTTCTAGGAATATAGCCTTTGTCAGTTTCTTCAACATTTCTTAATAGCAGTAACGTTGTTATTAAGGTTCTGCTTTATTATAACTCCTACAATAGGTAGTTTTTTTTTTTTAATTTACGTCCTCTAACGTTAAGTTATATTGGACGGTGAATGAATTGGGTGAGATGATCCTCCAATGGAGCTTAGAGTTACCCGAAATTGGTCTTGAAGGACAAGGAAAAACCCCAGGAAACCTTATCCAGGAAAATCACCCTGACCGAGATTCGAACTCGGGACCTCTTGAACATGAGACAGACACGACTCCTACAATAGTAGTTGTACAGCAGGTAGAGAGGACATTGCGTATCACGCAAAAGTTCAATATCGAGATTTACTGGAAATACATTCTGTTACACACTCGAACCTAAAGATCTTTTTTTTTTTTTTTTTTTTGTGTGTGTGTATGTGTATGTGTTGGTATGACTGTGTGAAAGGGCGTGGGTCTCAGTCTATGAATAATGGAACCCTTTAAAAAAAGAATAAATAAATATGCCACACAAACACTTTCAAAACAATGCATCCACAACAAATTATCTTTTGCGTGGAAATAATTTCAAAATGTTAATTCCTCTACAACAACTGTAATGATTAAGTTTCTTTAAAATATAACATGACATGAATATAATATTAATATTGTTTTGGTGACAAAATCTATATTTTGAATTTTATTGAAATTATCTCTGAAGTGCTTATGATTCTGTATAACATACATAACTGGTAAATCTGAAGAAATCTTGCAGAAAATCTTATTAAACATAAATGAAGATCTCGTTATCACCCACAGTTTGTCGCTTTCTTATCTCAATTTGTGGAATTAAATATATCAAATTATTCCTTGTTAGTTGTTTGAATGCTCTAATACAAGCTTTCAGTCATGTGGGAAGTATAATTTGTTCTTTCCGCTTCTGATAGTGAAAAAATAGAATGTAATTTCAAATGCACTACATAGGTATATTTTAAATATATTTCACTTAAGTCTGTAATCAGAGGCGTAGCGTCAATGGATGTGGGTGATGTATTACATACCCTCGATTTTCCTTAGTTAACACTTCCCTGCTACTAATTAATCCTATTGGCATAATGCTTGCTGAAGAGTATGTTGTGAACATGAATTGCTTTTACCATATTACGTTATTCATGAAAAGCAGGGCGGGTGAATGAGGTTTATTGCACGCCAGTCTCAGGAGGTGATGCGCGCTCATTGGATGTAACACAGAAGAGTACATATCGCTTGTTATAGTAAAAGTGCCTTAAATTCAAGTTTCCGGTACTTTGCCTGCCAGTGCAAGTTAACTTCATTATTTTAGCATCTTGTGATCATGTTAGATCACAGCAAGCAGCATTTTGGGCGATAATTTTGACTTTAGTGCAAGTGGAAAGAAAGGTTCAACAACTGAGAGCGGAGTATGTACTTTGCTGCAAAAGTCACCACAAGGGAAACCGGCTGTAGAGAGGGCGCTGCATTTCTGTTAAACCAAGAATACTGAATATGAAATCTGAGTGCTGTGCATTCAACAAACTGAAAGTGAGGCACTTCCATGATTCAAGTTTTATTGAAAAAGAAAACATAATGAAAGCAGAGCCCCGAAACCTTCTTTAAATTCAACCACTAACATTAAAAAATGTTTCAGGCAATTTAGTGATAAAGTGAATGAAAGCTAAGCATGGCCCTGTGGGTGTAGGACTCTAAATAAATTGTTTTGTTGGTCTTGTCTTTTATTTTCTAAAGAAAAGACAGTTTGGTTCACATAAGAATGTGATGATTTGAGCAATATATATATACATTTAATCATTGTTTGTGAGAAAGAACTAAAATGTTCGGTAAAACAGGAGAATAGAATTTTGTTTAATTGACCAATATAAATTATCAATTGAGCAATATAACATGGAAGTTAGAAAAAAGCAGAGCATTAGTGTCACATTTTATACGAGCTGTACGCCTACCACCCACTTGTACAACTTGTCGAGGATCGCTTTCACCTGCTCACTAATGCTGGCATTAGTGTGTCTTTGGTGTGGGTCCCTGGACATGTCGGCCTGCCAGGTAAATGAGGCTGCTCACATCGCTACGTGGGCTGCCATTTCCTACGGCAGGTCTTTTAGCTCTCGTGCTCCTGCTGAAGATTTTAGCCTTGTTTTACGCTGTCTTAATGCTTCCCATTGGCGGGCTTCTTGGGATGCTGTTCAGGAGAACAAACTTCGTTAGGTGAAGCCCATACCTGTGTCTTGGCGTACCTCCTCGCGCCGCTGTCGCCGCGAGGAAGTCATTTTAGCCAGATGACGTACAGGTACTGCCGTTTTAGTCAGTCACTGATTGCGTATTGAATCTGCACCGATCTGTCTTCACTGTGCTGAGTATCTGACGGTGCAGCACATTTTAAACCAGTGTCAGTTTTTAACTCCTTTACGTGTCTCTTTGGGCCTGCCAGCGACACTGGCCGAGATACTGGCCGGCAGTGCAAGTGCTATGGAGCAAGTTTTGCGGTTTCTCCACCTCAGTGACTTGGACCGTCGTGTATAACTTGCTTCATCAGACTTCTACGCAGCTTAGCAGATAGTCTGACTAGTTTTATATCTTTTACCTGAACTGGCGCTGTTTTAGTGTTGTTTTACATCCAACCATTTAGCCGACAGAATTCCTTCTTTTACTTATACATTTTAATTTTTAGGTTGTTATGCGCTAATAACCCCAGCAGTTGTGCGCCCCAAACCCATAATACCTACCTACCTACCTACCTACCTACCTACCTACCTACCTACCTACCTACCTACCTACCTACCTACCTACCTACCTACCCACATTGAGAGTGATAAATCATCTAACAGAGGAAACCTCATTCAATATATAAATGAACTGACGGAGAATGACATATCTCTCAAAGAGCACAAAATAGTTCATTGTATATCGTGCCACCTCACCAAATATGCAGGACGATTTCATTACCAGCATAGACAAGTAATAACCAACCAAACTAGAAAATAAGTTTCTGAGACAGCCTTTGTTTCTCTAGTATTAGATGAAACTTCTGATGTTAGCTAGAAGGCACAGCTATCGATTTACCTTCCGCTATGTGACAACCGAAAGAACCATGGAAGAAAGATTCGTTGTTGAGGCTAAAGCATCTCATCTCTTATCTTTCACTCGATTATTATTACTATTATTGTAGTAGTTGTTCTTATTGTTAATTTTATGGTTAATATTAAGATTTCTAGCGTGACTATTCTTTCTAATGTGTTTAGTATAATGATACTGGCCATTTTCTCCAGGAAGTGATAAAGATCTCGCATGGAGTAAACAGTCTGAAGGAAACAAATTTATATCAGAGAGAAGGAGCATAAATTTAGAAAGCAATCACAAGCACAGAAGTTCCAGGAGAGGGGCGTTCTTGTAGGCTCGTAAATACTTCAGAGAAAGATTGAGAGTATAGTCCGTGCCTCAGAGAACTATTGACATAGCACCGTGAAATTGCCTTCTGAAACATCGTCTTATTCTTGTTACATACTGACTTTTGTCATGTAGCTTCAGTAAAACTGTTTCACATACATAATGTCAACAATTAAGAGCAAACATATCTGTTTTAAAAGCATTCCTATGTTTCAAAATATACTACTGGAAGGAGCTTTTCTAATTAGTTTACATTTAAAAAGGAGTTTCTGGTCTTCTACTAAGGTACTTTAGCTACTGTTTGACCGCTCTTTCTCCGGCTCTCACCTTTCTCGAGTGGGAGAAGCAGGCTGTTGGCAGTTCTCCAGCGGGAATTTCAGCCAGAGCAACATAAATATTTCACGCATTTGCACATTTCACGAAGCAGTAGGAATATTATTATAATAGCGATAATAATAAGACTTACGAACACTAAAAATTGAAATTCAGACACGCACAAAATAACAAACAAATTTCACTAGCGCAAGCAACTGAAATCAGGTGGTCAAAAAAAAAAAAAAAAAAAAAAAAAAGTAACCTGGCAACACGGTATTGCGTTCGAAAGCCACGACTATCAGCGACAATGCAGATTGACGCAAGCAGACCGCTTTAACTTCCTTTCCACGACACTGGATGTAGAGATTCCCAGTATTACCAACCCAAGTAGTTAGTATGCGTGAAAGATGTGAGCGAAATATTCGAATAGAGTGGTGGTGTAACAAATATCTTGCATGATAATGGAATTGTAATTTGGATTTCAATATTTTAAAGCTTATACAGTCCTATATTTTGATTCTGACTATAATTTTCTTCATATATTTTCAATTCTTCATTACTGTATGTTGGTACTGTTAACCTCCCCCCTCTGCCTCCTGCACTGGCTAAACGTCAAACCCGGAGATCCAACGGCCATACGGTAATTACTACGTTTTAGGTTTTGCGTGTGTTCATTATGCGCTTTTTTGTACTTTTCCCAATTATTACATTTTCTATCACGCATATAGATATTATTTAGAGAAGGTATTGCATTTCACCAAAAATCTGATACGGAGATTACAGTGAAATACACATTTAGGGGACCCTTGAGTTTAAAATTTAGAAAACGGTTCATGCGTGTGTGTGAACAGCGTACTTGAAAACAAAATTTTGACCAACACCAATCATGGCTCTCAAATATGACACTAATGATATTGATTAAAATATCACATGTTTAAAATATTTTGCACAAACTTTGAAGATTTTGGGAATGTGCTCCGAAGTCCTTTGTTCTGTACGATTTTCCCAAAACCGCAAGGCATAGACAAAATTTTACTAGACAAAAATGTAGTTCTGTGGCGGCCAAAAATGTGATATCCCATTTTGTGTCTAACAGATAATATATTCCGTGAAGTTATTTCGATAACAGAATTATAGCTTTCGAAATGTAGTCACCTAATCCCGTCTATCGCACATACTAAAGATTGTATTTAAAGCAATGGTTGATGGCACCAGGTGGACTACTGGAATTACACCGCCATATTTTGTTGTTTAGGTGACAACTTTCCTCATTAAACTAGTGATGAAACCTGATTAAATGTCACTCTGTGATGAATGACAGGAGAGGGGCTCCACATATTTCTATCCGTTCTCTTGATTGCAAAAATGTGGTCAGAGTGTGCACCAGCCGCGTTTTTTGTTGTCCTTTTTTTTTTACCGAGCGTTGCAATTAGCATTATGATGGATGCACTGCTATTTCATTGTTACTGATTTATGTCGCATATTTCGCTGAAAAAGAAGTTTAAACCTGTGCTTTTTTCGACCATTTTTCTCCTGAGTAGCATAAAACATTCAGTTTTGGTATCTTTAATAACTTCAATC
Organism: Mantis religiosa; assembly: GCA_030765055.1. Lineage (NCBI taxonomy): Eukaryota > Metazoa > Arthropoda > Insecta > Mantodea > Mantidae > Mantis > Mantis religiosa. Next base: position 202,607,885 of record CM060947.1, on the reverse strand, counting down.
ATTAATGAATTTCACAAAAATATTATATTTCTACAACTAATACCTTATAAGCATCTCTTGTTATAAGTGGGTCTCATTGTAAATAAACAAAGAATATTTACTGAGTTGCTGAATAAATATGCATAAAACGGGACACAATCGAGGGGAAAAGGCCGTTAAAGCACAACTGCACCCTTTAACTGCATTTGTAACACATTGTTCTGAGTGGAGGTTACATATGATGGATGCTTTCCTGTGATCTAGAGATTAATCACCCTGCTACCTTATGTTAAGTGATATTTTATGAACAAATTAAGATATGATTTTGGAGGTTTCATGGCATAATTATACTATATTTCAGGTAAACTTACATACCATTTTTAGTAAATACATATACATAAAAATTATACTTTATTTCTAAATTAATTTATATTTTAAATATATTTAAGCAAAATAGTCCATTATGACTAAACTAATTCACACATATGGTTCAAAATTGGTGCATTTGTTATTTTTCCACATGTTACTATAATTTTATTCTCCTATTAACTATTATTGCTTACAGATGATAAATATTCCTTACAAAATGTAGGTTTGACGAAAACATTTTAAAGCGTATAACGTAAAAAGAAACAAAAATCACATAATAAGCAAATTAAAATTATTCATAAATTAATCAAATGAAAAAATTTAATACCATGGCCGGAATTTGAATCACGGATCTCCTGGTTTCCGTCCAGTCGCTCTAACCCCTTGAGCTAACATGGCCAACATGCCGATGCGATTCTCCAATTGACTCATTATATTTCCCCGGTAAACACTTAGAGTTCTCATATTCGATATACACATCTGTGGCGACTTACTACTTTAAGTTCTTAAATACTAGGATTTTTATCAATGACTCTTAATGTTAAATTTATGTTGAGGTTAATCCTTTTAAATACAACTCCTGTATATCGATTTTTTAAATTAAATTTTACCTACCCAATAATATGCATTTTCTTCATTATTCTGTTTCCTCCTCTTGTAACTGCGTGCTTTATAAACATATTGCTTTATAATTCATACCTTAACTTTATGTAACCAAATCGAGTCAATTTGCACAATTTAATTTTCCAAAATACCCTGCAATATTTCCCGTATTACAGTAATAACATCACGAACGAACTTAAATGAAGATAAAGAACCAGCTATGTGTCACTTTGCTAATATCTTTGCTGCATAGAGCTCGCTCATACTTGTTTGTACAGGTCTATTGCATTGACATGTTTAAGTATTCAAAAATGCGTAAATTGCCAATAAATGTAATACATTAAAGGAATCGGTATTTTTCACATATCATTATAGGAAAATAGGAGTTATATTCGTAACATAATCATATACTGGATGTCGTAGCTTAATGGTGTCACCCGAGCCCTTACTGGTGTTCCCCATTTTAACTCAAAAACAATCTGAAGGTGAAACAGGCGATTGTACTTCTGTGTGGCTTTTAATTTTCTTTAAACAATGATAATAATACTGCTTGAATATTTCAGAAAATTATCCTAGAAGTCATAACATTATGGAAAACTCGGGCCGAACAAACGAGCCCTTCCCTGAATGCGAGTTGTTCGGATTGAGATGGACTCGAGGGAGCAGTGTGTTCCCGTAACCTGCGGGGAATCGGGTACCTCTGGCCAGGCTTCGGCCGCCCGGAGGGGGCAGAGGGTTGCCTAAAAAGTCCCGGGCACTAGCCTGCAGAGCTAGTAGAAGCTGTGCTAGATCACCAGGCGGCCCCATCGAGGTCTTTTGGTAGTCTTCCCTGCGGGGTTGACGCGCGTAAGTGGCCTATGCACTTCCACCCGTCTTGACGTTGTGGTCGATGGGGGGTTTTTAGACTCCAGGTACTGCCCCAAGAAAAGACCCCCGGAGTTTTCCATCACTTCCGAGTAACAAAGGCCGTGGTCTTCGGACTCAACTTGTCTCCTATTCGAATAACTTTGCCTAAATTATGCACAGATTTCAGCCAAGCTTAAATGATAGATATATTCCTTACTTTCTTAAATTTATGAACAACATAGATTCCTTAAAGTCTTGGATTGTATAAAAGGTCAACTATGTACATGAAACACATCACTAAAAAATCTGAAATTTCTGATTAAGTTATTCCTAATTTTGTACCAATTTCAGTATATCTGGTGATGACTCCTACATGTTAAACTTTTAGATACAAATGGCACCTAAGGTTTAATGGAGTTCAGTGGAGTACCCTATACTAAAAATATACCGAAATGGATCAAACCCTAAGACATAAAATTCCTGTAGAATCCTAAAAGTGTGTTGGTAAACAAAACCAAACATCAAGTCAAGGTGTTACCCACTAGACATTTCAATAAACCTATACATGATATCTATATATTATATATAATACATATAATTGAAAATATCCTATTATGAAGTTAAAGGTTGAAAGCCCCTAATAACGTTTATGTTGGTATAAAATAGAGCAAACCTTTGAAGCAAGCTTTTTTAGAAGGGGAAGCAGTCCTCTTTAGGATCTAATTTAAGTGCCATTCAAATAAACTTCCAAACGTGTTTTATGTTCCTTGCACACAAAAAAGTAACAGCCTATAAACTAAAAGCAGACCATGATGTTCATTTGTTATACAGTGAAAGAAAATCACTGGATATTGTCAGTATTTCTCATTTATCTAAAGCTGAGTAATTCTCATATTGGCTGAATGTTAAACTTCTCACAGCGTTGGGCGAAAGAAATGTGATCCTAAAGAACCTTCTATATTCCAATCCTTTCGGAAACTATGCAAGTCCCTCCATTTTACATCAAGGCCTTTAGAATAATTCTAAACACCAAAATTTAGGATCATTTAGAATTCATAAGGTTATATTTTGCATTTTAAGTTCTATGGAGTTTTTAATTAGTAAAGTTGTTTGTTTCTCTACTATGTACTTACAATGAGTAGAGGAGCAATTGTATACCATCCTTTCATTATTTCATCCTATTAATTTCTTTTCAGATTTCATCGAAAATACAGATATTATGACTCCATGATGAAAACCAGAAGTTAGGTTTTAGAAAAAAGTGTGTTTGTGCGTGCCCACATCTTTCTGTCCGTCTGTGAGCAAGCATAACACAAAAACATGGAAGTGACTTGCTACAAAATTTCAGCATTAACCAAGAATGAGGAATGAAGCTTCTCGTTAAACCCTATCATCAAAATCTATCCTTTAAATGGAAAGGTGTCATAAGTTGGTTATTTCTCAAGAATAGCACCAAGGTTTTTTCTTCTTTTTTTCCTTTTGTTTTTCTTCTTATCAATATAACACATGTTTAAGATATTTTCACAATTAAAATATTTATTTTAAATTTTCTTTAAAAAGCTTCTGAAACACAGTTATTTCTGAGATGAATTGCATTCTGAGTGGTAAACTGAACTATCACCGTACTCACACCTCTACGCACTTGAAAATTTGAAGGTAATGCCTGCTGTATGTAAATTATGTCTACCAAAATTCTGCTGAGGAGTAGAACCACAACGCCCAACACTGAAGCCTGGTACGTGCCGCATGCGACACTTGCTAGTAGGTGTTGGACATCCCTTGTCCTCTCTGTGACGGATGTGGGGGACGGTGCTCCTTAAGGCGCTGCTCATCAGGGGTAAACAATCTTCCCATACAATACTGTGTTATTATGCCTGTATGCCCCTAAGTATTCTGGACTTATATTGGGATACTTTTAGCTACACTGGGCACCCAACTTTTGGCTCACAGGCCCCACATAGAGCAAAGATGATGCCATCAAGCCCTCAAGCGAATCATATGGGAGCATAGTGATAGTCCTCTTGCGTGAGAGAGCGACATAATATTCCATACAAGTCGTATACGTAGATTTCTTTAAATCACACAATTTACGAGTTTGCCAGTTTAGTGGAGTTAATCATTTCCGGGATATTCCTTGTTATTGGTAAGAGCCATCTAATATTTGGTTTTTCACAATGATTTCTTAATTCATTTCTTTCTTTTCACAGAAAGGCAACATAATTCTAAAGTCGTTCTCAAAACAATCACCTCTTAACGGCCACCACAAAAATATATGATAAAACAATTTCTATAAATGTATAGATTAAGATGAAGCAGAAAAATAAAGCGTTTGTAAACTTAGTTTATGGAAGAGTGAGTAGATAAATGTGTGCGAGTAGAAGGCAAGTGTCTTTTCAATACTTCTTTTGTGCACAGCTATGACAGTTTTCCACTGGAGGAGTGAAGTCACTGACAGAGGAAACATTACAATGCACAGAATGCGTGGGTGATTTTCAGTCTCTGTGTTCAGTGTTCCCCTTTAGCTCACGGCTGTTTGCTTTTCTGCTTTGCAACAGTTTTGAACATCATTGTTAATTTTGTTACTCATTAAGTGAAAGAGCAAAGGAAACAATGTGTTCGATTTGCTAGGGAAACAAGTGGGATGGAAAGACGTAACTACGGTGTTTCTGACAATTATTGTTAACCTAAAGTGCGTCAGTTCTCTGAACTTACTTGTATGTTTTCCAGAAATTAACAGCTGGCTAATAGATTTGTATGGCGTATCCCACGTACATACGCGCACTCAAAGCTAGCATTTTGCTTCTAGAGGGTCGCTATTATCGTTTTTGTGTAGCATTAATTAGGTATCCATCTCAAAGTCTGGAAATATTATTAAAAGTGTCGTTGTACGTACATTTATTTTCAAAAGAAATATACAATATATAATTCCTTTTGCAACCATTGAATATCTCATGAGCCTAAATCTGATGATGTGAATAAACTTCAGCCTTTTTCACTAAAAGTTCTGTGAAAAAAAAATGTATCCACTGGAAGAGGAACTAGGTTACGTAAATGAGCAGTGGTGATGAAAAGTCCAAGATCCTTCTGGCAACGATCATAATAGTAATATTAACTGACAGAATTAGATATTAATAAATTTATTTAGACTAGCAATGGTTTAAGTTATATTTGCTGCAGTTATTAGCCAATCGTTATAGGTGTTTTACTGTTTTACTTCACCCAATGCACATGAAATATAAAATCTGTCATTTTATATTTATTACTGAAAAATTGACCGTTTTATTTTACAATTTAATTATATTATTTAAGAAATACCTGGGTTCTCAATTATACTTTATTTCCCTGTACGTACGATTTTATTCACGCAACAGCTAAGTAACGAGCCGTTAGTTATACACTTTTAATGTCAGCAATGGCGTAAATAATCGATAGCCAGTAATACATAATGTAGGTGTAAGCGGATATAACGGAAAGGAGGGTGGGCTATAGGATCATTATCAGTTAAAAGTTAAGAGGTGAACGAAGCTAAAGGTTCTATTAGCTGCTACAACAAAAAATGAAGTAAATCTTACGTGAATATATACTTCAACTAACCATCAGAGAATCGAAACCCACAGATTTTGAACTACTAACGACCGAGGACCTGCGACGTCTGCCATACACCCCAAAGTTTTGCTCACTTGGACAGGGATGGGAGGTAAGGCTATCATGTTTTGAAAATTATTCAGATTTAACATTAACATAAAAACTTAACGTTTCAAAGCTAACAACTGATGTAAACATAAAAGAGGAAGTTATTTTTTCTTACCAGTGCACCTTTCAGCACCAAGTAGCCGATCTTTGACTTATCATACAGGTTTGGAAGGTATTGCATTCTACAGAAAATACATTCCTGTGAATCAAAATATAATAATAACAATAATAATAGCTTTTGTTACAATTGTTGGAGTATGTGTGCGTGAACAGTATAACTCCAAAACGAAAAACCGCCTGAATATTAAAATTTTACTTACTTCAATAGACGGAAAATTCCCCCCCACGGGAAACTGCAATTAAGGTAGCGTTTTCGACATTCTCAATTTATAAAAGCTGTCAGTAACCAATTTTATTAAAATATTTGCTGTATTTTTATATAACATAGATAATTTGTAGCTTGAATTTCCTTTGAATGTTCTTATATATTCCTCTTGATTTGAAAGTAATATGTTATTTTGTTCAAACGGCAAATCAGACGAAAAAGAGATAAAAGCTTAATGCACATAAATTAAATGGAAATGCACCACAGAGTTTATTTCAAGTATTTTATGACACTGAGAATGTCCGAAATATTCATTATTATTGGTTTAAATGTTTCAATGCCTTATAATGCTACAGTTATTGAGTTATTTGTCGCGATGCTCAGGTGTATGTATGAAATTTCAAAGTCAAGCAACATAGTTTCAAACATTTAATTGCAGGTTCTACTTCATTTGTCACTTTAATCTGCGTTTCACAGTAAAGAAATGGAACTATTTATATAAAGGATTAACTCAATTGCAGAGGTAAGGTTTAAGTAAGAATACTTTATTAGAATGTTCTATATAATCTATATACAAAACAATGACAGTTGAAACCCATGGGAATCTAACACATCTTCATTTATATATTTAGTTAGGAACCTATGGTGGATTCTATTTTAGAAAAATAAATGTTAAACGGCTTTCACATGTTTTATTGATTTATTTTTAAATGCGCTCCGTTCATTCTTGCATTTACACTTTCAAGCTGTGTGGAAAACTAAAAACAAACACTCTGTCCCATTAGGGAACGGAACTCGTATCCAACTTATGTGTCTGTCTTCAATCCTGCAGGGTCCGAGTTGTCATTTCGCTGAGGGTTGCCTGAATATGTATGTGCGTGTGTGTGTGTGTGTGTGTGTGTGTGTGTGTGTGTGTGTGTGTGTTTGTGTGTGTGTGTGTGTGTTTGTGTGTGGTTTCCTGTTATCGTAGTAGCTATTTCGGGATACTCTCAGCTCATGGATTCAAGCGGTTTTAGTATTTAATTTACTCAAGTTAGGTTTGAGCTTTAGAAATGAATATCCAAATTCTTCAAAAGCAAATATAACGAGAAAGATAAAAAGTAAAATTTCTTCATTGGACTTCAAAGTCCATCTGACCCTATCACTTCAGATAGTTGCATTTTTAACTTAATATTTCTTCCTTATTTGATTTTTATTTGAAATCAGATCAATGCATCTGCTTGGGAAAATAATGGTTCATTTTCATTGTTTAATGTAGGTTTACTTTTACTTTATTACTTAGAGTTAACAGAGGAAGTCGTATATTTCACTACTGAAAAATTCGATGTGGAAATTTCAACACATTTGTTTAGAGGCTCCTGAATAGAACAAAAATGGAAGGAAAGTATGTTTCTGATTGTGTCTATGTGTGTCTTTAACGGAATAACTCATATACAGAAAGTTAGCTAAAAACAATCTTGATATTTATCTTCCAATCATTTAACATTAAGAAAATTCCTCCTCCCTGAAGAACCCTTTTAATGGAAATACATATTTCACTAAAATTCTAATTATCTCAACAATGCTTCTGATAATTTGTATTAAAATACTGAATGTATAAAGCGTTCTCATGACAAATTAAATTTACAACTTTAGTTTCCTGGAAATCGATACTATAGAAAAATGTTAATGTTACGAAAGTTATAATTTTGTTAGAGCACAAAATTTATGCCAAATTATTTTTCTAAGTTTACCATTTTCAAGGCATACCATGTAATTTTAATTTGTTTCAGAAAATTGTGCTTCACTCTGAGAAAATCGCTATTTTTATTTCTTCTTGTTTTCTTTGAGGGTGTAAAGACACATCACGTAGTTCTACTATCGCTTTAAGCTTACTTTATTTCTCTAAACCCTTTGTTCCTACAGGGAAATATTTAATCAATGCCAGTGTTGATTAACACAGCTAGATAAGTGGATAAGCTTTTGTAATAGTTTTGGTAGCCTAGCTAGGTTTGCTTCCTCTACTACGTTTGTTACAATAGTAAATAAAAGAAACATTGTTGTTCAGCCAAAAAATCGATATGGGGACTTTACTGAAATGCACTTTTACAGATTCCTTGAGTCAACAATAAGAATTTGTAATGAAATATATTCTGTGGGTGCACATGTGTTTGTACGTGTGTTTTTGAAAAACATGACTCAAAACAGAACTTGGGCTAATTGGCAAAGTTCATTATAACTGTGCGATATAATGAAAGAAGCGGGAATTATTTGTAGTGCATCAAGCATAACGTAAATTGACTTAGGATATAGTATATTTAATGTAAGAAATTCAACCCATAGTGTACAGAGTAGCAATCAAGCTTTATAAAGTTCAGTCACGTAGCAATGTTTTGATGCAGCTGACTGACCTGAAAAAATATAGTTATATAATAGCAAAAACGTTCAGTTTGGTTAGAAAAGGTAATTATCACAAGAAAACCCCCACGTCTACAGCAATTTCCATCACTTTAGTGTTGGGGAAAGGCTGATATTTCACATAATGGAAGTTATGTTGCAATAGAACTGTATACATATCATACAACACATTTTATCCATACACTGCTTATTAAATGGTTATAACCAAAATATAACTTCACTTGGAAAGAATTAATGACATATATTCCAACATTAAACTAACTGGATGTTAAGAGTAGCTACAAAATAAGAATGAACATTGGTTAAGCCAATGCGGTGGCCGTACTGTCTTGGCGTTGCCAATTCCACAGCTAGCGGGCGACAGAGATGTTAGATGCATCTGTCTTTCTCACTGAATTCACCTAGCAAGTATAATACAGATGCTGAGATTACAGTAATACGGATGCTTTCAGACAAGTTCGCTTAATATTTCAGCATGTGTGTGGGAACATATACAATGATTATCGCATAATCTGAACTTTAAAACGTTGAACTGGAGAACAGTTTGCTTACTTAGCGATGCGTTCGACGAAAGCTATTTGCTACATTGGAACAAAGCAGTGTCATTTGTGAATATAGCTTCTATTTTAATGATGCCATATTTGTATACTGCCTGCAATGGACTTTAAACCAAATTTTGTTTCTCTAAAATACTTAATAAATACGAAAGATATGAATGTGTATTTATGATGCATTTTTACACCATGAATCACCTGTACCAATATTGTGCATTGTGGGTAGAAAATTTAGCCTTGCAGCAACAATATTGCTTCCTTTAAGCAGAAATTTGCGACAATCATTGGTTCTCCTATATTTGAACCCAGAAATTTCAGAATATGATGCATAGAAGGTGTAGAATCCGTATATTATGTTTTCGCCCTATTAAGTTGGTCAGACTTTTGGCAGTTGGAGATTAACCCTTGTCATATAAATCATAAATTTTTCTAAGTAAAACACGGTCTTGAACATTTTCTAAGTTGGTAGCACGCTTTTTTAACTGCTCGATGTTTCTCTGGAGACTTAAATATAGAAACTTCTCCTCATTTTGTAAATTGTTTGTCTTCTTTAACAATGTTCGTCACAGACTGAGCACTCACGTGACAAGCTGGTAACATCAATTATCGACTCTGAGTGAAATTTTTACCTTGGAAGATGTCTTTAATTGAAACTGTTTGAAAATGGAATACACATTAACAAGAACATTTCTAGTCTGCTTATGTAAACTCTTAGTTTTTTTTTTTTTTTTTTTTTTTTTTTTTTTTTGCAGTTACTACTAGGCGCACCAGCACTAGGCTCCCTAAGCGATATATTTATTAACTTTGAAAAGCACGTGTATACTCTTAAAAGTTCACTGTATTGAATGCAAGGTACAAAATTCAACTGCAGCATAGCACGTGTGTGCTCTTCTTCACTGACAGTAATGATTCTTTTCTTTCTATTCAGGCGTCTTACCTTTCTATATCTTCGAAACCATCTGTGCTACAACCATGGGGTTTGGTCAGAAAAAATAGCTCTGTAACATGGGGAAAATAATATGATTATGTAATTAGTATCTTGAGAGCGCGCAGAAACTGGCCGTATGGTTCGGCAAAGCGAGCCAGTATGGGGGTTTAACTGTACAAGGTTCCATGCACCGCACTGGCTATTAGCGATAGATCAGCCACGCCTAGCCCCGCCTTATGTTCATTCTTATTTTGTAGCTACCTTAGTTTACCAGAAAGGGCTTTAAATCTCTTATTGTTCTTACGAAGTCGTGACCAAACTCCAACCCTTAAGCAATACACGGTTACAAAAGATAATTACTTGGTTACAACATTGGAGCTTCGCTCAACTCTCACTCTATCGTTCGTGTCTCGGTGACCATTTGTTTCACTATACATAAATAACCAGGTCATCATAACGTCTATCCACCAGGCTTCTTGAAAGCTCCTTCGCAAATCAGCTCCAAAATTGGTGAAGTAGGCTACAGCCTCAGGCTAGAAATTTTTGATAGCTTATTTCAAGATACACGCGATATCTCTAAAACTGAGTTGTCTCTAAGTGCGTTAAGGGTCAGCAGGTAGAGATGCTGCATTTCTAAGGAACTGGAGCTTTCTAGTCCCAAAATGTACTTGGGGCCACTTATGACCGAATCCTGGCCACTCCTTCAGCAGAGAAACAGAAGAACTTCGTTTATTTTAATTTACTCTTTATCCGTATTAATTATTGCCTTTTTTGTATCCTTTATGTATCCTTTAATGAATACATATAAGAGGGGTGTTCAATAAGGAATGATCACATTTTTTTTCTTTTGACAACGTACTTTTACTCATCCTCAAAATTTTGATGGTGCTTCTCAAAATAGTCTCCCCTGAATGCGATACACTTCTCCCAGGTTTCTGCCGGTCTTCAAAGACATGCTGGAAACCATTTTTTGAGAGATTCTTCAAAATTGCCTCCACAGCCTTCACCACTGCTTCTGATGATGGATAATACCTCCTACGAAGGCCTGTCTTCAAGTTAGGGAATAGAAAAAAGTCACATGAGGCTAAATCCGGACTATAGGTAGGGCGAGGCATGCGCTTCACGTTGAATTTTGCAAGATATTCAGCAAAAACACTGGCAATATGCGGCCGCGCATTATCGTGGTGCAGCGGAAATGTGGTCTTTTGTGCCTGATATGGGCTTGCAATATTTTCAGGATATCCCTGTAGTATTGTCCAGTTACTGATGTGTGTGCACGTACAACATGCTTATAAACCATTCTATGAATATCAAAGAATGAGATGACCGTTACTTTCTCAGCAGAAGCAATCACTTTTGATTTTTGGGGGTTGGTGATGAAGAAGATTTCCACACTGAGCTTTACTGTTTGCTGTCAGGATCAAAATGATGTAGCCAAGTTTCATCAGAAGTGATTGCGTTTTAGAGAAGCTCCGGACCTTCTTGTAACATCAATTTTAACTGCATGTTACCTCCATTGCAGCGGTAGGCGATATTAAATATGTCTGAACTTGCCTGGTTCTCACAGGCAGGAACCAGAAGTACCAACAATGAAACTACTACGGCGTGTTTGTTTCACATTAAACTATCAGAATATAATAAAATTGAATTTTAGGGCAAAAAATAATGACCGTAAAAAACTGTGATCATTCTTTATTGGGCAGCCCTCGTAATTTTAGGATATACTGTAAATTTAAAAGAAACTGAAAGTAGAACCCGTTTAAATATTATATAATAAAGTTGTTCAGTGTTTAATTCTAAAAAAGATAAGTACCTAACTTAAGAAGGCTATTACTAATGGTTTTTTTGTTTGTTTTTAATCGAGCAAATATAAGGTTGATATATGTGCCGGGCTGTTTATTTCCAAGCAGGGGAATACGACAGCAGCAAACGAAATAATATCGGGGAAAAAGTGAGATGAATTTATGGCTTCTTATTCTGCCACAGCAGTTAAGAAGATTCCGTATACCACTTTAATGATTTACGGTCTGAAAGGTAGCCCACGTTTCAAAACAAGCTACGAAGGTAAACATAATATCAGAGGAATCGAAAATAACGGAAGAAAGAGAGTTCTGCATATTAAGAAAGACATATATCTTTTGTTTCATTTAGAAGTGAAACACTGGAACAAAATAAAAACAACTTAAAACATATGAAAACAAGAAAAACGCACATGAATTAAGTACAGAAATACTAGGAAAAGAGGACGAAAATCAATCTTACCAAAGAGAAAGGAAAAAGCATAAGAAGTTTTATTTTGTCATTACGATAAAGAGGTATACAAATGTAAAGAAGTTAAAGGTGAAAACTTGAAGAAAGTCCTACTAGTGTATCAAACAAGCCATTTTCGTTTATTCAAACGTTTGGAATAACATTCTTAATTCTATTGATTCTACTACATATTCGTACTTAAAACTTTTGGGACTTCACTCATATTAAAAATGACACAAAGCTATTGTTTAATATAATGTTGCCCATTAAATATGTTTGTTTTAAGTAGGGAGATTTATAAAATATATCAATAATATGAATACTGTGAGAAACGATAGTATATAAAGATTGTTATGGTAGTATATTTTGTATTACTTTAAAGAACTATTCCAGTCGTGTCTTTCATAATAAACTTGCTTCCAAAGGCTAAACTCCAAATATTCTGTACATACTTCTCCGTGCCTGTTTATTCTTCGAACCCCGGCATTGAAGCGATACATCCAGCCATAATATTAGAGAATGCGTAAGTTTAACACATAGTAACTTTGGTGTCCGCAATTAATATGTGCTACTTTCTTATTTGTATTCTGGGTAATTGTCACATAATGTTTTAAAGTTCATTACTATAGGTTGCCTATATAACATGTGGGGTTCAGATTTGAGCATGTGCTTTAATCAATTTTATGTTGCTAAAATGCTAATGACATTCCTTTCCTCAGAGATCTTCGTTATCTTCCGGAATATTTTAACGGATCTCTCTTGATTATCTTACCATTTTCGCTGTAAACTTTCAATTTATCACTAATACTAAAACGTTTATTTTCATCCATATTCAATTTTATACAATCAAGGACATTTAACTGGTTAAGAATTTAATTTCTCATAACTATTTTTATTGGTGCTTTTTATCCATAGTTCACATTCCTAGGATAACTGATGTACTGCTATTATTTTCTAAATCTTCGACCATTTGTGTGTTCTTACTTAATTTTTAAGAAACTACTAGCACTGATGTGGCCACGCCGTGGCTCAGTGGTTAGACCGCTTGGCTCTCACCAAGGCGGCCCGGGTTCGATCCCAGGCGACCGCAAAGTGGGATGTGTGGTGTACAACACGGCGCTGGGGCGGGTTTTCTCAGGTACCTCAGGTTTCCCCCGCCATCTCATTCCACCGGTGCTCCATCTTCATCTCATGTATCATCAGTGTCACCGCCTGCGGTGCCGTTTGTAGTAAAAGCGGGCGTTAAAAACTACACTTTTTTCTAGTCTGGGTCAGGCTCGTCTGTGTCATTCTAGTGGGTTATTCTAGTCTAGAGGGTTTTCACTCTAGTTTGGTTATCCCTGAGGTTATGCTAAACTTAGATCCCATCTCATCATGCCGCCCTCCACTGACTGCAACTCCTCGCGAGTCCTCTAACCATACGCGTCTGCGTAGTCTCAAGGTAAGCCCGTATTGGTCTTTAATGTAATGATGTAACTGTTAACACCATTTCAACCCTAAATCACCTCAAGAGGGGCCCAAATGACCTTGTTGTCGACGGGCCCTTAAACACCACACACTCACTCACTCACTCACCTCAAGCCGGGTGGAGTACTTAAACTTAATAACTAGGTTACAGTAAATTGGCATAATATAGAACTCTGTCTTATCTCTATTTATCTCTAATCTAGCTCCTACCTTGGTCTACCACTCAGCTCTACCATCTAGTTCCCTTATCCTTACAGCTACGCTCCTAGTTACTGAGTAGATTTTACAATGTTTTGGGAAACCTCTACGTGGACGCACCTTTAAGCATACAGTTCACTTATTTTTTAATAATATCAATGTCGAGTACTTTCTTATAGCTCACATAGTTTCCTAAATTTGTAGTTCTTGCAGATCGGATATCATTTGATTCGTTGGCCCAGTTTGGCTCATTAATTCGAATGTTTATTAAATGTATTTTTTCACAGCATAAGTATGGCATGTAGGTCTGGTATGTAATCTCGGACGAACTTGATCTACGAGGGCTATCCAGAAAGTAGATTACGTTTTCGTCTGTTTCCGCTAGGGGCGGGGCTAGCGCGGCCATCTTGGGGTCAGAGCGTTGCGCAGCTCAGTCGGCATCTAGCCGTGCTAGTGAGAGGTTCGTGCTGTGCTCCGTTCAGATACTGTGACGGTTTGAAATGTCTGCGCTAATTGAAAATCCCGCGAGCTGCGAGGTGCGTGCAGTAATAAGGTTTCTGACTGCAAAAAACTGTAAACCGATAGAAATCTATCGGCAGCTTTGTGAAGTGTATGGGGACAACATTATCACTGAAGGTGGAGTGCGCCAGTGGGTCATCAGATTTAAAAATGGCGGAACCAATGTTCACGACGAAGATCGAAGTGGGAGACCCAGCATAGTGACTGCCGAACTTGTCGAAAAAGTCGATGCTAATGTCCGTGAAAATCGAAGGTTCACAATAACGGAACTTTCTTTGAGTTTTCCACAAATTTCGCGAACTTTGTTGCACGAAATCATCAGCGAAAAGCTTGGTTACCACAAGTTTTGTGCAAGATGGATTCCAAAAATCTTGACAGAGGACCACAAAAATCAGCGAATGGCTGCAGCGTTGAACTTTTTTGACGTTTACCATAAGGATGGTGACTCTTTATTCGATCGCATCGTTACTGATGACGAAAAATGGGTGAAACACGTGAACTGTGAAACGAAATTGCAATCAATGCAGTGGGGGCACACAAGTTCTCCCCAAAAACCCAAGAAATGCATGCAAACAATATCGGCAAGGAAGATGATGGCGACTGTTTTTTGGGACAGAAAAGGTGTGATTTTGGTGGACTTCCTGGAAAGAGGCACTACAATAAACTCTCAAAGGTATTGCCAAGCTCTCCAAAAACTCAGAAGAGCCATTCAAAACAAGCGCAGAGGAATGTTGAGCTCTAAGGTCTTGTTGATTCACGACAACGCCGGCCCCACACGGCAAATGTCACTCGTGAAGTTCTTGAATCTTTTAAGTGGGAGTTGTTTCCTCATCCGCCGTACAGTCCCGACCTGGCACCGAGCGACTTCCACCTATTCCCAGCAATGAAGAAGTGGCTGGCTATGCAGCGTTTTGATGACGACGCACAGCTGCAAGAAGAGGTAACGAAGTGTTTGAAGGCGCAGGCGGCCGAATTTTTCGACGAAGGAATTTCCAAGCTCGTACATCGCTACGATAAATGCCTTAATTTGAATGGTGACTATGTCGAAAAGTAGTATTTGAGTGTGGCTTTCATCTGTATATAATAAAATTTGTTTCCTATACTCTGTTTACTTTTTATTCCAAAACGTAATCTACTTTCTGGATAGCCCTCGTATGTCGGGGAAATATATTCCGTCAGTTTGGTTATACATATGTCTGAAATCGGTGATTCTGTGCGTACGTGCGTACGCGCGCGCGCGTGTGTGTGTGTCTGTGTGATTTAGAAAGTCCTGAGGATTTGGAGGAGGTACATCGCGTTATTATCGACGATGATGCGCTGCAGATTGAGGATAATTTTGTAGAAACTGATTCCGACTATGAAGATATAACTGAAACAAGATCTGTAGACATCGATACAGATAATGATTTTTATAAAGAGGAAAATAATATAGTGCTAGAAAATTATGAAAATCACTATTTTGGTGAGTACAAAGGACAAAAGATGATAAGGATGTACATATTGATGATGGTGATGATGAGGGTATTAATCATATTAATCGTACCGCCACCACCGCCACCACCGCCACCATCACCGCCACCGCCGCCACCACCACCACCACCATACTACAATTACTACCATTAATATCAATGATGATGATGATGATGATGATGATGATGATGATGATGGTGATGATAACTGCCTAGAGTTGTGGGGAATGCCAAAACTATGAAAACTGAATTTGACTGATGGAAACTCTTCGTCAGTGATGATATTCTCCATCTAATTGTGCAACACACCAACAGACACATAGCTGATTTCAAAGTGAAATGTCAATGTGAGAGTGACTGCAGAGACACACACATAAAATAAATGGAAGCCGTTATTGCGTTATTATACCTCGCTGCTGTGTTCCGCAGAAAACGGCAAAATATTCATGACTTCTGGACAACAGATGACCTTGGTGTCAATATTTTCGGGATGACTATGTCCTAGAAACGCTTCCGATTCATAATAAGGTGCATTTGTTTTAAAACAATTGAAAACAGATACTAAAACACAATTAACGTCATATGTATCCAGGAGATACATTGCGATTAACGGCGTCATCAAAGTGGGCCCGCCCAACTGAAGGTTAATGATTTTATAAGCTTTAAGGGGGTATATGGTTGTGAAAAGCAGCAGATATTACTAAGGTTGTACATGCCTTTCGACCATGAAACCTTAATTGACCTAATAGTGGTCTGAACTAAAAATCTCAGGACACACGTAGATTATCTGAAATCAAGTCTTCAAAGGTAACAGCTTAGCTCTTTATTTACCACATACCTCATGACACATACAGTTAACTTTCCAACAAGAATCCAAAATAATTCATCCACAGCTATTGATAACATATTTGTAAATTCAGATATAACTAAATTTTGCTCTGTCTCATCAAAAACTAATGGACTATCAGATCATGATGCACAAATTCTAAGGATTGATAAGATAAATTTAAAACTCAAACCTAAATACACATATATTAAATATAGGGAAATAAACGAAAATACTCAGAATGAATTTAGTAAGAACCTTAAACTTGAATCTTGGAAACAAACTTATGAGGTTAATGGAACCAACAACAAATATAATTGCTTTCTTCAATGCTTTAAAACTAAGTTTGAATTCTGCTTCCCATCCAAGTATAAAAAAACATTTAACTTTAAAAAAGACAATTCCTGGCTCACTTTAGGAATTAAAACCTCATGCAGGCACAAAAGAGAACTATATCAGCAAGTTAGAATCAGTAACAATTTGCATTTAAAAAAGTACTACAAAAAATATTGTAAACTTCTAAAGAAGGTAATAATAGCAGCTAAAGTATTGCATTATAATAAACTAATTCAGAACTCAGACAATAAAATAAAAACCACTTGGAATATAATAAAAAATGTGACACGTAAACACTCATCAGAAAATTGCCCAATAACACTCAATGTTGACAATCATGAAATTGCCAAACCTCTTGTAGTTGCAGAATTGTTTAACAGATTCTTTTTGGATGTAACAAAAAAATTAAATATTAATTATGGAAGTAAAGATGCAGCACTAGAATTTCTAAGTTCAAGTTTCACAAACAATGTACCTACATTTAAAATCAGTTTAACTACACCTTCCGAAATAAATAAAATTATTGACTCTTTAAAAATGAAGAATTCTTCCGGTTATGATGAAATAACTACAAAAATCCTAAAATCTTGCTCCTCACAAATTAGCATTCCCCTTAGTTATTTATGTAATGAGTCTCTAAAGACTGGTATTTTCCCTGACAGAATGAAATACTCAGTTGTTAAACCTCTTTTCAAAACAGGCGAACGCAATAATGTTTCAAATTATAGACCAATATCTCTCTTGCCAATATTTTCAAAAGTTCTTGAAAAAGTAATGTTCACCAGACTGTATAAACACCTTGAATATAACAACATACTTGTCAGTGATCAGTTTGGATTCAGAAAAGGAATATCGACTAATAATGCAACTTACAAGCTTACACATGAAGTGTTGACTGCCTTAAATGATAAAAGACATGTAGGTGGAATTTTTTGTGATCTAGCAAAGGCTTTTGATTGTGTTAATCATGACATTCTTATAGCAAAACTGGAATTCTATGGGATAAAAAATGAACATTTAAGATGGTTTGTATCATATCTAAATGAAAGAAAACAGAGTGTTGAAGTAGCTGTCAGCGATATTGGTTATGAAAAACAAACTTCGAATTGGAAAATAGTAACTCATGGAGTACCCCAAGGTTCCGTGTTAGGGCCTTTATTATTTCTTATCTATATAAATGACCTCTCACTTTATATAAAGGGCATTGCAAGTACAGTTCTTTTTGCTGATGACACTAGTGTCCTGGTGACCAGTACAAATTTAAACGAGTGTACAATTAAAATGAATTATGTTTTGAACTGTATGTCATGCTGGTTTAAAGCAAACAAATTATCTGTGAATCTAGACAAAACAAAAGTGGTCAAATTTATAACCTGTCGTACATCACATACTGAAATAGAAATCGGGATTAATGATATGTTATTAGAAGAAATTGACAGCATAAAATTTCTGGGCCTTCATGTGGACAGATGTTTAGATTGGAAAGCTCACATAAATTATATCTTACCTAAACTTAGCTCTGCCTGTTATGCTATCCGAGAGCTGGTTAATGTGGGTTCTATTGACACACTTAAATTGGTATATTATGCATACTTTAACTCTATTATGGAGTATGGAATATTATTTTGGGGCAACTCAGTAGAAAGTAAAAAAATATTCCTTATGCAAAAAAGGGTTATAAGAATCATTGCTAACACCCACACCAGATGCTCCTGTAAAGATCTTTTTACAAGATTGAAGATATTAACGCTTCCTTGCATGTATATATTCTCGATCCTAAAATTCTTTGTATGCAATCGTGCCTTATTTGCAACAAATAATGTAATTCACAAAATAAACACTAGACAAAAGTATAATATCCATTATCCCAATGCTAAACTTTCTTGCTTCCAGAAAGGTGTGTATTATGAAACTATCAAAATATTTGGCGCACTTCCTAATGTTCTTAAAGAAAAAGTTGATAATTTCGGTGCTTTTAAAAAAGCTGTTAGAGAGTACCTTTGCTCAAAATCTTTTTATTCTGTACAAGATTATCTGAATGACAAATTATCCTGATAATGCTTCTGTAGCTCTATAAGTAGTATTTAACTATTCCAATGACAAATCATTACTTATAAATATTTGATGCAAGCTGAAAGTTTATTTTTAATCTATATGTATTTAATAAATAACAAGAATGGTATCCATTGCAAAAAATTTGAGACGTACTGGCATAAGCCAAGTGAAAGCTGGTTTAAAAAGTGTTTCATTTTGTATCATATATAATTATCCCTGCTTTGTTTTCCATATTGTTGTTCATATTGCCTGTATACTATAACATGTGTCTTATGTTAACTTCTGTACATATATACGCTATTAAACTTTATACCTCTAGACATGTTCAATGTTCACAGCCTTTTCTGGCTACAAGTGAACCTACTGAACGCAAATCAATCTAATCTAATCTAATCTAAGTGTTGTAAGCCGCCATTAAGGTAATTCACTCATATGTATGTGACAATTGTTAGTGGTTTACTGAGAAACATACGAGTTATTTCAAGAAATTAATGTCGACTGGTCGTTGCCATGGTAGCTCAGTAGTTAGAACAACTGGAGGGAGACCGAGAGATCAGTGGTTCAAGTCCCGGCTATGGCATTGTATTTTTCAATCTCATTCTACTTCTCATAACCTTGCCCTACACACGACCGCTGTGAAAGAAAACTTAATTTCCAAATGAACCTAATATTACAATTACACGACCTTATATTAAAATTGGACGCGACCTGAGCACAGTAAAGTATTACATTGAACAATTCCAAGTTAATAAGTTTTTTATTGTATAATCTGTTCATAGCTTTAAGTGGTGGCAAGAAAGCTGGCAGATAGAAAGCTGAAACCTGTTAGATTACAAAACCACACCAATATATAAATAACTTTTCACTATATTTGGTATACAAATTCCCTTCTTCAGTAGAACTGCCGACTGAATTCGAAGAAAGCGATTTCAACCAAACTTTATCAAGTAGCTCACTGCATCAACAGAGACATTATTTAACGTGTTCAAGCACGAATTTGTACTGAATATTGTGCTATGGCAAGTTCGTTAATTAAATTCCAGTACACCGGAATTTGGTTTTGTGAAAGAATGTTTGGTTGGAGGTAGTTTCTTACCCAGTATTGGTCTTGCGTCTTAGCATATTCTAAATCCGGCTGCTTCCTAGTTTATGCACCTTCGTGTCAATAACACAAGAGACGCGATCTAACAAAGCCAGCTAATTGGGCTCATTTGTTATAAGATTTTATTTATCATCATCATCTTCATTATGGAAAATAGCCATACTGTCAAAATATACATTGAAGTATTCGTAACATGATATGATAAAACCAAAATTCATTCATTTTATCCAACTTATAATTAAATCGTCCATAGGAGTAGGAGCATTAAAATTATGGTCTACAGACTGTACCCGTGTTAGACATATTCATTCTAAGTTACTTCCTTAAAACACTTAGCAAGATTTCTGTATTATAAGAGGATGTAACCTTTTCGCCTGTTTTATTGTGTTGTGTGTAAGTTCTTAAGTTATTGCTATGAACTCCATGAAGAATTTAAATTATTAATTGGAAAGAATAAAGTAATAAGGTATGAATATTTATTTCTATTAGGATGTTTTAGTTTGCACTGAAGCTAAAATCCAAAGTACTATAATTATATAAAAATTACTCCATAATATGACGAAGATCTTTCCACGCGTGTTGTGCAGCACTTCCGGAAGTTGGGAGATTCTTGGCGAGAGATCATGGGAGTCAGATATTTCGTGGTTTTGCACTCCTTTTTATGTCAGAGAGCTTTCCATGCGTTATTTGGAATAGTTGGAACTGCAGAAAACCACAAAAATATAGGGGCTAAAGGAGGAATATCCGCTGTAAAAATCTCTCTAGATTATTGGACAATAATTTCATAAAATGTTGAGAGATAAAGATATTATTAATGCCTCTTTAAAATTTGAAACTCCTCACCACGCTACGCCAAATAAGACATCCAATTTATCAACATAACCATAACCTGTCGTGGGTCTATCTGTGATAAACATATTTGTCTGAAGGTATCAAAATAATGACTGTTAAAGCCTTATTCCGAATTAAATTGCTAGCATGATGTTTATATCAGTGATGGGGAAGAAATGATGGTTATTTTTATTGCTTTACCGTCCACTCCATTTCTATTTTAATCTTCTAATCGTCAGAGTCTCAAAATATCTCGACCATTTTGCTGCTGCAGCAATACTCGGGTACATTCAGCTGAGAAAAAAAGACAAAAATAGAAACAGAACACAAGCAGTAACGTCCAACCGTTCTAACTTGACACTGCATCTCTAGATTTCTCCCTCACAACGTGTGTGGGATTTTTTGCTTCCCTCCATACTGTTGTCACCCTTATCTTCGACTAGGTCTCCACTGTTTACCGTCCTCTTCCTTTCCACTCCTGCTCATCCATCTTCCAACTCAGCTTCCAAAAAGAATACAGAAAAATCTAATCCATTAATGCGTGCAAGATAACAAAACCCGGACTGGCAGCTCTAAACAAAATTGTGTGTTCTGTGCTGGAGTAAGAAAGAGGGAACCATCATAGCGACGCTGCTGGAAGCTTCTGTTTTGTACAAGAATGGAAGAGATCAAAAGAAATTTAAAGAAAGCACCGCAAAATAGAACGTTTTACTGCGAGTATCCAGGGCCCAAGTTAAAGCAGCACCTCTGGTTGGTATTGAGTATTCCATCTGATACGATGGTGGTGGCTCCTACCAAGGGAAATAAAAACCTATTGACGACATAAAAGGAGCAAAGCTTTACAGAACATCGGGATAAAGCAATATGCACTCAAGGTCTTAAATGTCTTTGCATTATTGCTCCTTCACTCAATTCTTTTTAGATTAGAACTCTTTCTTACATTTATTTGTTCCCCGAACACCATATGGTACACAACTTCCAGGACTAACCGTTAGTGCTACGCTGTGGACAGCATTTAAGATTTAACCAGGGAGGTCATTGACTTCTACTTCAGAAAGGAAAAAAACTTCCTTCTCAGAGTGGCAGAATTAAAACAACAGCTACAAATCAAATTAAACATTTGCTAGGTAAACGGTGAAGCACTTGGGCCTTCCGGTTGATTTTGTTTCTCAGCATATATTTTGAATGATTTATATTTTCTACCCGGTTTTCTTTAATTTGTAGTGTACGAGTAATTATTATGCTTTTACGTGAGGAGGGTACCAGCTCAAAAGTTGAACTGCAAGATTATAATTACATACGTACCTCACTTAATAGCCTCCAACTAGGTGATATTGTCTCCAGAAAGCATATATTGTTAACCTATTCTTTAGAATTCAGATTTCAATGAGTCTGGTGGAATATTACCAGAGCTGTTCAAAAAAATGATCACATTTTTTGACACGTACCTATACTCATCCTCATAATGTTGATGGTCCTTCTCAAACTAGTCTCCCCTGAATGTGATGCACTTGTACCAGTGTTCCTGCCATTCTTCACAGTCATGCTGGAAACCATTTTTGAGATATCCTTCAAAGTCGCCTCCGCAGCCTTCAACCACTGCTCCTGATGATGGATAATGCCTCCCACGAAGGCGTTTCTTCAAGTTAGGGAAAAGAAAACAGTCACATGGGGCTAAATCCGGACTATAGGGAGGGTGAGGGATGCACTTCACTTTGATTTTTGCAAGATATTCAGCAACAACATTGGCAATATGCGGCCGTGTATTGTCGTGGTGCAGCATCCAGCCTGCTTCATGGAAATGTGGTCATTTGCGCCTGATATGGACTTGCAATGTTTTCAGTACATCCCTGTCCAGTTACTGGTGTGTGTGTGTGTGTGTGTGTGTGTGTGTGTGTGTGTGTGTGTGTGTGTGTGTGTGTGTGTGTGTGTGTGCACGTACAACATGCTGATAAACCACTCCATGAATATCAAAGAATGAGATGACCATAACTTTCCCAGCAGAAGTAACCACTTTTGCTTTTCGGGGGATTGGTGATGTAGGAGATTTCCACACTGAGCTTTGCTGTTTGCTCTCAGGATCAAAATGAAGTAGCCAAGTTTCATCAGCAGTGATTACGATTGAAAAAAAAACTCCGGATGTTGCTCTAACATCAACTTTATCTGCATGTTACCTCCATTGCAGCAGTAGGCGATACTGAACATGCCTGTACTTGCCTGGTTCTCAGAGGCGGGAACCAGGAGTACCAACAATGAAACTACTATGGCGTTTTTTTCACATTAAGCTGGCAGAATACAATAAAATTGAATTTTAGTGCGAAAAATTATGACAGTACAAAATTTATGATCATTCTTTATTGAACAGCCCTCGTACTTTGAAAATTAATTTTTGATACCTACAAACTTACTGTAATAGAATATTTTCTCGTGCTAAATTCCACGTTGCACATAGTGTTGAAAATAATATTGCATTGGTGTAGATGTATCAAACTTACTTGCAATATTTTGTGAACACTGCAGATTCATTTTTCACCAACAAGTTCCTTAGTTCCATTCTGGATGAATACTTTAAAATGTGTAATACTTCTTTGAAACTTCTCTTATTGAATACCACACATATATGAATTAAATTTTATATGGATTTAATATGTATGTTAATAATGGTTAACACATATGTCAATAGGAAACTGAAAAAACCTACAATTTGTAAGCTTTAAGATATACTTTACTGCTAGTAGTTGTTACAAGTTCTCAACATGAAGACTATAAACTATGCGCATATAACATTGCTTATAATATTAAAGAAGCAATACTGCAGTAAACAGAACAATGCTGCAGCTGAACTTAAGACAGTAGAGTGGGTTCATGAAAACACGACAATTGCCGCTTTATCGGAAATCCGCCCAGGTATATTCGTGCCAGTTTTGCCCCTGATCTCATATATTATTCACGTTTTCAAATGGATCAGAGTGAAATGGACAGGGGTTTTAATAAAACATACGTCAATAGAACTCTGCGATATACAGCGAACGTTTTGTGGTTTCCCCGCAACTTTCCTTGCTTTGACGTTCACCGAAGTTCTGCTTCTGATTCTCTGCAGGTGTTCTTTTAATTATGTTACCACCAAGAGATTGGCTTTGGAGCTTTCGGGTTTCCGGAGTTCTGACCTCTGCTGTGGTGTAAATTAATTTGAAATATAGCAATGTTGGGCTTCTGTAGTAGTTTAAGACTTGTTTTTCGCAAAGAAACCATGCAAATTTTAATCTACACTAATCTAAATGAAATTTAAACGCTTATGTAGCTGTGTCTGAAAATCAATCTAAAGGATCACTTGACCGATTTAAGTAATTATTTCACGAATAGAAAGGCGCTATTATTTATGATGAATAGTTTAAAATGTTAAAGGATTAATTACTAAACGAGACAAAAGATTTAATAAAGCCAATATAGAATATAAATATATTGGAGCTATAAAATTACCATGGATTAAGAAATGGTTGCATTTACTCCACAGAGAATACCTGAAAATTAAACAAATGCCACCCATATTTCATTCCAAACAATACAAACAAATATAGATGGATATGACTTTATACTAAGAATACAGAAGCGGCATCAAAACACGAGAATGAAATATGTTTACGATACGCATCCGGTACCAGTTCTTACATATTTTGATAGCCTGGCGTAAGAAAGATTTTTCTTATTTCTTTCGTACTTAGATTTTGTAAGGAAGAAAGTTGTTAACATTAGAAATCACTAATCCGCATTTTTAGTTATAAATAGACATGTTTGCTTTTCTCGATGGACGCAGACTGTGCCTAATTTCCAAAGAGGTTTACTTAATGAGTTGGGAGTCTGAATTTTCGTATTCAATTTAATCTCTTTTCTAATGCTCAAAATATGAAGAAAAGAAAACCATTTCCTTAAGAGTATCAGCTTCATGTCTGTTTGTTTAGTTGTATATGTGTGCTTGTTGTCGTTAAGTATCCAAGAGATTAACAAAAATTATTTTCACTATGGTAATTAAAGTAATGCTCCACAGTTCCAACCGATGGCTGTTCCGCTGTAAAAGATACTTCTGTAAATGCAGCACTTGCATAACTTGGGTGACAGTCAGAGTTAAATGTTCTGCCAATTTTTCTTTGTTTTTCAGTACTAGTTTTTTCAAGTTCGTAATGAAACATGACGAATAGAAGCACTGACGTCATATTGAAACTAAACGCATAGGAAATTTTAATATGCTTTAAAAAATAACAAGGGGCACTTCAATTATTAATTATTTTAGAATCTAATATTTCAATTTACTTTAATGAAGAAGAATTAATAAGAATTAATAACTAATAATAATTTAATAAGATGTTCTAACTGTAACATAACAGAAAAGCAAACTGTACACATAAAACAACTGCACTTGTAACATTTATACAGTCAGCTTAAATGATTCCCTTTTTGCATGATTATACATATTGAATTCGTTGAATTAGGAAAACGAACCTCTAATTCGGATTACAAAAATAAACTAAGAGGAATAAAGCAAAAATGACTATAATTTCTTTGAAGCTGTTAAATATTCTTGGAAGTACTAGTATTATAAGTCAGCACAGTTCTATTAAAATCAAACTTGAAAATAAAGAGATTGATATAGTGGATTTTGTACCTACATTAAGGGCTTAGTTAGTGAATGGAAAAAATAAATAACTACAGTTACATATACCAATTAGTAGGAATAAATGCATATACATTATTGTATGCAGGTGAAATACCAATAACCTAAAGCAGCGAAAATAATTTATAATGTTCAATATATAAGCATAGTCAAACTGAATAATTATATAAGTTGAAAATATCGACCAACAAAGCAAACTCTTAGCGTCCTTTACTGCAAATGTTCAAAATAATTATATATACTACAAATGCTGAAAAATAGAGGAAAAACAGAAGAAGGAGAAGAATTACAATCGAAGATTAATGCTCAAACGGTTACAAAGTAGAGAAGCTGTACATTTCCTAAGATTATTCTGTATATATTTCTTTTATTCTAGATTCATCAGGATGTGCTGAATGCGTCCTATAACTGCAGAAAGTGTGGTACATCTGAAAATGATATGCGGTCTTCCAGCTTTGCATTCAACTTTTATAGCAGTAATGTAAGTTATAATATTAGATCTGGGTCCTGAATAAATTAATGTAAAACACCCGGAATTTATATTATAAAAATCGGAAAAATAGTATTCCAATCTAACTGTACAAAATTAGAGTTTTAAATAATAACAGCAAACAGCTAGTAGAATAAAAATAAAAATGAAAGGTCAAATGAAAGAAGGAAAACGCCCCCTCTGTAGCGTGGTGGTAGCGAGTCTGCCTCAGTTCAAGAGGTTCCGAGTTCGAATCTGGGTCAGGGTGACTTACCTGGTTAAAGTTTTTTCCAGGGCTTTCCCTTATCCTGAAAGACAAACGTCGGATAGCTCTAAGCTCTATGGACCCTGGGCTCATTTGAGCATCGTTTCACCCATTCCATGCATCGTTCGATATCACTTAACGTTGGAGGACGTAAAATTACAAAAAGGAGCAAAATGAGACTAAAATACCACAAATGTGTTCAGAGGAACCTTCTCTACATTTTAATAAAAGCGAATGCTATAGTAATTTGTTATTTTACCGTTTCCAGTTCCATTTATAGTGGTTGGGTAGCGTGTTTGTCCTTTTAAAAACAGTAGTAGATAACTTAAAGCACAGAAGTGGCAATAATACAAATTAAAAGTCATTAATGTAGCTTACGTGTTCTTTTATTGCTGCAGACTTTCCATTTCATTAGTTTTATGATCTTTTGAAAAATATATGACTTTTCCTCATTGCCAATCTCGATTGTTGCAAAATAGTTACTTTGTATCTATTTTTGTGTATCCAATAGATAATTTATTCAATTACTGCTTAAACCTCCTACGTGATTTTCCTACATATAAATATTTGAAGTCCTAAAGAACTGAGGCCTTAATGAGAAAGTTCAGAGAGTAATTTAATAATTCTTAAAACTTTACTTTTTATTTCCCCAGATAAAACCTATTTTCATTTATACTTTGATTGCATTTTAGGTATTGTGCAAAATTATTGTAAAACTAATAAAATAAATATTTTGGCCAAAAATGCCAAATATGATTAGCCAGAGTATGTTATTTATCTGTACATTATGAAGTATTTTATTGTATACTTGGAGCGAGATTCTTTTTTCTCAATTGAAGATCTATTTTACACAATCTTTGTATACGTATGTAATGAATGCCTTACACAACGACAGTACAAAGATAGTTACCGCTGATCACTGAACAAACTGAGGAACTATTCGTAAAACCATGAGATTTCATTAATAAGTCTACGATATATGAAGTTCTTTAATTAAAGTATTTGAAGAAGGGACAGCTTTATCCCTTGCTCTAAGAGCTTTAAGAAACATGCTTTATGTACCTGCTTAAAGCAGCATGATAAACGGTTTGGAAGTTTGTTTTCGCAGACAATTCACACCAAGTTTCCAAGAGACGCACAGCGGTGACGCTGATGGAGAAACAGGCTCAGAAAAGTTTGTCACCAAAGAAAACACGTTTTACTGTAACGTGAGTCTTTGGGATTCCGCAGCAGGCCACAAGAGAAAGTTGAAATCCCGGGATCGGGTCAGATCCCCTACTGATTTATGAAGTTCAACGTTTTCATGAGGAGATCATCGAGAAAGCGCAAGCCTTATCGATTGTCCTTTTGGACATGACAAGGAATGGAGGAAAGTTCAGAAGGAGAAGGCTACAAAGTTAGTCGGAAAAGTTAGGGAATGGAGCTAACATTCCCCTCCCTGCAGGGCAAATATTGACTTTTGAGAGCAAACGACATCGTCAATGCCTTTGGTAATGCCAACTGATGGATTTCCAATTGCCTCTTGCCCCACCTTCCGGAAATAGTTAGCACCCTATATCTGATCTATGGAATGCTTTCTTTTCGAGAATAATTTACGCCTTGGAATAACACATTCTTGGAACAAAGGAAATCGGGAACTCTGTAAAATATTTAGACTCATCGAACAGCTTTTGCGACTCTCAAGTGTTTACCGAAGAGAGAGCGAGTTGCTCTTTCCTCTTCTGAAGTTATTTTCTTTCTTTAATGACGTTCTTGGCCAGGAAGCACTTTGGTGCTTAGACTCTTAAATTCTCTCACATCTAAAAGAACTTTAAAGAAATGAAACGCCCTCCCATGTAACATACCCTTGGAAACTCATACATAGAGTTTGTTAGAAGAGCAGTACTTAAGAATGCAATACAACTTTACCGGAAGTTCTAATACGTGGACGTGTTATACTGTATACACCAATTACTGTTTCCATGAATCATGAATTATGTCTGAAAATGTGTCAAATTAAGTCATTCAATCTTGTTTGATTTCAGTTCACAAATAAAACTAATATATTCACCGATTCATTTTGTGTCTAATTCGTCTTGTGTAAAAAATGAGTTACCACAGACATTTTGGATGCAACTCTAAAGTACTATTTTATAATATTTTGTTTATTTACGCTAAGCAGATTACATTTAACTCGGGCACACTGCCTGTCAATATACCTTTATATACATAGGCAGTCCATTCACTGAAGTTACCTTATACGGGATAGCATCAATAAACGGGACTGTAAAAGGGTTCTCCATTCCTAGAGGGATAAGACTTGCTAATCAAAATATCAGTGCTTTAAAGAAGCGCATATAATGCTATGATTGGCACCTTCACTTGGTAGAACATATACGTGCAATGTAAGATGCTCCGCTGAAGGCTTCTTATACGAGGGCTGTTCAATAAAGAATGAACATACTTATATTTACGGTCATAATGTTTCGCACTAAAATTCAATCTTATTATATTCTGTTAGCTTAATGTGAAACAAACACGCCGTAGCAATTTCATTTTTGGTACTCCTGGTTCCCGCCTGTGAGAACCAGGCCAGTTCAGACATGTTCAGTATCGCCTACCGCTGCAATGGAGGTAACATGCAGTTAAAGTTGATGTTAAAAGGAAGATACGGAGTTTTATTCAAACACTGCTGATGAAACTTGGCTACATCATTTTGATCCTGAAAGCAAACAGCAAAGCTCAGTGTGGACATCTCCTTCATCACCAACCCCCAAAGTAGCACAAGTGGTTGCTTTTGCTGTGAAAGTTATGGTCATCTCATTCTTTGATATTCATGGAATGGTTTATTAGCACGTTTTACGTGCACATACATCAGTAACTGGACAATACGACAGGAATGTCCTGCAAGTCCATATCAGGCGCAAAAGACCGCATTTCCGTGAAGCAGGCTGGATGCTGAACCGCGATAATGCGCGGCCGCATATTGCTATGTTGTTGCTGAATATCTTGCAAAAATCAACGTGAAGCGCATCCCTCACGCTGCCTATAGTCCGGATTTAGCCCCATGTGACCTTTTCTACTCCCTAACTTGAAGAAACGCCTTCGTGAGAGACATTATCCATCATTAGAAGCAGTAGTGAAGGCTGCGGAGACGATTTTGAAGGATCTCTCAAAATATGGTTTCCAGCATGTCTTAGAAGACCGGGACAAACGCTGGGAAAAGTGCATCGCATTCAGGGGAGACTATTTTGAGAAGGACCATCAAAATTATGAGGATGAATGAAGATACGTAGTCAAAAAAGTTTTGATCATTCTTTATTGAACAGCCCTCGTATAAAAAGACGGTAAGGGATGTAATATAAGGGATATATCGAAGTGAAAGAATATACTTGAAAACCCTCACCCTGAAAGACACTGAACGTAAATATTTCTCTGGTAAATTTGTTTGATATGTACTGAAAAAAACACACACACATACACACATCCTAAAAATACTCGTATCAGGGTTTCTCAAAACGTCTATCGCCAGTGCAATTTCAGATTCCAATCTTATATAATTTCTAAGAGATTTTTTTTCCCTCCCTTTCTCGTCAATGCTGACGTTAGGAGGCGATTGGGTGCCCTCAGATCGAGGGAGTCGAAGCACCTGACCCGAGATGAAATCAGGGTTGAAGGGCCGGCCCGATGCATGAGATGAATGATTGATGGAGCAATTGTGGAATTATGTTGGGGGAAACTGGAGGACCCAGAGGAAACCCACCCCAGCGCCATGTTGTCTACCACAAATTCCACTTTGCGGTCGCGTGGGATCGAACCCAGGCCACCTAGTTGAGAGCCAATCGGTCTAATCACTCAGCAATCTAAGAGATAATTAAATTCTCAAAATATTCGACTTTCTGAAGTTAATGACACAGGAGTTGATTTATTGGAATATAATGCGACACTTCCTCTATTCACTATAGGAAACCTTGAGGAAGTAAACAGAAAAATAATTAATACACTTATTTTTTATAATCTGTATATTTTTCCTAGAACTAACACATTTGTTCACTAAATTCGACTGGGAACGTACTTTGATTTGCTGTTTGTGTAGAAACAGACTGGTGAGGTAAGAGTTTTGCGATGTTTATGATAAGCTCCATTATAGTTTTCAAATATGGACATCAATGTTTCAAAATTATTAGATGAAATACCAGACTGCACTTTTGAAGGTCATTTAAAACTGCTGCACAGACAATTGACATCTGGTTTGGGAAGAACTGCGTATTGTTCAAGTGTGCGCATTCATTTGGACATAAACTAAAAACAGATTTCAGCTGAAATCAAGAAAATGTTGTGCTGAAGTGTCGTATGTTGTACATGTGTGTAAAAATGTCATATCTTTTAAAAATTTTATTTTATATTTTTGGAAACATTAAAAAGCTTGTCTAAATCAATTCAGCTTAAACGTCTATAAAATGTCCGTAAACTGAGTAATAAATAGATATTGTGTATTATAATAAGCTCATGGGACAAAAAATTAGTTCTCCACTGTAGAATCATTAACCTTCAGTTGGGCGGGCCCACTTTGGTGACGCCGTTAATCGCGATGTATCTACTGAATACATATGACGTTAATTGTGTTTTAGTGTGTTTTCAATTGTTTTAAAGCGAATGCATCTTCTTATGAATCGGAAGCGTTTCTCGGACATAGTCATCCTGAAAATATTGACAGCAAGGTCATCTGTTGTCCAGAAGTCATGAATATTTTGCAGTTTTCTGCGGAACACACCAGCGAGGTATAATAACTCAATAAATGCTTTAATTATTTTATGTGTGTGTCTCTGCAGTGACTCTCACATTCACATTTCACTTTGAAATCAGCTATGCGTCTGTTGGTGTGTTGCACAATTAGTTGGAGAATCAACAGGATCATGACTGAGAGGAACCGTAGACGAGTTTCACGGCTAGTAATCGCAAATCGCTTCGAAACTCGACAGGAATAATTGCTGCAGTCCGTGAATGCAGGTCCATTCCAACATGTTAGTGAAAGGACATAGTGGCGGGAACTACATTCCATGAACATTTGGAGTCGCACAACTCGAAGGAGGTTCCTTCTTACAGAGACCAAATGCTGCGCGACTTCAGATGGTTAAAAGTTACCAAACATTGACTGTAGGTGACTGGTGGAATGTCATGTGGTCCGATGAATCAGTTTTTGCCTCTATTCGAATGACGCCCGTCGTCGGATGCACCGCGGCCACATAAAATATTTCAACCGGATTGTGTACACAGTCAGGTTCAAGGCAGAGGTAGGTCAGTAATGTTTTAGAGGTGTTTTTCCTACTATGGATTGCGGCCGCTGCATCAGGTGACAAATGAATCAAAAATGAACTACGAGGGCTGTTCAATAAAGAAAGATCGCAATATTTTTTGACAACGTACCTTTACTCATCCTCATGATTTTGATGCTCCTTCTCAAAATAGTCTCCACTGAATGCGATACACTTGTCCGAGCGTTTCTGCCAGTCTTCAAAGACACGCTGTAAACCATTTTTTGAGAGATCGTTCAAAATCGTCTCCGCAGTCTCCTCCACTGCTTCTGAGGATGGATAATGCCTTCCATGAAGGCGTTCCTTCAATTTAGGGAATACAGAAACGTCACATGGGGCTAAATCCGGACTATAGGGAGGGTGAGGAATGCACTTCACTTTATTTTTGCAAGATGTTCAGCAACATCAGCAAGATGCGGCCGCGTATTATCGTAGTGCAGCATCCAGCCTGCTTCACGGAAAATATGAAGCCTGATATGGTAGTGCGCCTGATATGGACTTGCTATGTTTTCAGAAAATTCCTGTAGTATTGTCCAGTTACTGATGTGTGTGCACGGATAGCATGCTGAGAAACCATTCCATGAATATCAAGTAATGAGATGACTATAACTTTCCCAGCAGAAGCAACCACTTTTGCTTTTTGGTGATGAAGGAGATTTACACACTGAGCTTTGCTGTTTGCTCTCAGGGCCAAAATGATGTAGCCAAGTTTCATCTCCGGATCTTCCTCTAACATCAACTTTAACTGCATGTTACCTCTATTGCAGCGGTAGGCAATGAACGTTTCTGAACGTGCCTGGTTCTCACAGGCGGGAACCAGGAGTACCAACAATGAAACTACCACGCCGTGCTTGTTTCACATTAAACTAACAGAATATTTTAAGTTGGAATGTTGGGGCGAAAAATTACGACCGTAAAAAATTATTATCATTCTTTATTGAACAGCCCTCGTAACATGTTTATTTGAACATTCTAAGTCAGCAGGTGGTGCCATTTAGTGAATATCTGCAAGATTATTGCTCTGTTGTCTACCCTATATTTCAAGATGATAATTGCAGGTTTCATCAGGCTAGAAGGGTGTTGGACTGGTTTGAGGAACACACCTTATCACATGTCGTTTGTTCTGCAAACTCACCCGACTTGAACCCAATCGAAAATTTTTGGGATGTGTTGGAACAGAGGGTGAAACTCCGAAATCAGCATCCCCAAAATTTGCTGGATTTGCGTGAGCAACTCATATGTGAGCGGTGTCAGCTGGATGTGCTATAATTGCAGAACCTTGTGGGCTCACTTCTTAAGGAATCCAGCCAGTTATCAGTACCAGAGGTAGTGTTACTACTATATGGCTTTTGCAGCCCCTTTTGGGCCCCACCTCCCTCAGTTTTTGCCTCCATTCATCCCTATCTTCTGCTTTTCGTCTCCACATTCGGACACCCAAAATCCATAAGGAAACTCTTCTTACTGTATCTTCCCAAAGGTTTTTTGGTCTGCCTTTATGTCTTGTATTGTAAAAGTTTCCTTCTAACATTTTTTGGGGGGGATCCGTTTCTCTTCCATTCTTTGAATATATCCCGCCCATCTTAATCTTCTGGTCTTAATTTCTTGTGCTATGTCAATATCTTTGTATATCCCATATAAGTCTTTATTATACCTGTTTCGCCATACTACATTAACCTTAGTTGTTCCATATACCCTTCGAAGTATCTTCCTTTCGAATATTAATAGTTTCTCCTCCATGGCTTGAGTCAATGTCCAAGCCTCGCAGCCATATATTAACTCTGGTTTAATCAATGTGTTATATAATCTTATTTTTGTTTTATGGAATGTTATTTTATTCCTAAATATTTTCTGTAATGAGGCAAATGCTTTGTTTGCTGCTGTTTTCCGAGAGGTGGTGTAAGGCGTTATTAATATTATGTTGACCAGGGATGACTATTGTTTTGTCCGGTGAGCTTATCTATCCATTTATAACACTCCCAGTATATTTATAAGTGTCCTATATAAAATAATTCAATAATTTACGTCTCAGAAGAACTTCAGCTATCCTGTACATTAATATCTTTGGAATTTAATGCATATGACTGAAGGGATAACAATAACTGCTACAAAATACAACTTTTAAAATGTAAATTTTTTAGGGATCCACTGTATATAATGAGTTAAAAGACTGGCATCCTGAAATTAAAATTACTAGAATTATTTTTTAATTTGTGAATGATTAGATGCTAGCACGGATAAACATTAAAGTACACTTCTATTACCGTCATTTGGATTATACAGATACAAATATCAAACAAACCTCTTATTTTATGGTGGAACATTAATATATCAGAATTTGAATTATTGATAGGATTTTCATTTATATATGGATATCTTTACCATCCAAACTATATGTACATTCAAGAACTTAATTCATTCAGATACTATAAACTCTTTATTCAATTATTTCTTTTCCTTAACCTATAAACAAAAGAAACAACTAAAGATATAAATACGTGCATGTGTGTAATTTTTGTGAAATGAAAAGATATCTTTCATTATTAACAACGATTTTACAAAATGTTTCACTCTAGAGGAAAAATATTTACCGTTTAGATGGAGCGATGATTAATAATCATTGTCCATCAAATAATAGATGTAATCATGGCTGCATTTATGATGTATGATAACAGGAACACATGCGACATTTATTTTGTGGTTCAGTGAGGCATCTCATACAACCGAACAGCGACAGTTGTTTTTGTTGTTACCCTTCGCTTTTTTTAACGCTTTGCGCTTTGATAGGATATTATAATGAAAAGGACAAGCGGTGCATGTTTGCATAAAGTGCACAAAACATTTTTAAATGAGGAAACAGAATGTTTTACGAGAACTGCGTTCTTGTCAATGCTCTATTGAGAAGGAAATATATTGTATCCCTGCCTAACTCAAAGTTCCACTCAAGTTTTTGCATTAGTTATCAAATTTATCTACCTGTAGGTGGACCGTAAAAGCCTTATGCATTTTATACGTACAGAATTGGTATCCATTGTCATAGGGGTGGAAGCAATGTATTAAACTAATCCTCAAGTTTATCCTTCAGGATTATTAAACTTAATCCTCAATTAAGAAAGAAACAGCATATCCTTACATATTTACAATGCCAAAGACATAACTCTCTGATGATTATGATTCTTAGTCTTCACTTGCCTTACCTCACAGAGGTACAGAGTAACTTAAATTTGCAGGTTTGTGAGAATGTCAACTTTGGTAAAAGGAATTAAAATAGCAAACAATTCACTCTCTAATTTCATTGGAAGTGTATAATACAAAGTAAGATAAAAATCACTACTGCAATTTTTTAATAAAAGGAAAGCACCCACACGAATAAAACACACATCTTATGACCGCTATTTTCAGGTTCTCTGTAACGTATAGTAAGTACTGAATGCACTGTACTGTACTGCATTAAAAAGTCCATACATAGTTGATAGAGGAAATACATACCCTAGGATTCTCTGGATTGAAACAAAAGCATTTTAGAAAACAGCAGAGGTCACCCCCCCTCCCATCTCTTATTTTCCAAGATGAGACATGAAGATTCATATGAAAATGTTCATACATCAAATTAAATTTTAATTTTTTCTTCTTTCTTTCTTTCTTTCTTTCTTTCTTTCTTTCTTTCTTCTTTCTTTCTTTCTTTCTTTCTTTCTTTCTTTCTTTCTTTCTTTTCTTTCTTTCTTTCTTCTTTCTTTCTTTCTTTATCTTCTTTCTTTCTTTCTTTCTTTCTTTCTTTCTTTCTTCTTTCTTTCTTTCTTCTTTCTTTCTTTCTTTCTTTCTTTCTTTCTTTCTTTCTTTCTTTCTTTCTCTTTCTTCTTTCTTTCTTTCTTTCTTTCTTTCTTTCTTTCTTTCTTCTTTCTTTCTTTCTTTCTTTCTTTCTTTCTTTCTTTCTTTCTTTCTTTCTTTCTTTCTTTCTTTCTTTCTTTCTTTCTTTCTTTCTTTCTTTCTTTCTTTCTTCTTTCTTTCTTCTTTCTTTCTTTCTTTCTTTCTTTCTTTCTTTCTTTCTTTCTTTCTTTCTTTCTTTCTTTCTTTCTTTCTTTCTTTCTTTCTTTCTTTCTTTCTTTCTTTCTTTCTTTCTTTCTTTCTTTCTTTTCTTCGTTCCTTCCTTCTTTCTCTCTTTCTTTCTCTCTTTCTTTCTCTCTTCCTTTCTTTCTCTCTCTCTTTCTTTCCTTCTTTCTTTCTCTCTTTCTCTCTTTCTTTTTCTCTTTCTTTCTTTCTTTCTTTCTTTCTTTCTTACTTTCCTTCCTTCTTTCTCTCTTTTTCTTTTTCTCTCGTTCTCTCTTTTTCTTTCTTTCTTTCTTTTTTCTTTCTTCTTTCTTTCTCTCGTTCTTTCTTTCTTGCTTTCTTTCTTCGCTTTCTCTCCTACTTTCCTTAATTCTTTCTCTCTTTTTCTTTTTCTCTCGTTCTCTCTTTTTCTTTCGTTCTTTCTGTCGTTTCTTTCTTTCTCTCTCTCTCTCTCTTTCTTTCTTTCTTTCTTCTTTTCTTTCTTTCTTCTTTCTTTCTTTCTTTCTTTCTTTCTTTCTTTCTTCTTTCTTTCTTTCTTTCTTCTTTCTTTCTTTCTTTCTTTCTTTCTTCTTTCTTTCTTTCTTTCTTTCTTTCTTTCTTTCTTTCTTTCTTTCTTTCTTTCTTTCTTTCTTTCTTCTTTCTTTCTTTCTTTCTTTTCTTTCTTTCTTTCTTTCTTTCTTCTTCTTTCTTTCTTTCTTTCTCTTTCTTTCTTTCTTTCTTCGTTCCTTCTTCTTTCTTTCTTTCTCTCTTTCTTTCTCTTCTCTTTCTTTCTCTCTTTCTTTCTCTCTTCCTTTCTTTCTCTCTCTCTTTCTTTCCTTCTTTCTTCTCTCTTTCTCTCTTTCTTTTTCTCTTTCTTTCTTTCTCTCTTTCTTTCTTTCTTTCTTTCTTACTTTCCTTCCTCCTTTCTCTCTTTTTCTTTTTCTCTCGTTCTCTCTTTTTTCTTTCTTTCTTTCTTTTTTCTTTCTTTCTTTCTTTCTTTCTCTCGTTCTTTCTTTCTTGCTTTCTTTCTTGCTTTCTCTCCTACTTTCCTTCCTTCTTTCTCTCTTTTTCTTTTTCTCTCGTTCTCTCTTTTTCTTTCGTTCTTTCTGTCGTTTCTTTCTTTCTCTCTCTCTCTTTCTTTCTTTCTTTCTTTTTTGCCGATGATGAATCTTCCTCATAGAGGCCTCGAACGCGTCTAATCAATAGGTTTAGATTATTTTTCATACAAAATTAGAAGCATTTGTTTTATTTTTTGGTAATGCCTCAAAATTTCTCTTTATTCAGAGTGACTTTTCTTAATGGTAAACTGTAAAGGATGGACAAACGTTTACCACACATAGGTTTAGATGACGTTAGATTTAAAACAATTTCATTTCAGAGTGATTCTATCTCTCTAGTTATTACTTTACTGAAACACCTATACACATTTGCTTTTTAGTTTTAGAATCAACTATTCATTTTGAAGATGTGGCAGTCTTTGTTGTGCTCAAGCTTCAGGGAAATATCTCCTGCGAGTAAGTTTTAACTTTCCCAAAACTTCTGACGTCATCCAAACAATAGCACTCTCACTGTATGCGAGAGAAGCTGTTGCTGGGGTTTCAGGTAATTTAATTGTAATTAGCGCTTTGGTAAAATTAACTTTCATGTCTCTTTTGAGTGGTTTAACTAAATAACGGAGGAATCTACTGCTTATTAGGAGATCAAAGATACCTCCAGTACGATCTTAGTTTCTTGTTCCTATTTTATTCAGTAATCGCTTTATTTCGAAAGCTCTTTAAATTCGTTGATTAAATCCGTAGATTTTGAGATTATTACTAGCTTCAGTGATTTAGTAGATTAAAACTGCATTGACATGCATAGAAGAACTGTGATTATTGCACATTAAAAATAAGGCCAGGAATTTGTAAGGAATGTTTGGAAAGAGTAGTAAAAGTATAAAACATAATGTAGACACTCCGCCTTGATCTGCAGTAACCAATAGCAGTATATCTTTGGAAAATCTTCTAATGGTTTGTAAAATAAATAAAATTCTAAATTATTTATCTCTACCTCGAGCAATAGATGAGAACGAAAATAAAATACCTCGTCCTGTATATTTTAAGATAATTGTCTCTATTAATGTACTAGGGTGCTTATGTAAGATATTTATTTTGTCCATCGAAGAAATATTGCATACCAAATTTCACTGGAAATGGATATTTTGAGTTCCCCTGATTTCAAAAGTGCCTCTTTAGAAATATGTCTTTATGAATTTCGGTATATCGGTGTATGCGTCTCTGTAAATGCCATAGACCCAAAACAAAATCTCGTTTACATTCCAAATTTGTTGCTTTAGTTTCCATTTCCCAAGAATGCAAAGTGAATATTTTGTGCACAACCCTTCTATTCCTAGGAATTCTACACTGAAATATTTTTGGAACATCTTTTACATTTTCTCAAAAATCTGCTATTAACAATTTAGATTCAAATAATTATGTGTGTGATATTTTGTAGAATTATCAAATGTGTATCTTGAATTTTCTGGGTATAGCCTCCGAAACACGTATAACTTTGAGTGACTTTGAATAACAAATAAATGGTTAAATATAGACAAACTCGTCTAATTAAATGATGCATATCTTATACAAACATAAAATTTACAGGAAATTAATTGTTCTTTCACACTAGCCGTGTGTAGGACGCACTATGAAAGGGTAGAGCCAGAATGAAAAATTCAATGCCATAGCCGGGATTTGAACCACGGATCTTCTGGTTTCCGTCCAGCCGCACTACCATTGTGCTACTATGGGCAACGTGCCAACTTGATATTAAATTCTCCATCTGACTCGTGTTTCTCCCGGTAAACCACTAGGAGTTCTCATAAACAAATGAGACAACTACCTTGATGGCGACTTACCATGCTGTAAGTACTTTATGGCCCGGGCTTTATAGTTCGGACCACTATTAGGTACAATTAATGGAAATTTCTTTCACACTAGCCGTGTGTAGGACGCACTATGAAAGGGTTGAGCCAGAATGAAAAATTCAATGCCATAGCCGGGATTTGAACCACGGATCTTCTGGTTTCCGTTCAGCCGCACTACCATTGTGCTACTATGGCCAACGTGCCAACCTGACATTAAATTCTCCATCTGACTCGTGATTCTCCCGGTAAACCACTAGGAGTTCTCATAAACATATGAGACAACTACCTTGATGCGACTTACTATGCTGTAAGTAATTTAAGGCCCGTGCTTTATAGTTCGGACCACTATTAGGTACAATTAATGGAAATTAATTGTTCTTTCACACTAGCCGTGTGTAGGACGCACTATGAAAGGGTAGAGCCAGAATGAAAAATTCAATGCCATAGCTGGGATTTGAACCACGGATCTTCTGGTTTCCGTTCAGCCGCACTACCATTGTGCTACTATGGCCAACGTGCCAACCTGACATTAAATTCTCCATCTGACTCGTGTTTCTCCCGGTAAACCACTAGGAGTTCTCATAAACATATGAGACAACTACCTTGATGCGACTTACTATGCTGTAAGTACTTTAAGGCCCGGGCTTTATAGTTCGGACCACTATTGGGTACAATTAATGGAAATTTCTTTCACACTAGCCGTGTGTAGGACGCACTATGAAAGGGTAGAGCCAGAATGAAAAATTCAATGCCATAGCCGGGATTTGAACCACGGATCTTCTGGTTTCCGTTCAGCCGCACTACCATTGTGCTACTATGGCCAACGTGCCAACCCGACATTAAATTCTCCATCTGACTCGTGTTTCTCCCGGTAAACCACTAGGAGTTCTCATAAACATATGAAACAACTACCTTGATGCGACTTACTATGCTGTAAGTACTTTAAGGCCCGGGCTTTATAGTTCGGACCACTATTAGGTACAATTAATGGAAATTAATTGTTCTTTCACACTAGCCGTGTGTAGGACGCACTATGAAGGGGTAGAGCCAGAATGAAAAATTCAATGCCATAGCCGGGCTTTGAACCACGGATCTTCTGGTTTCCGTTCAGCCGCACTACCATTGTGCTACTATGGGCAACGTGCCAACTTGATATTAAATTCTCCATCTGACTCGTGTTTCTCCCGGTAAACCACTAGGAGTTCTCATAAACAAATGAGACAACTACCTTGATGGCGACTTACCATGCTGTAAGTACTTTATGGCCCGGGCTTTATAGTTCGGACCACTATTAGGTACAATTAATGGAAATTTCTTTCACACTAGCCGTGTGTAGGACGCACTATGAAAGGGTTGAGCCAGAATGAAAAATTCAATGCCATAGCCGGGATTTGAACCACGGATCTTCTGGTTTCCGTTCAGCCGCACTACCATTGTGCTACTATGGCCAACGTGCCAACCTGACATTAAATTCTCCATCTGACTCGTGATTCTCCCGGTAAACCACTAGGAGTTCTCATAAACATATGAGACAACTACCTTGATGCGACTTACTATGCTGTAAGTAATTTAAGGCCCGGGCTTTATAGTTCGGACCACTATTAGGTACAATTAATGGAAATTAATTGTTCTTTCACACTAGCCGTGTGTAGGACGCACTATGAAAGGGTAGAGCCAGAATGAAAAATTCAATGCCATAGCTGGGATTTGAACCACGGATCTTCTGGTTTCCGTTCAGCCGCACTACCATTGTGCTACTATGGCCAACGTGCCAACCTGACATTAAATTCTCCATCTGACTCGTGTTTCTCCCGGTAAACCACTAGGAGTTCTCATAAACATATGAGACAACTACCTTGATGCGACTTACTATGCTGTAAGTACTTTAAGGCCCGGGCTTTATAGTTCGGACCACTATTAGGTACAATTAATGGAAATTAATTGTTCTTTCACACTAGCCGTGTGTAGGACGCACTATGAAAGGGTAGAGCCAGAATGAAAAATTCAATGCCATAGCCGGGATTTGAACCACGGATCTCTGGTTTCCGTCCAGCCGCACCACCATTGTGCTACTATGGCCAACGTGCCAACCTGATATTAAATTCATCTGACTCGTGTTTCTCCCGGTAAACCACTAGGAGTTCTCATAAACTTATGAGACAACTACCTTGATGGCGACTTACTATGCTGTAAGTACTTTAAGGCCCGGGCTTTATAGTTCGGACCACTATTAGGTACAATTAATGGAAATTAATTGTTCTTTCACACTAGCCGTGTGTAGGACGCACTATGAAAGGGTAGAGCCAGAATGAAAAATTCAATGCCATAGCCGGGATTTGAACCACGGATCTTCTGGTTTCCGTCCAGTCACACTACCATTGTGCTACTATGGCCAACGTGCCAACCTGACATTAAATTCTCCATCTGACTCGTTACACTAAATATATTTAATTTAGAGATAATTTCCAAAATAAAAATGGCTGGTTTGAATGTTCCAAACTGAATGTTCATTTGTGTTTTACTTTATTTGACTTTTTTTAGCGTATCAAGAGAATAGTATTACAAAGCTTTCACACTGTTAGCAGTTCCTAAAAGATTTAACCATTCCCTGGGCGTACTAGTGTTCCCTTATTCTCACTGTTGCTACAAGGAAATACATTATAAAACCATGTCTATAGAATTTTATCTAAATTAGTATGAAGCAAATAGAATAAGAGTTTACATATATAGTGAGTAGCAAATAAGTTAAAAGCTGTTATGAGTATATGGTAGAGAAGGTTATTTGGAGTTGCGCATCAGATACTGAATTGATCCGTTTATAAAAAAAAATTAACTAGCTTGGTCATACCGAGAGCTTAGGCTTGAGAAGAATCCGTGACGTATAAGTTGAATGTAACGTAGGTTCGATTAGCTTTTATTACGGTAAACGGTAATATTTCCACCCGTATTTATACTTTGATGCGGGAATCGGTGGGTACAATCCTGGTTCAGGAAAAGGAGTTTAGCATCGTTGGGACTGGGAGAGGTGTTCGAGGTCAGGATCCTTTTGATGTAGGATGCAAGCAAGGAAAAGCACATTATGTTCCGGACTAGCGGGTTATTCTCCGTTGTAGATAAAGCTGATATGACATTTATATAACATCGTTATATTATAAGATCGTCCCCTCACTTGCTCGCCAGTACTTTCGTATCACGCCTTCCTTTATGCTACCTCCGTTTCCTTTCCCACATCTACTTGTAAGTTTGCCTATACACAGTTCCGTCACTTTACGCATTCAACCGCCATTGAGTGAAGTGCCCCAGATGAGGATGCCTTGACTTGTCTTGCCTTTTCGCGCCCTCTTCCTATGCGGGCTTATCTATCTCCGCCTGTCTGTTTTGCCCGTATCACGTGATATATAGTAATTTTTATTGGAGGTTTATTTTCCGTATATTTAACCTGATTGGTCTTTCACCCCTCTCATTTATCTATGCAGTAGTTCAGTTTCGCCCCACCAGGGTCAAAGACCCTTGGAGCATTGGCGGAATACATTCTGATTTTTTTCTCACGTTTCTCGACCGTCTTGCATTCCTTAGGGGAACTTTGCCCTCTTGTCTCCCAGGTCCCCTTACTCACGCGTTTAGCGTTCCTTTTCTTGTGTGACACCTACGGTTTCTGCTCCAACTTCCAGTTTCTCCTGCCCCAACAGAGTGGAAGTCCAATCTGCTGGACTACATAGGCATTCAAATAATCATATGTTATCTTCCTATGGACAAAGAGTTAAAAATACAGTCGTCTATTTATCTTTTTAATTAGTCCTACTAGTTGGGTCATAAACCAGTAAGTCCTACTGTAAACTGCAAGTGTGAGTATGTATTTCCACGTCTACCTGAAGCTAAAGGGTGCGAAAAGCTGCTCTCAGTCTCCTTAATGCCTACCTGCGTAGAAGGTGATGAATAACGAAGCTACAAAGATCCTCTGTGAATGGAAATTAACTTTTATTTCACACTGGTCGTGTATAGGGCAAGTTTAGAAAATATAGACGGAAAAATTCAATGTCATAGGCGGGATTTCAACCGAGGTTCATCCGGTTTTCGTTTGGTTTGGAAATTAATGATTCTTTCACACTGGTCATGAAAGAATATTTTCACACTACTGGGACTTTAAATACTTACACGTTGTAAGTCGCCATTAAGGCAGTTGTCTCATTCATATCTGAAACAGAACTTCTAGTGGTTCATGGGGAAAGAATGTGAGTCTGTTCGGGTGTTTAATGTCACGTTGGCACGTTGCCAGGATAGCTCAATGATTAGAGTAACCGGACGGAGACGGAAGACACATGGTTCAAATCCCAGCTATAACACAGACCTTTTTCAGTCTGACACTTATTTTACCACTCTTCTAAGAAGTGGTTGTGATATTCGCAGTAGAAGATTTCAGACTTTCAACCCTTACTTTAACTACTAATCCAGCCGTTGTTTTATTAGTCTCCAATATATGAGCTTTCCTTTTTTTTCTATTTTGACCTTTCAGTTTGCAGAGTGATGGTGTGTTGCGTATTCCAAAGGAATGGTTTGAAGAAAAAGGGCTAATGCACATGGTATGCTCTGTAGCATCAGTCGGGAAACCCGCCTTGGTAGCGTGGTGTTAGCAAGTCTGCCTCACGTTCAAGAGGTCCCGAGTTCGAATCTCGGTCAGGGTGAGTTACCTGGATAAGGTATTTTTCGGGGTTTTCCCTTATCTTGTAAGACGAATGTCGGCTAACTCTAAGCTCCATAGACCCCGGACTCATTTGAGCATCATTTCATCAATTCCATTCATCGTACGATATGACTTAAAGTTGGAGAATGTGAATTACAAAAAAAAAGTCTGTCGGGAAACGTTAGTGACCCTGTTGCATTGTGCCTAACATCGTTCCTTACTTAATATCTTCCTCCTGGGCGTCACATTGTTGCAACAGGCTAACTACCTCTCGCAGAGGAAATCCTTCAAATCGCTTTTAACGGAAACATAATATCCCTATGTATGGCAATATAACTTCAAAAACTGCATCATTGCATCTCCCATTCTGTACAATATATGGCGATTGAAATGAAATTTTGAGTAGATTTTTAGTTTACTTTGATGTAAATGATTCCAGGGCGACTTAAGTAATATTTTATTACGCATATGCATTTTTCTGTGTCGTTTATCAAAGATAAAATCA
This sequence comes from Mantis religiosa, assembly GCA_030765055.1. Taxonomy (NCBI): domain Eukaryota; kingdom Metazoa; phylum Arthropoda; class Insecta; order Mantodea; family Mantidae; genus Mantis; species Mantis religiosa. The sequence goes on along the minus strand of CM060947.1, from coordinate 202,564,327 downwards.
CTGCTGAACTGCGTCCTAAATTTACCTTAAAACTATCATTTTGAAGTCTCCTAAGATGGTATAGTACCCTTCGTCTTGTTTCTGCCTGTTTATTTATGTCTCAGGATAATACGGAGTATTCCTAATGTATATTGAGGTTACATTTAAGATAAACAAAAAGTTTCATCCCCAAAAAAGCTGTTTGTATTGTTGCCAATATAATTCAAACTTGGCACATTCAAACACGTCTAAAAAGCACGAAGCTATAAAGCAGATATCTGAAATAGTGTACATAAAGTATGTATGCTTTTAATACAAATTTGTTCATATCCTTCGAAATTGTAACTAATTTGAATTGGCTCATTTTTCAATATGAATAAAGAGCTGCTAGAACACAAAAATTGCTGTACTTTTAATTGCACTGTTTGCTTTCCCACTATTTTGTCCTTTTTTATGCTTTTTCCACCAAACAGCTTATAACGTTTTAAAACAGCTTCCAGGATTTTATTAATCTGAATTTCTTATAAGATGTGACCCTGTTATGCGAGTCTTAAACTTTACGGACACAAATTTACATTCATTGTTTCACACAACTTAGTGAGGCGAAAGACAAATACAGAGTATAAGAGTATAATCCATTTACTTCAAGCATGTACAGTATTGTACTTTCATTTTATGTTTACAAATGTTCATGCTCAAGAATAATGTAAGCTAATAGAAACGAATTGCTTCATTTTACTAAGGGAAAACGAACGAAGATATTTTTGTTCCTTTACTATGCACATATGATAAGTAAAGTAACTGTTATATTCCACATAAAAAGTAATATAATGAGGCTTAAGTAACAATGAACCCATAAAAAGCATTTTATTAGAATGTGTATGGATAGTGTAATTAAAAAAAAAAAAAAACGAAAAGTAAAGGAAACGCTAAACTTCGCTTTTGGGTATCTAAGATATGAACAACAGATGTCAAAGTAATACCCGAACACTAACTACCTCTTGCATTATATAGTTTTCGCTGTTCTTTACTTTAAAAATGGCCACAATTCTTGTTTAAGTGGCACATGTTTAAGATATTTACATTGAAAACATCAGTTTTATCTTGAATTATTTGGGAATAGGCTGCGAAGTCACATTATTTTGAATTAGCTGTATACAAAAGATAAGCCGTAAGATATGGACTAAATGTTATCACTTAATAGTTTAGATCTCGTTAAAGCACAAAATATTGTCAAATAAAAATTTTACGTTATTTATTTCCGAGGCATTTTTTGTTAATTTGTTTGTGTTTTCAAAGTTTTACACAAAGGGGTAGCTAGAATTTGAGTATTTCTTTCCTTAATGAGTATATCTCTAGCATCCGCCACGTAAATGGTCAGGAGTTCGAGTCCCGCCTTGTTTGTTTTGTTTTTAGTAATTTACGTCCTCCAACGTTAAACCATATTGGACGATGAATGGAATGGGTGAAGTGCTGCTCAAATGAGTCCAGCGTCCATAGAGCTTAGAGTTACCCGACATTCGTCTTTCAGGATAAGGGAAAACCCTGGGAAAAACCTTATCCCGGTAACTCACCCTTACCGAGTTTCGAACTCGGGACCTCAGGAACGTTAGGCAGACACGCTACCAGCAGTCCCGCCTTGGGCATGGGTGTTTATGTGTATAGTGTATATGTGTAAACACACAGGAAACAAAACAATAAACAAACTAAAGAATAAAAACGGTAAAAATAGGGTAAAGGAAAATATAGGTGTATTATATACAAATATACACGTTTTAAATTTATGAATAAAAGGGAAAACAATTGCTCTTCACATTCTTATCTCCTGTTCATGCCAAGAGACCTCTATTTTAAATTCTCATATAGTTACCCACTTTTAATATTGTGACTTTGTGGGTTTGTAGAATTAAAAGGCCGAGTTGCAGAAATTAAAAATTTCCTTTATTTTCGTAGAGATACACTCTTCAATTCTCACGTAAAAACATTACATCACATAATAACACAATCTTCCAAGGTCGATCACAATAACAAACAGTGACAGCAGATTAGGTACATTCTTAGCTCTCGTTACAACAACACAGCTAGCTGTCTCTCATATCACAACACTGTTTCACAACTCGCAACTCCCTCTTGGCCAATCGTCGCCTCTTTAAATAATTCACAGATAATTTCTAGATGATTCGCAAATAAACCAGAACGCAAAAAATCTCTAGCAGTCCAGAAGTAACTAGAAATTTCCATTTGTCTCAGTTTGCTTGTTTCAGCAGACCCTTATCTGCCTATTATCTTTGTCCGCGGGCTCTTGGTTTTCACACTGCCCTCCTATCAGTTTCTTTTGTGTAAACAAGCCACGCAATCGTAGATACGGGTTCCCGACAATATTTTGCCCTTCTTTACCGTATTGCCATTGTTACCTTGTACCTTCAAGTCAGTAAGTAATAAAACTATTTATAGAAGCCTTTAGCGATATTAAGAGTACATAGAGAAATAAAGCTTTATAATATCTCGTTGAACGAATAGAGAAGGTCACTCTATTTTATATTAACTATAACATTTCTCATTTAAAACTCTATCATCCTATTTCAATATCAACACCATTTGTAATTTAAAGTATGTGTAGAAAATATTTATATTATGACAGAGCAAGGTTGAATTTCGAAGTGAAAGGTGATATTGGTATAGCTTGTTTGGTTTGGTGCAACTGTGGCACAATATATGTTACCTAGATGCTCACCTATGGCTTTGGTTCAGAAACAAAGCTGTTGGATGGTGCCACTGATGAAGACGAAATGTCTGTTTATAGCTTGGTTACAAACCCCCGCATGTAACTGAAAACATCAACAGTTATATAGCACATGTATTGCTTGTCCGGTTTACATTTGAGGTGGGTGTATAAGACAGCAAACTAACTATTGACACGAGTTGCTATTGACGCTACATTCACACAAAGTCAATGCTAATCAAGTTATCCGGCCATCGGCAAAGGCAAACTCGTACTCTCCCTTTCCCCCTCATTTCTGCTAAGAATTCAATAGCACTCCTAAACATCAATAAACCGCAGCTTTGATTCTTGTAGAACAGAATGTTTAAAAGCATATTTTGTGATACAACATATTGCTACTAATGACACATTACCATGTGCCCATTATGTGTTTAATCTAATGGCATTGTGACTTTCTGGCTTCGTAAAATTAAAAGTCGGGTTTGCAGATATTCAAAATTCTCACTTTCTTCTCGGGCAGCCAGCCAGGTGAAAAGACGATTAGATATCAACGCTTCGGGAGTGTGCATCTCTCCCATTATCAGGATATTTGTAAAATGTTATAACCACAAATTAAATACTGGACATAACACAACTATAATCAAAGACAAAACACTTTCAAAATCGCATTAGTGAACAAAAGACTGTTTTCAGTAAATTAAATGCCAGGTCAGGAGATGGCGTGAGTATAGAAAATTGAGTCAAAGAAACGTAACTACTTAACTTGATTATCTAGCTGTATTGATCTTTGCTTCTTATCTCGAAGGATTTCCATTTTAAGGTAGGTTTCCTACAGGAGCTGAACTGAAATCCAGCATCATGATTAAGCGTCCTCCTTTCAGAGGAAATCACCAAAGCCTCCTTAATTCTCCGTGCCCGAGAAGAAAGTGAGCGCATTCGTCGCCAGGAAAGCTTCAGGTCTTAATCAAAATACTCTATATTTCCGTAGAAAGACACTTGTGCACTCTGATATCAGCAGAATAACGTAAACACACGTTAGAAATGTTGAAGTACGTCTGCTGTAGGTCCACTCTGCTCCTCATCTATCGAATGATTGCTTCTCTGCACAATCTCGGCTCCTGCCGAACTCTGGCTATTTTAGAGAGCCAAGAGCCAAGAGCAGGTGCAGGTCGCCCGGGTTCTCGCGGGCGGAGGGCTACACGCCACGGTATCTATCCGCTGTGCGGATTTACCCGTGCGGTAATATAGATGTAAGTTTTTGCGCAAGCTTGCGTGTCGTTAAGTTAGACGGCGCAGTTGGCCTCTGCTGATGCTTCTGGTGCCGGGAAATTCCCCCTTGGGGGAACAGTGCCCGTTCCACCCTGCTTTTGCGGTCGCTAGCGAGCCGACAAACCGTGGTGGAACCAGTAGCGAGAGGCCAGATGGAAATTGGGTTGATGGTATTGGTATTTCCGGGTCGTGCGCGCCTCCCAGGGTTCGACTGCAGGTGTTGAGCTGCCAGCCGCGGTGAGGGTGCGAGGTGACCTGGCGGTGATTGTTAGGGGATGGAGGAGAGGCAGACTCTACCACCCAAGGGCGTCCTTGGGTAGGCGGTAGCTCCTCCGTCTCCTGGGGAGACGTGGTCGTATTGACTAAGTGTGATCACCAGCTGGTTAGGGTGATCTTGGCATACAACGTGCGTGTTCGTTCGCGAACGACGTCTACGACGTATGTTATGCAGAACTGGGTGTGCAGGACGTGAGATGGCAACCTGCGGTCGGTACCGTAGATCATCCTTAGGGCCCTGTTCTGCACGGCTTGCAGGCTGCGGAGGCTGGTATGAGCCACCGAACCCCAGACCTCGCATCCGTACAGGATCAGAGGCGGGACGATCGCACGGTATGTCCGCAGTTTGAGGCGGATGGGCATTGTGGATCTGAAGATCGGATAGAGTTGCCTGAGTGCAGCGTGGCCGAGGCCGGCCTTTACCCTGACGTGCGGAGTGAAAGTGAGGCCGCGGTCCAGTTGGATTCTCAGGTATTTAGCCGCCCGTAGTGTTATTTATATACGGCCCGTTGTTTCTCGAAGGTTCCCGAAACCTGTCGAAGTCATAAGAAAGATTCAAGGCCTTTCCAAGCGGCAGGCGAAAGAGAGAGAGAGAGAAAAAAAAAAAGAGGCCGAGATCTTGCTCTGCAGCAACACCTCGGACTCCTTAGTTTGGGAGTCTGGTGCCTATTTTATAAACCAGGCTGTGGGACACTATTTGTTATAGTTTGTTTACATTTGTTTCGTTTTCATTTTTAATTGGTACCTAGGAGTACATACAAAGACTATCTACAGTACATACTAACCTACTGTTACATCAAGTAGCTTAATCTAATCTCTTATTCTAACTTAGCCTAATAACTTATCTAGTATTGTCTTCTCAGGTAATTGTCTTGGTCGGGAGTATTGTTTCATGGATGCCTTCCAGCGATGTATTCTTCTGCTGTTTTTATAGAGAAGGACTTTGTTGCTTTATTGGCCCAAATCCAGAGATGTCTGTTCCTGATAATGTCGTATATGGCGCGGTCCTGTACATATGTCATCGCGGTTGTCCTTTGTCGTAGGCAAGTGGGCATTCCCATACTGCGTGCTCAGGTGTCTCTGCTATTCCGCATCGGCAATTATCTGTGTCCTTTAGGTCGAATCTGTGAAGGTAGCTGGAGTATGGGCCATATCCAGTCCTGTAGTGGATTAGAGAATAGTCCAGACACTTACCTGGCTCCCATCCCCACCCCATCTTTTCTCGGCAAGTGATTATCGCTGCGCACACGCGCTGGCCCGTCTGTGGGCGTGACTTGGGCGATATCTGACTCTTTCACTCCCCGCTTCCATCACTCTCGGTGCTCGTCTACAATGCCCACCCTTGTGTGTTTATATACAAGTACTTCAATCTATTACTACAAACGTTACATTTCCATATATTTTATGTCTGTCGTGTTAAATATCTCCCGAAGTAACTGTTGAAAACTATTAGTCACATTAGAATTTTCCTGTTCTGTCCCTATAAGTGGATGAAAGGAATACTCATAATTGCTTAAATAGATCACAAAATATTGAATACGTCAATATGAATATTTCGGACATAGGTGTAGCAACCCAACATTTGTTTAATATATATATATATATATATATTCGTTTAGATTTTACAATTTGTAGAACAACTGTTCCATAACCTGTAATCGTTTGTTGCATTTATCCTTTACACAAATATATACAAAATTTATTTTGAGTGAAAGATAATTGAGAGCTTATTCAAAATATTTAAGATATATATTTTACTTGTCTTGTAAATGACGTAAAATTAATTTCATGATATGGGATATTTTCTTGAAAATCTTCGTGTAGGTGCCACTTTAGAAGATACTGAACTTACATACCTTCTCGTCGACTTTTCGTTTACACACACACACACACACGCGCGCGCGCGCGCACCACATATATATACAAACACCACATACAGATATACTCTGATTAGTAAATTAGAGAAGGGTTTTCTGTCCATTTACTTTACTTGAGGTATACTTTTATCTAGAAATTACTCTGAAGTAGGCATAAAGTGTTTGGTCCATGTTCATACGAGTGTAATAATTATAACGTACCGAAGCAATGTTCAACGCTTTATCCGTTTTATGCTGCCGTAGTTATTCGTTTTTCTTTTCTTTATGTTTACACGTGTGCACAATATATTCCAACAACCATGCTCAAGACGGGACTCGAAACCGCAACTCTCTGCGCGGCGGAACGCAGCGACCACGGCTGCGTGGACCGTCTTTGTATTAACAAAGGCATTTAAGTGCCGAAATCACATTGAAATACCCAAAATTAAAGAACACATATAGAAGATACAAAACAAATTGCAAATTAGCCCTATTCATGACAATAAGTACAATAATATAAGCGCGATTCTCAACACGATATATACGCAGTACGTACGATGGAGCTACTGCACACTGACGATTATGTGCCACAAAATTATAATTAACACCAATTGAGCAATCAATTAGAGAGTAATTACGAGATGCGTGTTACATCCCTTTCATCCATTGACGCTACATCTCTGCCAGAGAAGCTTTCTGCGGGATACAAATACCAAATTGTTGAATGCAAGTGTTCTTTTACTAGTACAATGATCTAGAATTTCAAAAGTTAATTCCAATTATTCTGAAATTGCTCCTAGAGGTAAAAATTGCAGTTTAATTTGGTGAGTAAATCGCCCTTTTTCATTATTATTATTTTTTATTTATTTATTTTTTTTTTTTTTTTTGCTTCTTTACTCATTCTTTGTAGCTGAACAAATCAGTTGCGGCATTCAATTATGCAAAAATGATTCTGTTCTTGTTGGCATTAATATTATGTACTAAATGTCTCTCACCCACCCACCCACCCACCCACCCAACCACACACACACACACACACACACACACACACACACACACACACACACACACACACACACACTCACACACACACATACACACTTACGCACACGCCCACCTCGGTAGCGTGATGGTGGCATATCTGCCTCACGTTCAAGAGGTCCCGAATTCGAATCTCGTTCAGGGTGGGTTACCTGTGATACAGAATTATATGTGGCGAACAAAGAGTTCTACGTTGAGGCGCCAATTTGTAACTAAAATGTTTATAGGTTCACACAATTCCACGTTGTGGACGCCAATTTGAAACAATAATTTAATGGCGAGCAAATAAGTCGGCAAGCAATGAGGTTTCTCTCAGGGTATGCGTGGATGTGTGAGAAGGAGATTTTAATAACACTGGAATGCGCATTTCCAACTTATTTATTTACTGCTTCTTCTGTTCAAACTTCGAAATGAAAGTTGCCGACCGAGGGTTACCAATCTCGGTTTAGAGTTACTGAATGCAAATTGTTTATTACTCAATAAATTTATTCGTTCCTCATATATATACGAACCCATAATTATCAAACAAAACCAGAGGACTGCCTTAATCGCCCTCACGCCTCAGACTGCCCTCATCGACTTCACTCCTAAGACTGTCTCTAATAGCTTCCTAGCCACGAACTGGCCACATGCTCCACGTCGAAGACTGCTTGAATGACCACAGCTGCGTGTGTGTATATATAACTTTCACTCTCAGGAAACTCCTTTTCAACCAAAATCCCTTTGTGGCTGTTTTGTCGCCATTGTAAATGATCCAAAGAATCCCTATTCATACACGTCAAGTGAGCCCCTTTAGAAACTGCTAAGGACACTGATCCTTACATTGCTTTTGTTATAAAAACTTTCCCTACAACTCAACTGGCCTTGCCCTTGTCGTAACAAAGAACCAACATTCCTTTGGCATCCATCATGATTCGTTACTTCTGGCGAACCTTATTTCCGGTGTCAAATGCCCCCATAGATATTATTTGATTATCCCATAATGAAATAATGTGTATGTCTTGCCTCAATATAACGCAAAATATTAGACATTTCTCAGCAACTTCCAATTCGTTTTACAATTTCTTTTCACAACATTAATTTTTACATGACATTTCCTAAAATTTATTCACATGGTTACATAACAATAGTGCATTTATAATTTACCAACACTCTGAGCAGAATTTTCAACTTTTAAATATTACTCGGAAAATATTTCAGTCTACATCATCTCTCTTTTTCTCCATCTGATCTACTTAAAATTAATTCATATTGTTATTACACTTGAAACAATTCATAAAGATACACTCCCATGTTTAAACCAATTGTACATTAATAATATTATATTTTTTTACAACATTTCTGAATTCTTCTTCTGGATTCGATATAAATATTCTTTTCAAAAGTCTGTCATTGTTCTGTTTTTCAATAATAATTTTTCTTCACTTGTTTAGTTTTAAGTTTCACTGCACTGTCACTACACTGTTTATACTTTACCTTATAAATTTTACACTACACTTTTTGTACTTAACATATACATTTTACCAATTTTTTTTGTTTCTTCTAATTTTAAAATCTGTTATGGTATTTTTAAATACTTTAGCCTAAGTTCCCACCATTTACAAGAAAATTCATCATCCCACAACGTACTTCGAAAATACAAGAGAATTTTGCGGACTTTTCCATGTACAAAGGACTTATTTATTCTACATCCCCATGATTTTTCCATATCTAGCTTAGGTATTGGACATCGATATCTTGTCCTATCCTTCTTACTCATATTCTAATGGAACTGTGCCCCTTGCCCGAAATATTTTAATATTTCTCTTTCGTTTCTCCCTCGATTTTGAATGCTTTTCAATGTTTCTTTCGTCGCCGTGATCTCTATTGCTACCTCATTCTTTTGGTTTTTGGTTTCGGTTTTCTATTTTCCCATTTTGATACTTCTAATCTACTCCTAATTTCTCCTAACTCTTTTCTAGCCATTTCTCTTTCTTTGCCTAAGTTCTGTCCTATTTCCCCCCTCAGTTTTCTGTTTTCACTATCTGACCTTTCATTAACTACATTCACAACTTCATTTTCAGCGTTCTGCGTTTCCTCACTAACATCTTTCCCTACATTGTCTGTTACCTGACCAGCTTCTTCTCTTACATTCTCTACTTCCTGACTAACTTTCCCGAAATTTTCTAACGCCTGTTGTTGATTGTCTAACTTCTTTCCTAATTCTATTTGTCCTACATCTAACTTTTGAAAACCACTTTCTATCTTTCCTTCTATTTTTTTTAAATTTTGATTATTATCCTTCATCTCTTTTATTAAACTTTCAATTAAACTTTGATTGTTATCATCTATCTTTGTACTTAAACTTTCAATTAAACTTTGATTGTTATCCTTCATCTCTTTACTTAAACTTTCAATAAAACTTTGATTGTTATCCTTCATCTCTTTACTTAAACTTTCAATTAAACTTTGATTGTTATCTTTCATCTCTGTTATTAAACTTTGAGCATCATCATCTATCTTTTTACTTAAACTTGCGCACATTTTTCTAATTTCCTCCAACATAATTTGTTCCATATCTACACCATTTGGTACAGTTCTACCACACTCTGCTACTTCAACTACTTCCTGCCTACTGTTATTACTATAAACCTCCTGAACTTCCATGTTTTATACAAATTTTACTTAAAACATTTCTTTTTATTCTTCTTTTTCACACAAATACACTCACAATAGTCTAGTAGATAATATAACACTCTGTACCTTTGATTTTCTCAACTGGCTCCTGATGTCACCGAAGATGCCGGTCTCTCTTTTTTCCAGTAGAAGCGTTGAAGATCCGCTTGTCGAACGTCCTCGTTTCGAACCTCCTTCTCTTCCTCGTTGTCGGGTTGAACCTCCTTCTAGGTTGAACCTCCTTCTCGGGTTGAACCTCCTCCTGGGGTTGAGTCTGCTTCTCGTGTCAAACCTCCTTCTCGGATCGAGCTCCGCGTTGGCGCGCCAATTTGTAACTAAATGTTTATAGGTGTGCACAATTCCACGATGTGGACGCCAATTTGAAACAATAATTTAATGGCGAGCAAATAAGTCGGCGAGCAATGAGGTTTCTCTCAGGGTATGAGTGGATGTGTGAGAAGGAGATTTTAGTAACACTGGAATGCCCGTTTCCAACTTATTTATTTACTGCTTCTTCTGTTCAAACATCGAAATGAAAGTTGCCGACCGAGGGTTACCGATCTCGGTTTAGATGCAAATTGTTTATTACTCGATAAATTTATTCGTTCCTCATATATATACGAAGCCACAAATTATCAAACAAAACCAGAGGACTGCCTTAATCGCCCTCACGCCTCAGACTGCCCTCATCGACTTCACGCCTAAGACTGTCTCTAATAGCTTCCTAGCCACGAACTGGCCACATCGGCTCCACGCCGAAGAGTGCTTGAATGACCACAGCTGCGTGTGTGTATATTTAACTTTCACTCTCAGGAAACTCCTTTTCAGCCAAAATCCCTTTGTGGCTGTTTTGTCGCCATTGTAAATGATCCAAAGAATCCCTATTCATACACGTCAAGTGAGCCCCTTTAGAAACTGCCAAGGACACTGCTTCTTACATTGCTTTTGTTATAAAAATTTTCCCTACACTCAACTGGCCTTGCCCTTGTCGTAACAAAGAACCAACATTCCTTTGACATCCATCATGATTCTTTACTTCTGGCGAACCTTAATTTCGGTATCACCTGGATAAGGCTTTTTCAGGGGTGATAAATCTGAGCTCCGTGGACCCCGGGCTCATTTGAGCATCATTTCACCCATTCCATTCATCGTTCGATGTGACAACGTTGGAGGACGGAAATTGAAAGGAAAAAAATACATCCTAACACCACTATCACCCAAACTACAACTACGGTTATATATAAGGTATTTCTGCTTTTTCTAACGCTATTAGTACCTTGGTATCAAATAATTTGCAGATGATCTCTAATTTTTGTTCCATGAATTTTGTATTTTACGTCAGTAAAATGAATTCAGATAATGACATAAACTATTTGCTCCAGCAGCTTATAATGAATTATTGTGTTTGCTAGTTTCGGTTTTAGATTCCCCAGTGCATGCTACACTCGATGCGTTTTATTTCTAATGGCGTAACTCCTGCTTCGCTTAGGTGAACGGTCAGGTAAAATTTCATTACAATGATCGTCTTGTTATGTCCCTTATTTCGGTGTGTGTGTGTGTGTGTGTGTGTGTGTGTGTGTGTGTGTGTGTGTGTGTGTGTGTGTGTGTGTGTGTGTGTGTGTGTGTGTTGTCATGAGACTGCTATGAAAGTGCTATTAGCAAAAACTTGTTCACAGTCAATTGTTGTTTTCCACCAATAAAATATAAACACAGTGTACACAAGCTACACAAACATGTGTTGAATGCTTTTTTTCCGCTTACTGTCTTCCTAAAAGCTAGGCGAACATCTGCATAAGCATAGGTAATATCTACGTAATTCCCGTTTGACTACATTATCAACAAATTGAAGTATGCGCTATGTTAACATTCACAAATATAACAATAATACATAATTAACATATTGTTATATAGCATTAAAACAATTTTTTCTAGAGATGTATCAAACATGGCAACGGTTTCTTATCATGGATATTCCTAAAAATTATATTTATAGGTTCATATAAGCATTTCTGATTCCAGCCTCTATGCGATTAAACGTATTGTTACCCAATTATCGGAAGGCATGACCAACTGGAGCTGGGTAGAGGACAGGAGGCATTCAGGCCACGCCCACCTATTTATCTTGGGCGCTCACATAGGGGATGGTTAGGAGAGTGTCACGAAGCTTGTACCGTGTCTTTCCCCTCCCCCTGACGTCTGGAACAATCGGGATGATGTTCCGAGCCGCGAAGCTTTGAGATGCAGCGATCTGGCTGTATAAGCGGCGCGTTAGACGACTCAGACAGTTCTTGGCGAGCAGCCGTGAAGAGCGCAGTGCTAGCGAATGGACTGAAAGAGTGCGTACGTGTATCAGAGGAATTTTTAGTCAGCTCTAGAGAGAGTTGTACGTAATTGTGAGTGTGGTGTGGACCTGTGTCAGACGAATTGGTGGATTGTAATTGTGTGCGCTACGTAATTCTATGTAATCGGCAAGTGTACCAACTGTAATCGGTGGAAATAAAGAACATTTTGAGCTTGTGCAATTGGACTTTTAACTTCACGAACCCACAAAGTCACAGTATCTATGTTAAAATAGTTTGATATTTATTTGATATTTGATATTTATTTGTACAGTTTCTATTATAGTTTCATTACAATGACTTTAACTTCAACATCCAGTATTAAACATCCTTTGTAAATAAATGAAATTGCTGACCCAAGATTTACTCGCTGACTCAGGTCCCCTGGCCATAAGCCTTTGATTTTCCTGACCTCCTCTTTTTTAGCCACTTTTCCCTTAACCTATATAAGAATTCACCTATACATCTATTTTTCTTTTCATCCATCCCTGTTAACACACGTAACGCCACTGCCTCTTTGATCACACTGTCTCATTTGTTATCCCATAATTTTCTCCTGCAATTTTTAACGAACACTGCCCTCCTCATTTCCACAAAATTCACATATTCCCTATCTCATTATTTCGCAACTTTTTAAGATATATTATTCCCACTCTCATCCATGCTATGCCTTCTGTTTCAGTTTTGTCACAATGATCTGTATATTTTTCTCTATCCCATTCTGTCTTTAATTGCTTATGGAGTTTTAAATATTTCTCTTCTCCTATACTTTGCCACATCTCCTGCCAATCTATGTCTTGTACTCTGTGTGTCACTTCCTTCTAAAACTCGCTATGATTTGACTCCTCTACTCTCCATAAATCTCCCATGCCTATCTTCGATACCAATCTTTCCAATTCCGACCACCAACTATTTGTGTTCTTAATGATTTTCTGTTGCTTCATGCACAGATTAAACAATTACCCTTTCTGCTCTTTAATACACTTATACCAGAATTTCAATATTCTCTATATTATTATTTTCCTCCTTTTTGTACTACCTAGCTCTACTAATGCCACTCGTCTTTGTGCTGATTTTAGTAGCCCTAGTAGTTCTTTGCAAAACAATCCATACATTTGGTCTAATTGTGTTCCTATCTCTGATGTGCCCCATACCTCCACTGCATACATTGTTCTGGATTCAACGACCGCTTCATACATTCCTTCTAACCATCTAACTGACATCTCCAGTTTGCTATATTTACATGTCCTTACAACTGACATTGCCGCCCTACCATCAGCTATCACTTTTCTGGCTTGTGAGGCCCACCCTCCATTGCTGCACTTCCTTACAACTAAATAATCATACTCCTTTACCACTTTTACTTATTGATTTATGAACCGCTCCTCTCCTTTCCTCAATATCGATCGTCTTTTAAATACCATTATTTTTATTTATGAAATAGCAATGCCGTATTACTTTAAACAATATTGATAAGCAGGCTAAACATTCAGTCAACTGCATATATTTTAGATAAGTTCAGTTTTACTGAACCAAATTGTTGCCTTAAATATAATGTTCATCCACAGAGATTTTAACCAGGTGAGAGGTATGTTCTGAGATTACACTGGATACAGCAGATGAGCGAAAAGCATGTACCTTATCGCAAATTGCATTACAATACAGAAACTGTCAGACATATTTACCTGGAACGACTGTTGCACATGCAACACAGTCTCCCTCTTGCTGTACCACTAATGTACGTATATCATGATTATCTCATTACAGGGAGGCAGGTTCTCCTCAAGCTATTGACCAAAACACGGCAAGATATAAACTGCCAAGGCATGTGGATGCTGATTCAATAAAGTGGAATTACAATTGCGGATTTGTTTGCTAGATCACATGAATTCGAAAAGAATCTGGAGTGCAATAAATACTGGTGCAATATTCTTTAATGGCGGTACAGTCCTAGCTCTAGATTCTACCTCAGGGTTACTGCATATTTTTAATAGTCAAACTTGTTTGTAAGACTTTCGTAATACATTCTCATCGACTTAGCGGACTCCGATGAATTGGAATATTCATGTCTGTTGTACTACAATTTAGAGTGAGAGAGAGGAAAAGTCCTTTGTATTAGGTGGATATTATAAATGCTTACCTTGCGCCGCGGAGTTCCCTTATTTCTCCTAAGTAGCTGTTATACAAGTTATTTTAATATAACCATTAAATGATACTTTATTGTGCATATGTGAAACAATCACATAATTTCTAATGTTCTTTATTTCTCATTTTCAGGTGAGTACCAGCCTACTTTATGACCATGTCTGGTAATGTATACAAATATTTATCTCAATAAATATATTTTCAAAGTTCAATCCCAGAAACAATAATTGTAAAATGGCGCTACCATTGAAATCAATAACAGACACATATTTCGAGAAATATGATTTTCCACCCTTTCTATAGGCTATGAATTCTACATTTATCAGTAAATACTGCGGTCGTGGACCATGTACATGCATTTATTTAAAATAATCTTTCCCAGATGTTCGGTTATTGACACATGTTGTGTAGTATGATGTGGCATCACTCAAATGGGTTCAGAAAAACTCATACAATAATAGTATGTACAAAAACAATACTTCT